>JAGSMP010000009.1:600000-955000 GCA_029286625.1 Parnassius orleans
CTCAAGGTCACTCAGCGAGCTATGGAGAGGGCAATGCTCGGGGTTTCTCTGCGTGATAAACTTAGAAATGAGGATATCTGCAGTAGAACCAGAGTGACCGACATAGCCTAACGGATTAGTAAGATGAAGTGGCATTGGGCTGGCCACATAGCTCGAAGAACCGACAACCGATAGGGAAAAAAGGTTTTGGAGTGGTAGCCTCGTACCGGTAGGCGAAGTGTAGGGCGACCTCTCACTAGATGGAGTAACGACCTGGTAAGACACGCAGGAAGTCGTTGCAAGTGGCTGGATGCAGGTGGCTCAGGGCCGTACTTTTGGCATTCCTTGGGGAGGCCTATTTTCAGCAGTGGAATTGTGAAGCGCTGTAATGATGATGATGATAATGTAAATTAGCTACTGCTAATAAATATACTAGAAATAAGTAAGTATTTAGTTTATCAACTTCTGAGGGGCCATGGTTACGATGTCGTGTATTTGTCACTACCACTCGCATACTGTAAAATTTACGGCGGGCGCTTAGCAGCTTGAATTTGTTTACTGCAAATAATTACTTAACATGTTTTGATAATATTGTTCTTCGCCAAATTTTCGGTTACGGTGTCAGTCTTAACGGAGACTAGCCATCTGCACAGGACATGATTATAGTGCACGAGTGTGTGCGGAAGCACAGGTGCACTCTCTGTTCCCTCACTAACATAGTCCGTTAGGACGAAATGACGGATGTGTCGGTTGGAGTCGCTGCTCCAACCGACACATCTAGAGGAAGATCAGGCGCAAACTTTATATATCAAATACACTAAAAAATCAAACTACTACTTCTACATATACGTATTTTATCTCATATCTTCCTTATTAGCTTTCTTATTTACAATCTATGTGGTAAGTATTTATTTATTTATTTATATATTCAAAGAAACTTACAGCTCCTATATCACATTTGAATCTAAGATGAATGTTAACAAGACAACAGGCAGAACAGTTTCCAACGTTAAGTATTACATTGCGAAAACTTTAGACATAATTAAATGAAGTACATATTTATGTTTTACCAAAGAGAAAAACATACTTAATGCATGCTTAATAGCAATGTTAGTAAAGGTAACTTTATATTCAGAGAGAGAACAAGAAGTACACACACCGCCTAAGCGTGGTCAACTTGCATAATAGATGAAATATAACAGCTTAGTTTGCAGTTAGATATATCAATATGGTTATATCGCTCATTATGTGTGTTGCAAGCACGGACCAGAAACCGATTTTTCGACTTAGTTCTGCAAAAAGGAATAGAAAAAACTGCGTTAGAGCGAGCACTCAACCTAGGGCAATCTAAATGAAATACGACTTAGAAGGAAGGGGGAATATATATAGTTTTTTTTAATATATATTTTATATATGATGGTAAGTGGTTGCTGTGGCCCATAGACAGCTACATCTATCTTCGATTACGAATCAAAATGCAGATACGTTGTCACACGTGAGGACTAAGATGGAATGCCTCGTTTCCAGTAAAAAGGGTCTCCGGTTCTCTACACTCACCATACGAAACACAGCGGCAATTAAGCTGCTATTTCACGCTGGTATTATGTGAGAGCGTGGTCCTTCCCCGGTCGAGCCGACCCATTCGTGCTACAACTATACAATTAATATAGCTGCAGCATGGCTCTACCACGTAAGTTATGTAAAAGTTTAAACAAAAACACCTGATCCCTATGTTCACGCCGTAATTCTAATGACTGATGTAGCGCAGAATGATCATTAAATTTGTACCAGTCTTTTCAGAAACTTATTTTGAATCCTTTCTACTTGTTCTACATAAGTAGCATAAATAGGGTTCCACACCGTAGATGCGTATTCAAGATGACTTCTTACTAAAGAATTATACAGCATAATATACGTGTTTATGTTTTTGAAGTCCTTGTATTGTCGGAAGAAAAAACCTAACATTCTATAAGCCTTGGCAGTAGCATTGTCAATGTGAGACGCAAAGTCTAGTTTATTATCGAAATATACTCCCAGGTCCCTCACTTCGGTCACTTTACTCAAAATGTTATTTCATTTATTTGTAAACAATCGGTCGTTTTTTTTTCGGGAATAAGTTATAGTATAACATTTATCAATATTTAATTTTAGAGTATTAGCCGAGCAATATTCATAAAAATTGTTTAAATCGTTTTGAAATAGCAAAGTGTGTTCGAGATTATTAACGAAGGTAAACATTTTAGTATCATCAGCGTATAGTAATGTATAGTATAGTAATGTAGACACCGTTTATAAATATATTAAAAAGAAGAGGACCGAGATGTGAACCCTGAGGCATACCAGAAGTGATCGGAACAAAGCTCGAGGTATAGCCCTTCACAGCTACTGCCTGTATAATAAGCCTTTCCAAGTATATGTAAAATAACAATTTATTATGAGATTTCTTTGCCCATAATTATAACGTTGATTGGTTCACATGGAAAAATACCCAGTCCGGTCAGTCCCAGTCCCTTGCGGGACTCAAACACGCAGCCCACAGCGCCACCAGACCATAGCTTAGCTACCGTGCTGTCAAGCTGTCAAATATTACCTAAACATCCCTTAATTTAAAAAATTATGTCTCTAACTTTAATAACTTTATACCGCCCTTACATCATATTAGTAACAGATCTGATGCCGATAGTTATGCTTGTAAACAGAAAGGGCAACCTAACACGCGCCTCTGTGAGCTTGCGTATAATTTGATGATTTTTTTGGTGTAAGTAGTAAAGCACGCGAATCGCGCAGTGTTTCGGTACGATTATACGCGAGTGAAGCGCGCTCAAACGCACGTTAGCTTCGATCACTCCTTTTATTTTGTTTTATTTTCCCTAATCAAACCCAATACAAAATACAGAGCCACATGTTAAAAACACCACGCTTGGTAGAATCAGCAACTTGTTCACTTGTATTCTTATCTTAAATAAAGTCTATCCGGATACTCTTGGTCTGCAAATATTTTTGCTGCTATTACAAAAAATTACTTTTTATTTTGTCAAAGAGTATGTGCTCTAAGGTCGAAGATTAAAATGTTTACTTGGTACTTATATCTCCGACATTTTTTACTGAGCTTTTACAATGATATTTTGAGATTGACTCCTATAAGCTGTATTAAACTATAACTAACTAAAATATAGTGTTGTGTGTACTTCAGTATACTGTAATAATCTTCCTGACCGCCTTGTTGGTCTAGGTCGTAAGCGCGACTGCTGATCATGTGGTCCAGGATTCGGGCCAAAATTAGTTATTGGGTTTTTCTGCCAAGAAATTCGCAGTATCAGCCCCGGGTCAGGAAGTTGGCGGTATTTCAAGGTCGTGTGGATGCCGTCCCTTCCAACTATGAGATAGAGTGAGCGAATAAAAAGTGCACGTGTGCTTGAGCACACATTTTCCACTATAAGCCTGTCATGCGCAGATGGCTAGACTCTGTTGAGACCGGGCGCCATGACTGAGATTCGCTCTGGAGGATATTATATACTATTCAATCAACATATTATGTATTTCAATTCATTTTATCTATTTAATTAAAAAGTAATTTCCTTTAGGTCTAGGAACAGTGACAGCAGAACACCAATGCTACTGGTGCGGCCCGCTAGCGGAACAAGTGCATCGAAGTCGCCGAGCTCCATCTTGCGATACTCCCACAAAACACGTCACAACTTGCGAACCTGGACTTACACACTGCGCTGTGGTCGCGACATCTCCTCGTTAGTAACCGTTTCAAAAATCACATTTAGATATTTAAGTTTACATAAGAAAGCTTTTGGTGAAGCTACATCATAATATGTATCTTATATCGTGTAGTGGGTAGTAGCGGTTATATTGACCGTAGTGTTCGTACAGAAGGTGTCGTAAGATCGGATATGGGAAATGCCTGCTGTTCTACCATCCAAATCGCAATTCATGACAAATCCCTCAAAGCAAACCCTGAAGTTTCAGTCTACAAAAAAAAATTGCGCCTTTGTTTCGTTACTAAACGTACCCTATTTGTTATTCGTAACACCCTGCAACGTGAGAGGCCCATGTGCAGCAGTAAACTTTTACGTACTAATGTAGAAAATATACTAATATCCTTTGATATTTTTCCAGAAACATACCTTTTTTTTGGAAAATTAAAAAGATAACTTATTGCATATGCTAAGTCTGAAAATCATAAAACATTGTTATTCCGTCATCAAATGAGCCGCATGCAGCCACGTAATTCGATTGTATTTATTACACATTCTTACGTAATCAACATTCGAATTTTCAAAATTCGGAACAGAATAACAATTTTAAAAATAGTTCTCTCATAATAGAAAATAAATGAGTTAATCTACTTTTCTATCGACTTCATAAAGGAGGAGGTACTCAATTCGACTGTATGTTTTTTTTGTGTGTTACCTCATAACTTTTTTCTGGGTGAACCGATTTCGATGATTCTTTTTTTATTTGAAAGCTGGTGCTTCTCATGTGGTCCCATATAAATATAAATTTGATCAAGGTCTGACCAATAGTTTTTGAGTTATTCTTAATAATTTATATTGAACTCGGTTGTACAAAATTTTTAATTTTTAATTATTCTATTTCTAGGCATACAAACCGTTAAAGCAATTTTCTAAAAACCGTTTCAGAAAATTGCTATGTATTGATAAAAATAATTATGTATTGTTAAAAATTCGATAAATATTGCCATGTTAAGTACTTGACCCGTAATATTAGCTTGCACGCAACTAAGTTAGAATATGTAGAACTAATTACAACTGAACGCCATTGTACAACCATATTCTTGCAAATAAAGATTTTTATTTTTATTATTATTTATAAAGAAATAAAAATAATATGCTCATTAGTGTAAGCACTATTTATCCATAAATAATTATAATTTCAGCACACATTGAGTCGAGATTCTGCGTGAAACTATATCAAGATGAATGCTACCCTCTTTTCTGCAATTCGACAAAAACGTGGAAAATGACATGCCCTTGTCGCGGTGATCTATGTAATGGCAACAACACAGAACGTGAGAGCGAAGCATTTGCTGTTCTATCAAAACTTGTTGCAAAAACCCAAAATATTCGTATCAAAAAAAGGTCCACTTCAAATTTTACTTCATCAACTCAAGAACCCACCATTATAATAACTAATGAAACAGACATGGAAGTAAATGAAACTGATAACAATGATCAGATCAACGATTTTGATCATAACGAACAAATGATTGTTGTTACAGGAGTCGCACGAGAAGATTCACTTAAAGCAAATGATACAGATAATATGACTCTTGGTCAAAGTCTTGATGATCATGAGATTTCTGACAATTCAACAAATGATATCACTACTCCAAAAAGCAGCAAAGAAAATAATACAAATGAACTTGTCGTAAATGCAGAACCTAATAAAGGAAACTTATCCAGTACCAATGTTGAAACTATTGCACCAATCTCTACAATGGAGACAAAAACTGAATTAGTTAAGGAATCATTGGCGCCCACTTTTAATGTAAAACCAAGTGAGCAGTTACCAACAGCAGAAGCACTACAGCAAAATGTTAGTCCATCTGTGAAAAGTTTAGGAACTACAGAATCCTTAAAAACTGATTCTACTGATCTAAGTACACTCATAATCGAAGAAAGTACTACAGCACAGCCTACCAAAGCCAGCGACAATTATGCTGGACAATTATCAGCAAATATTTTTACGCTTTTAATTTTAATCTTGACCATTTTACCTTTATATTGAAAATCTAATTTACGCGTAAAATTTTACACTTATTTTCTTCTACTTGCAACATGTATTCATGTAAGAAAATCAACGAGATAATAATATATTCACAGATTTTTACTAAGCACAACAAAGTTTATTGTATCTGATCTCTATCTTAATTGGACCATAAGTTGTTTGTTTTATAAATTTTGTGATATTAGAGTAGTAAAATGTAAATATATTTAAAAAAGAAAGAAATAAATGTTTGTGGTATATATTTATTTATTTACAAAAAAAAATTACATTTGTTTGAATATTTTCTGTCCCTTTATAACTAACCTCCCCTTATAATTAATCGAATGTAAAATCGTAATTCTTTGATAATTGTCGATTACTAACTTTGGGCTCTAAACTTTTCGCACCTTGTGTGAAAGCCTCCCTTAAATCTGAACTAAATGGCTTTTTTACCTTTGATTGTTTGGGAACAGGTCCATAGTAGTCGTATGTAGGTGGTGGCGGAATTTCTGTTGATACTACATCGGATTTTCTTTTCTCTGGTTTTTGTCTCCGTTCTTCATTTGAGTTCTCATCATCACTTACTTCATTAACTATTGGAGTTGGCTCAGGTGCTTTAACAAAATTCTTATATTTTACATCAACTTTCTTGGTTGTGAAGAATAGACCTTTAGGTGATTCTTCTACAGATCCAATAACTGGCGGAGGAGGAGTTTTTGGTCTGACATCTGCCCAGGTTTTTGATATAGTTGTATTTCTATCAGGCGAAACCATTTTTCCTTTTTCATCGAAAACACTGCTAGCGTTTTTTGTAGAGCATTGCTGAGGAGGAGCGAATTCGTCTATTCTTTTAGCCCTTTGCTGTTCCACATATTCTTCTTGTGTAAGTTCTCTGAATTTTTTTACTTTCTCTTCCATACCCTCTTTACCAAGGTCCCATTCGCGAACATAAGCTTCGCGCAACTTTTGTCTTTCCTTCTCTTGCTCCTCTCGAGTTCTCTTTTCTTCTTCTTTTGCTTTATTATCTGCTTCATTTTTCTGTTGAGTTAAAAACTCTAACAAGCATGTAGTAAAATCTTTTTCATTTTCTGAAAAGAAAATGGCATCGTGAATAATACATGTCAATATGTTTTAGGCACAGGACAATAACTAAAGCAGTTTTAAATTTTCATGTCAAAAACAAACACTTTCTGACGATTCCATGATGTTCTACATCTACGATAGGTATTGACATAGAATAGGGTAGTAGACATCTTTTGCGATACACTTTAAATAAACTTTTTCGAAAGAAATTGAATGAGAATAGGCGCAAATAACGTTACAATTTCTTGCAGCCGTATTAGAATCTCACTTGTATCGTTGAAATCATAAAAGTTAATTTAACTTAAACAGAAACCAACCTAGTTTCATAATATTAATAATGGTGTCAATTATCCAATTACACAAAAATCAAATTAAAGCATGAAATAATGCTTGTAATAACGATTTGTATGCGTGGTAGCTCAGGGGCTAAGCGCTCGTCCTAAATTTTACAGTACGCCAGCAACCCAGGTTCAATTGATTTCCCACATACTCGGCGGCAGCAGGAGCCAAGATAAATGTATTATTTTAAGCGTTAAAAAAATACGTTTGCTTTTGGTTGCATTAAATCATACACGGTATGACATTGAGTTGGAGACTGTTTTTTTTTTCGATTTATACCAATTAATTTTCAACGACATTGAATGGCACTGGTATTGTATAAAGTGAAGGGATTTGTTATTCTGATTCTGATACATGTAGCGCTCTTCTTCCTTGCCTCCTTCCAAACAAGGAAAAAAAGAGAGAAAACGATTTAGTCTTTACATGCAAGCAGTGATTTACTTACTCTGTGGTTCTTCTGGAGGCAAACCAGCCCTGGCGCGTTGACGAGCCCTAGCAGCTGCAACCCTTGCCGCCAATAATTCGTCCCGCTTCTTCTTCCTTTCTTCCGCTTCCTTTTGAGCTCGCAAAGTCTCCTGCCTTTGTTTCATTAACTCATCCATTTGCTTTTGACGCTCAGTCTCATCAGTACTGAAAGAGTAATAACCCACGCCGTGCATTCTTGCCTCTGAAATGATGTGAAAAAAATAAGAGGTAAACAACTAGTTGACAGTAATTTCTACGCGAACAATAGATCGTTCTAATTAAAGAGATATACTAAAATTAAAAAATTATATATACGGGGTTATTTTTCAAAGAGTAGCCAAATTTGAAACTTAAGTTCAAATATATAAATAATGATACACTGTTATTGCAGTTTTCAAATACGATTAAAAAAGGCTTCTACTTTTATTTGAAATTATCCCAAATTGAATGTGATTCATGGGCAACAACGTTTTTGCCTACCAATCGATCGAATTATTAAGATTTTTTTTAAATTAATTTTTCTTCACCATTTGCTTGAATTACTTATTCTGGAACCTTCTCTGAAAATTTGGCCGGTTATTGCAAAATAACCCTGTATATATAAAATATGTACATGTGGCATTCTCGTGTTATTGTAAAAAATAAAACAGTATTATTTAGAAAAAATTGCGTTTTAAAAATAAAATAGTGTAGAAAAAATAGCTTGTCCGTAATTAGTTTTTTTTAATTTAGTTTGAATGGCAGAGAGATGGAGAGATAGAGTAAGAGTCGTGGAAACTTAGGGCTCGCCGTAAATTTCAGAATACGCGAGCAGCCCCAGTTCAGTCCCCGCTGGCACCAATAAATGCGTATTTAATCGCAATTTTAAATGCTGATTTACCACGATCTTTGTGGTAAAAACGCTTTAAAAAACTAGAACACAGGCTTCCGTGTTGAGCTGTGGAGACGTATTTAGGCCATCACTTTAACTTTTTTGTTACTTAATGGATCTCATTAGTGTGGGCTTTCATTGTATCAAAATCTGACGCTAATATATTATTATGCAGCCCATGCCTATACCCAGGTTGGAACAGGTAAATCTGGTTTTAATATTTGTGTCCAACCAAAATTTGAGAAGAACGGCCTGTCAAGCTTTTGGGAGTTCAAAGAAATAGCAGGAACCAGCTAACAATATTTGCTCGCAGTCATGCGGCGTGGAGCAAACAATTGCCTTGTTTATGGTTGGCTTTTATAGTCTATAGCACGGATATAACGGCCTTGCTTGCCTATATATAAGCTATGCTAGGTTTAGTTTTTCCATTTTCAGTCGACTTTTCCAATAACAAAACAAAAGAACGAAATTGAGCAACATGTTCTCTTAAAAGGCACAATACAATAACCAATGACAGCAGATTTTTTTTATACTGGAATGATAAATGAGCTAACATTCCACCTGATGGTAAATGACTGCTACATGTGCAAACATGCGTTGTTGACCCCTGAGGACTTAAATGAAATGCTTCTCAAGAAAGAGAATGTTTTACTCGCCTTGCATGTCATAAACGGCAACTAATGGCATGTTGGGATTGTGATTGTATAGGCGATGGACTAGTCACCTACCACTTCTTTCACGATTTTCCATCTAAACCCACATTTTCTGGGTCTCAGTGAGCTACTGAGACCATGTTTATGTGCTCTTTGTACCCAGCCTATCACCTCGGGGATTACAGGCGTGACACTATATATTATGTATGTATGTATATATTGTATTATACATACATACATAATATACATACACATACATAACATACCTAAACATATAAATGCTAAGAAAGGTGATTTGAAAATTTTCTGCCAAAACATAAGAAGCGTGTATTGCAATTTTAGTGACTTACAGCTTAACTTAACTGATATGAAATTCGAACCGGATATTATAATTCTAACTGAATGCCAATTTAATTAAATTAAACCTATACCTATTGTTCAAAATTACTCTGCGTTTCAAACATCTAAACATATGAATAAAAATGATGGTGTTGTGACCTACGTCTCTAATAATATTAAAGTAAATGTTAAAGAAGTTATACTTGACCAAGCATCTTGCTTAGAAATAAACGCTAATAATAATATAATTCTAGGTATTTATCGATCTCTTTCAAATAACAATACAGATGCTTTCATAGACTCCCTTAATTTATATTTAGAATATATTAAAAGATATAATAACATAATACTAACAGGCGATATTAATATAAATCTTATACCTTACCAAAACGAATCAACTTACGAATTAAACAACCGTCAAAAGTATCTAGCTATGCTAGCTTCTCATGGTAATGTTCCAGGTCATCTTTTTCCTACGAGAGTAACGAGATGTCTAGATCATGCCATGATTAAACTGAGCAAGAGTAAATTATCTGCAGATATTGCTGTATTGAATACTACTATAACTGACCACTACTCAATATTTCTTTGTCTATCTAAATGAAAGTTAAAAATGACAAGTAAAAAAACGAAAACAACTACAGATTTTGGTAAGGCTCTTGAAACTCTAAACACGAAACATTTAAATGAATTATTTTTCTCGAATGATCCAAACTATGTATTAGAAATTTTAATAAATAAAATATCAAAGTCTTTTCAAGAAAACACTATTACCAGAAGCATACCAAAAAACAAACGGACTATAAAACCGTGGATCATACCTGGCATTTTGAGGTGCATCAGAACTCTGAATAAAATGCAAAAGCAGTTAAGAAAGGAACCCTTCAATATTATCCTTAAGATAAGTTACAAAAGATACAGAAACTTTTGTACTGAATTAATTAAAAAACTCAAACGTACTTATGAAAGTAAACAACTATCCGCCTCAGTTAAAAATAATAAAGATCTTTAGCGCAATATTAACAATTTAACAAATTTTAAGAAAACAAGAACGAATTTTTTGTTAATATTGGTAGGAATATAGCTGAAAATATTTTGTTAACATCCAATCACAATTATAATGATTTTCTGGATAGGAATAAAAGTAATCTAACATCATTTGTGTTGTTAGAAACAGATGTAAAAGAAGTCCATGATACACTCATGAATCTTAAAACCAATAGTGCACCGGGTTGGGATTGTATCCCAACAAGTTTTCTCAAATTTGTTGGAATTGAGGTTACTCCTCTCGTTGCCCATCTTGCAAATCTCTGTTTTAATAATGGTATCTTCCCAGACCCATTAAAGAAATCAAACATTACACCAGTTTATAAGAGTGGTGCTAAAGACGAGGTTACTAACTATCGCCCGATTTCGGTATTAACTTCTATTCCAAAATTTTTAGAAAAACTAATAAATAAAAGATTATTAAATTATTTGGATAAATTCAATATCTTATCAAACTCTCAGTTCGGCTTTAGACAGGGTCGGTCTACAGAAGACGCAATCACAGCAATAACCTCACACCTCACGGATGAATTGATTGGTGGAAATAAGTGTCTTGCGGTCTTCTTGGACCTAAAAAAAGCGTTCCACACGGTCTCCATCCCCATCCATACTTTTAAGTAAACTGGAGCTCATTGGTATCAGAGGCACGCCTTTAGAACTATTTAAAAGTTATTTATCAAATCGATTACAAAGAGTTAAAATAGGTCAATATGTTAGTAAATACTCTGATATTACGTATGGCGTGCCGCGAGGCAGTGTACTTGGGCCTACCTTATTTTTAATATACATAAATGAACTGTACGATCTAAAGTCTAAAGGAGCCCGCGTTTTTTCCTACGCTGATGATACTGCCAAAGGTTTTTTGCAGACAGAAACTGGGATTCAATACGGAGGGTAACTGAGCTTAATTTGATTAAAGTTGCATTTTGGCTCAAGTCTAATTTACTCACTTTAAACGCTCAAAAAACCAATTATATTTGCTTCACATTAACTAACAAAACTCAACCAGATACTAATTTTGCCATAAAAATTCATACATGTGATACTAATAATGCTAATTGTCTATGCCCATCTATCAATAAAGTAAATAAAACAAAATATTTAGAAGTTGTTTTAGATCAACGACTATCTTGGTTTGATAAGTGGTAAGTTGGCTTTTTAAACAGTTGAGATATGTAGCTTCTAACAAACTACTTAAACAGATTTATATGTCCCTAATCCAATCTATTATCACTTATTGCATTCCTGTCTGGGGTGGAGCAGCGAAAACTAAATTTCTAGAAGTGGAACGGTCACAGAGATCGCTTTTAAAAGTCATGCATTTTAAACCTTTCCGTTTTTCAACCACCAACTTGTATCAAATGTGTGACTTGCTAACAGTAAGAAAATTATATGTTCTACATTCTATTCTAAAATTTCGTAAAACCTTAGTATATGATCATAACGCTCAAAATAAAAGAAGAAAGGATATAGTTGTAATTACTAAAAAAGTAAATTCTGCTTTTGCGTCAATATGCAGCTCAAGTTAAAATCTTATACAGGGTATTTTTGAAACGCTCCCGAAAACGAAGACAGATGATAGTACTAAGGATACCTATGATGTTGGGTCACAAAAAAATTCGATCCCGAGGAAAAAAAAATCATCTTTTCACAACGTTTTATTAACTTTTTTCACGCTTCATCATGTTATTACAGTTATTTGAAACGATCTTTCACAAAAAATCATGAAAATACTGAAAATAAAACCAGCAGTGGAATTACTGAATTACAATCAGCTGACTAGGGTCAATGTGCGCGAACGCCGAATTCGCGCGGCCCGCAGCTAGCGATGGTGCCACAATACTCAATAATTTACAACACTTGTCTAAATACCTAACTTATCACTTAACCTACTAATTTGCCACTGTGCTTGTCTCCACGTAGCCACTTTAATTCGAATTACAGGTTAAATAAACCAAATAACTGGTTCGATTCCCGCTAATGAAAAATACTTAAATAAAATGTTTACAAGGTTAGAGTCATGCTTGTTATCCATTGTGTAGGTATTTTATTATTCTGATGGTGCCGCTGCAGCTATATTAGTAGTATAGTTGTAGCACGAATGGGTCGGCTCGACCGGGAAGGACCACGCTCTCACAGAATACCACCGTAAAATAGCAGCTAACACTGCTGTGTTTCTGTATGGTGAGTGTAGAGAACCGGAGACCCTTTTACTGAAAAGAGGCATTCCATCTTAGTCCTCACGGGTGACAATGCATCTGCATTTTGAGTCTTTATTGAGGATAGATGTAGATGTCTATGGGTCACAGCAACCACTTACCATCAGGTGGACTGTGTGCTCGTTTGTCACCCTATAGTATAAAAAATTATAGTCCAGAATAAGTTAGTATTCAGTTATGTACCTATTCAGATCAGTTCAGTACTAAGTTATTTAAAAAATTAGGTATGAAACAGCTACCGATCCTCCGTGACCTATGAGATTCTTCAAGGCACATTAACATGTTGCCGTATTCACGAGCACTATAAACGTACCTACGCGTTAGACATTATTAAAACCAAACAAAAACACAAAACGTAACAACAAGAACAACATCATTAATTAATAAATAACAAGTAATAACGATAATAATTTAATAAACAAAACAATTCAACTATCGCTCGTGATAGTCAACATGGCACTGTCTCAGTGTCTCAAAACTAAAATTATTGTAATGTCCTTGAAGCATGTGTTAAATTCCACAGCGCGAGGCGACACGAAGCAGCGTGTGTGTGAAAGGAAGGGTAGAGTGAGTAAGTAGTATAACCTAATGCATTGTTGCGTACCGATCTAGGAAAGAGTTCGAGCCCGCGAGATATTGACCCTATTGTCAGCTGATTTTCTTTTAAAGTTTCACTGCTGGTTTTATTTTTCAGTATTTTCATGATTTTTTGTGTGAAATATCGTTTCAAATAACTGTAATAACATGATGGAGCGTGAATAAAGTTAATAAAACGTTGTGAAAGATGATTTTTCCTCGATCGAATTTCTTTGTGACCCATCATCATAGGTATCCTTAGTACTATCATCTGTCTTCGTTTTCGGGAGCGTTTCAAAAATACCCTGTATAGTAGAATAAACAAAATAATAGATATCTATCAAAATACATCCGTACAGTGTAAAAAGAAATTAATTATTTGGGTTAAAACCTTAAATTATGAAGAAATTGAGGATTTACTATATTAAATTATTTGCTAAAAAGTGCACGCACGCACGCACGCACGCACGCACACACACACACACACACACGCGCGCGCGCGCTAAACCTACTAAAACATAAAACTTTATGACAAATTATTTATTATTAAGATTAGTTTTTTCATTATTTAAGAAGAAATAAATTATTGGTAATAACCTTATAATATAACGCTATGGTAGCGTGTGGCCTTGGCACTGACACTCTGGCACAAGTATTATAAATACTTAAAAGGAGGTACTTATTACCCAATAAATATTATTATTATTATGGGGTATCTATATAGTTTTCTCAACTGGTTGAGCTGTATAAATATATAATTATAAATGAAAATGATAAATATACATAAATATCAATAAAATAAAATGAATACATAAAAAATACATAAATAAATAAAAACCCAACCAGATGGAAGCCCTCGGCAGGGGAGACCAAACGGCCGAGGGTTAGGGGGAATGGGAAAGAAACCGGCGGGCGATATCGAGAAACACCGCCTTCTACATTTGAGCTTGGAGCGGTCCGTTACGGAGTCTCAGATGACCCGAGAGGCTGACTGGGATTAACCCGTTCGCAGAAACGACTACAGGTATAATTTCGGTCGGCAGTCGACCCCACATGTCTGTCACCTCGTGAGCCAGGTCCAGATATTTTGTTATCTGTTTCGCTGTTCGCTTATGTGTTTGCTTTCACAAAGTTCTCGTCATACGGAATGGTAATGTCGACCAAAAATATCCTTGACTGTGCCCGGTCCATCAGCACAATATCAGGCTTATTCGCAAGAATAATTCTGTCTGTGATGATGGCCCGGTCCCAGTAGAGCCTGGCGCGGTCATTTTCGAGCACGGCTTATTTCAGAACGAACTCCTGGTGTAGAATTCTGGCTACTAAGTTGTGCCTGTGCAAGTACTCAGAGTTAGAAAGCGCCGAACAACCAGAGATAACATGCCTAAGTGACCAATGGTACGTGGAACGGGTCCAGCACCGAATCAGGTCGACACTGTCGCATTCTGGTGCGGCCTGTGGTCAGAGCCCGTAAACCACAGCGAGGGCCCTTGGACAGAAATTGTGGCGTGTCAGTGTGCGAGTGTTACGCCCATGGTCCCCGTCATCATAACGCCGGATGACGTAGCTGATGCGGTCCGTAGGGCCCCGAACTGGAAAAGTCCGGGACTTGACGGACTGCATCACTACTGGCTGAAGACGTTCGTGGTGTGTCACGCTGTGCTCGCCCGACAGTTTCAAGCGGCTCTCGACCAAAAGTCACTCCCGGGCCTCTTCACTACTGGGATCACTCATTTGGTACCTAAAGACCGGGATTCCACAGACCCGAGCAAATACCGCCCCATTACGTGTCTACCCACCATATATAAGACACTGACATCCATTTTGAGTACGCGAATCATTCGTCACCTGGATTTAAATCAGGTGATGTCGCGTGCTCAAAATGGATGCCGGGGCGGTGGTCGTGGAACCAAGGAACCACTCCTCATTGACGCGGTCATTGGCAAAGTGGTTAAACGCAACCGTCGGAACTTCTCCGCCGCCTGAATAGACTATACTATTATTATTATTATGTATTAATTGGTACCAACCCAAACGGGTTTCTAGTCAGAAAATATAGAATTTGCTTTGCCATCTTCGGCTGCATTACCACTAAATCAGGTGGGGTAGTAGTCAAGCACTAACTTATAATAGTTCTACCACCAAGGAGGAAGTAAGTTTTATTGAAGAAAAATTATTTTATAAACGTAATCTAAGTGTACCACGATGTAGTCTTATTTGCACTTGAATATTTCATACATATTAAGAAAATCGTAACTGGAAAACACAAACCATCAAATAATAAATCTTGATAGTGTATATCTTTATCTTTTGCAAGTAGTTCCTTTTCTTTCTGTTCCCATTTCTCTCGTAAAGATTGTAGGTAATCATTAGTTTTCTGAACCAAAAATGGTTTTTCTGGCTTATCGGGTACCTGAAACATTAAAGTGCATACTAACTATTATTTATTTTTATTCTTAATTCAGTATTTTAAAAAAAAAAACATTACCTCCACACTAGAATTTTCTCCTGTATCGTGGGGACATGTTTACAGACAAATTCCACAAGGACAAACATCCAGACCCGGAACAATTATTTGCAGGATTCGAACCCGCGGCCCTTAGCGCTGCAACACACTGCTAAGCCACTGCGCCACGTAGCCGTATTTATTATTTATCTTAATACAGATTTACTATAACTAAAACCTAAAATGAAAAACAAAGGAATAATCTGATTTGCAATGTTATTTGTTGTTTGAATGGATATACCTCTAATTTACAATACAAGATTTGTTCTATCTTTCACAATTTCACTAACTATTAGACACTCTAGTCAATTAAAATACTATTTAAGAGATGTCAAATATATAAAGAAATTGTATGAAAATTTATTATTTATATAATTATAAATAATTGTATGATTATCTTATTTGAATATTTTTAAATGTTAAAAATCTTATTTACTATGTTTTATGACACTACAAATTCTAATGTTATGACGTCGTAATTTCATAATTCATTAATAAATGCTATCAACTACCCGGCTTCGCACGGGTGATATTTGGATCTTGACAAAAGCGCCATCTACCGGGTCCAATTGTGAATCTAAACAATCCAGGGACCCCACTCAACAACACAAAAAAAATACCTATAAGAGCTATAGCTTGAAAATGCGATTTTTTTTAATTAACGCCCCCGCAAGCCCCTTGCGTGTGGAATTTCATAAAATCCGTTCTTAGCTGACCTCTACTCGGCGAAAGGAAGACTTAATGCTCCTAATCATTTTTGTACTATATTTTAGTTTGTATAATATGATAAACAGTTTCATAAAGTAGATAAGCTAGGTTTAACCTAGAATCAAAAACAAACTGCATTACTGTTATTCAAATTATTCCATTGTATACAAGTAGGGTGTAACACAAAATGAGTCAACTTTTTATTGGAATGTCAAGCTCATGTCATTTGCTCATTGTGCATCTGATTGACGGACGAGGCTCTGGTGACATATTAATGGCAGTCCATTAGTAAACTCCATCCGAAAATACTGAACCAAAATTTTACAGACAGAACATTAGAAGCAGCATTTCTAATACGAGGGTATTTGCACTATTACCAACCCTTTAATGATGCAAATGATGTCTCACAGTGGACCTAGAAATGTGATGATGATCATGATATCATCAGTATGATCAATATTCCTGAATTGTTTTTTTTGTTTATGGGCAATGAGAACTCTTACAACATAACGAAAAAATCTCTTCCTTAAAAAGGTTTAATAAATTGTACTGTACCTCAGTAGCTTCATCTTCTTCACCTTTTGATATTGCCCTCAGTAGTCCTTTGTCTCTCTTTTTGTACAACTCTAAGTCAGATTTATGACATTTGCGTGTTCGCCCCAAGCAGTCGGTAAATTCAATCCTGTAACATAACAAAAACATATGACTAGGTATCCCATGTCATGAACAATCCTCTGTGCAGAGCATTTATATTAGCTTACATCCTGCTTATTTCAGCTGTAGCTACAATGCTAAATACTACACACTTACACATCAAAGTCTTCTAAGTCCATAACTGGCATAGCCTGCCTAAGAAAGTGGCATCTAGTGTGCATTTCTTAATTTATTTATGAAGAATTGCCTAAACTCGCTATGCTGGGACAGAGGATGAAGGAGGAGGCTGGTTAGTGCAGATGCAGCACCAATCCACTGATAATGCTGTTACCCATCACCAGCTTGTAAAATTTGGGTCAGTGTTCTTGGGTGGATTTTCTGCTATCAGTCATCCGACAAAGCTTTATCCGTCAATTAGCCAGGTGCTCCACATAAACATTGATTTTTGTATAAATAAACGTAAATTATTAAAATTACTCAATAAATATGTGATTAAAATTTGAGAAGATTGCCAAAAGTATATTTTTTGGGAATTTTGATAAAATATTTTTGGAGGTCTGGTAATACTTTATAACCGACAAAAACGTCTGGGATCTTTTTTTTATTTTTGAATTATATAAAAACTAAATTTAAACCAAAAAAAAAGATTTAAAAAAAATCAAGTTGCCAAAAAAATATTTTTTTGGATATTTTTTTTGCAAATGTTATATGCTGCGCAGTAACGAAATAACCACAAACGCTCTCCCAGACTCGCGAGACTGGATTCGCCAATTGACGAAATTATATTTTTTCACAATTTCAACTTGCCAAAAGGACCTTCCCAAAATTGGTCACCAGCTCTCCGACTATTTGTGCCACTGTACATAATGGTATTGTAAATTATTAATTGTATTACTAGCCTCTGCTATATTTCAAAATTAATTTGTAGAGATGAAACGGATAACGATTTTGCTAGATTCCAGATAACGAATATCTGACAAGGCAGAATATTCTGTACAACTTGTAAATCACACAAAGTTCTGACCAGTTAAAAAACACCTATTTCGTTGAATATGCAATATGCATTTGTGATAATATTCGCTACAATTTACCCGTTGGCTTAGTACGCATAGTGTTGTCACACGCAGCGCAAGTGACAAGTACAATTCTCGCATTAGACAAATTAATGTTTTTGCTGAGTGATCTTGACCATATACACAAGTCAACTATTAGACTGAGACTGCATAAAGAGACAAAGTTTAAATATTAAATTTATAATTTCTTGTTACAATATTTACATTACTTTAATTATAAAAAACTGCATTTTGTATTTGTAGCACTATTTTATATACATAATTAAGTGTCTGGTACCCAGCTGGATAGTTGGCAGCATATCGGACATTAAATAATATAGATTGGATAGGATGGATATGGAATAGTAACCAGATATCCGGTGCATCTCTAATTTCAATATACATAAACATCCTCAATAGAGTTTTATTATAATATGTATAGATTTGGCATATGGCAGCTCAATTTGTGAAATATAATAAGTTAGATTATACAAAATTATCATTTGAAACATGAAGTAGTTGTAGTGTGTATTATTATTATTATAAGTGGATATTATTCACCATTCATTGTCATCTTCATTATCAATTTTAGTCACAGCATCATTTTCACACTCATTTTTGTGTAAAGGTTTCATGAACTCTGTTTGTTTTTTTCCATTAAAATCAACAAGAAATCTTTCAGCCAACTGAGAGTTACCTGTCCTGTCTGATAAATGTTCATAAAGTTCAGCTTTTTTCTCCAATGCTAATCTGAAAAATAAAATAAAATAAATTTTGAAAGGAACACTAGAACTGTTCTGCATTCTTTCATTGACCATAAGAAATTGGTATTAAAGGTTCAAATAAAAATATTCTAGTTATAATCGGGAAGCTAAAGCTGGGTGAACTACAAGGAAATATATTTTTTTAGAAACAGCCAAAACATGTTTTTATAACAAAATCAAGCAACTGACGCAAGAACGTGGTCGGATTATATTAGTTCATATTATGTTCGTTGAAATAATATAATTGTGTAAACAAATTAGAACTCTAAATGTAGACAGCGTAAGAGTATAAATAGCAGTTTATTATTGTGTTAGGTGAAGAAAAGGATGCCGTCATGCTATCAATGCGTGTGTAAAAGAGAAGGGTGATTTAATAATATGCGACTTAACACATCATTCCATTACACTAGTCTACGGCCCACATATGTCGACTATGTCGCGTCACGGAGTTGAAATTTAAATGTCTGCAAAACCAAGTTGACATGTAAACAAGTTGGCAAATTTAACTAGTTGATTGACTAGTCAACGAACGAAAATGGGCGGTATAGTTTCATTATCGACAAATACATCGACAACCCATCGCTAATAGGAGTACAATTTTGTTTTACATACAATGATAGCTCAATAGTACAATTGTTAAGCATTTGGTTGTGGAATTAAGGGACCGTGGGTTCAGATACAAGTGTTTTTATGGCCTACAAATAATTTGGCCCACAGAATCCACTTACCATCAGGTGGACTGTGTGCGTTTGTCACCCTTATTCTATAAAAAACAGGTCAAAAATCCAGCAGCGTAATATCTGGAGATCTTGCAAACCATTTAATTGCTCTGTTTGTACCTATCCACACATTGAAATTGTTATTGAGATAAGCAGTGCATATTCTACAATTATGGCCAGGAGCACCATCTTGTTGAAATATGATATTATTTTGCTCTTCCTCTGGCAGACAGATCAATTCTTTATGTTGAAAGTCTAATATTCCTAAGCATGTTTCTCTTGATGCCACATCTCATGGTTAGTTTCGCGAACATGGAAATGGTTCACTCTGGACCAATAACGATATTATGCCTAATATACAATCCATTATTGCTAGAAATTGTTGCATAAGACCTGAATAGTCTAAGAAATTTGGATTGAGGGCTATATATTATTAATAATAATATGTTTGTATATTCTGACAGAATTCCAATCTTCTTTCAGGGTCTCCAGGAAGTAGTTTTTGAACCAATCGTCCAATACGATAACATTTGTATTTGCATTTTTTCAGCACACTAAGTACACAAGTAAGGATGATTGGTGTTAAACACTTAAAGCTTCCTTACTTGAAACTTTTGGAAAGCACATAAAGGATATCAAAATATCTAACTAAAAATCAGAATATTCTCCATTTTGTTACTCGGGCAGTTGTACAAATGTCTTGAAATTTCTGATATCTACTAATTTTTTTTACCATTTGTTACAACAGTTTTCTATACAATATTTGTCTAACCGCATTCCTCTCCTCATACTGCAGTAGAGTAAATGTGGGAGTTTTATGGTTTAAAAAGTAAGCTTCTAACAAATCAAATTGTTTCTTATAAGCCATTATTAATATGTTAATAAAATAGCAGGAAAACAAACAAGCAGCAAACAAAGACATACTGCACTCTGTGATATCAAGAGAACAAATACTCACTTTGATTTTCTACATGCTTCCAATTCATCTGTGTCTACTGCCTTTAAGCTATCCTTAAAACATTTTTGATTTTCTTTGCTTTTATCAAGGCATTGTTTTTCCACTTTAGGAGGTTTATAGTTCTCAATTCTATGTTGAGGCAATTGTTTCTTTTCTAATACTTCTTCCTGTTTCTTAAGTACTTCTGCCTTTAGACTTAATAGCTAAAAATTTAAGTCACCTTTATCATTCAGTTCTTTTTTATATTATTATTAATAAAAGGTACATTACTTACGATTGATTTATTGAAAGTAATCTTCTTTGTAATTCTATCATCCATTTCAAAGATATTCTATATTAAAGTATATGATGCGTATAATTTCCAGAAACTATTCAGTATTCACATAACCGTTAAATAAAGCAATTTTTATTATGCAGGTATTTATTTTACTGATACAGGTTAGAGTTAGAGAAGATAAACAAGTTAAACTCAGTAAACTGAGTTAAATAAACGTAGTGATTATATTCTCTTTGGAGTTAGGCATGTCGATCTGAAATCGATTAATCGAAAGATCGATTATGTATAGTAAAATCGATCTTTCAGATCGATTTGAACACTATATCGATCCGATGAATCGATCCAAAAACCTCTTGAAACGGACCGATTCAAGAACTAGTGATAAAATTCCTAAACTGGCTGCGGTATCTTCCCTTTTTAATTTTTTTTTGCTGTTGTCGGACGCAATAACAACCGGTCGTACATAATTTGAACGCAACAAATAAATATTTATGAACTTATCCAAAGATGTCGTTACTTACGTTTTTTTATAGAATAAGGGTGACGACAAACGAGCACACAGTCCACCTGATGGTAAGTGGGCGTTGTGGCTCATAGACATCTTCATTTATCCTCGATTAATAATCAACATGCAGGTGCGTTGTCACCCCTGAGGACTAAGATCAAATGCCTCGTTTCCAG
This sequence comes from Parnassius orleans, assembly GCA_029286625.1. Taxonomy (NCBI): domain Eukaryota; kingdom Metazoa; phylum Arthropoda; class Insecta; order Lepidoptera; family Papilionidae; genus Parnassius; species Parnassius orleans. The sequence continues at coordinate 621,630 of JAGSMP010000009.1, forward strand.
TAAAAAGGTTCTCCGGTTCTCAACACTCACCATACAACACACAGCAGATTTAAGCTGCTATTTGACGCTGGTATTCTGTAAGAGCGTGGTCCTGCCTCTGGTGAGCCGACCAATACACGCTACAGCTACAGCTAATATAGCTGCAGCGTTGATCTACCACGATAATATATGTTACTTACTAAAAATAAAAAGTTGTCACTTGTCATTGTCATTTCTAATCTTATTTGTGTCTAACCTAATATGTGCTATGAATCTACTTTATTTATGAAAAATATTCTGTGAGTAAATATTATTTGTTGAAGTTTCTAGTAACGAAATATATAGTATTATGTTCGTGTAACATTCATTAAAATTTGATTTATCGAGAAATGTACGTTGCAGTTTGCACGTTTTTTAAAGTATTGTTGTACTTGTATGTATTATTAGGCACGTTTGAAAATGTCGCGATTAATCGAAAATCGATCTCTTAATGACCGATTTAATCAAGAATCGATTCTAGTATGTTCGATTTGAATCGAATCGAAGATGGATTTTATTTTAAGTGAATCGACATGCCTATTTGGAGTTAAACATTAACATGACATCACATCACAGCAGTGTTACCAACCCGAAGTTGGTCTCGGAGGTAGATATGATTTCAGAAGTTGGTAGTTTCCTACCAATCCTACTTTGAAATGTTAGTAGATCTACAACCTATATTTTTTTAAGTTTTCTAGATACCTCCCAATAATAATGTGATACTCGTAATTAATGTTTCTATTGGGTAACAAATATTTCACCTCCTTTTATAAGGAACCCCATGTGGAAGCAGGATCATTATCAATTATATATATCATCAATTCCCAAAATAAAACCCGAAAAAAATCAGAAATTGAAAAACGAATCATGATAAGCTTAGTTTAACCTGATTTAATAGTTTTTAATTATAAATATTCAATTTCTTTATTCTTTTAAGTACTTACTTGAACCTGAAGACAATTTATAGCAGTGATAATTGAAAATTCACTTGAGATTCTATGGTATGTTATTAAAAATGGTATGTTACTAAAAAAATTCAAAAATTTGAAAAGTTGGTAGATTTTTTTTGCAAGGTAGTAGATAGGAGTTAGATCATAGACTAAGTATAAAAGTTGGTAGATCTACCGAAAAGTTTGTAGAGCTGGTAACAAAACAGATTTTACGTGGTAGAGCCATGCTGCAGCTATATTAGTAGTATAGTTGTAGTACGAATGGGTCGGATTGACCGGGGAAGGACCACACTCTCACAGAATACCAGCGTAAAATAGCAGCTTAACACTGCTGTGTTTCGTATGGTGAGTGTAGAGAACCGGAGACCCTTTTTACTGGAAAAGAGGCATTCCATCTTAGTCCTCACGGGTGACAACGCATCTGCATTTTGATTCTTTATTGAAGATAGATGTAGATGTCTATGGGTCACAGCAACCACTTACCATCAGGTGGACTGTGTGCCCGTTTGTCACCCTATCCTATAAAAAAAAAAGATTCAAAACAAATAAGTATGCATTTCACAGTTTTTGAAAATTCTAACCCCAAAGTTTGTATGATAAGGGGTTAAGTAGGGGTACAATATTTGTATGAAATTCCGTCATTTACCAATATATACCAAAATATATTCACGAAATTTAGCTATTGATTTGAAATTAAGAAGTATGTGTTTCACAGTTTTTGAAAATTCTACCCCCAAAAGGCTTAAATAGGGGTTGGAAATTTGAATGAAATTCCGTCATTTTTCAAATTATATACACAAAACTTTATATTTCAAAAAAGAAGTACATATTTTGTGGGCAAGTGCGAGTCGGACCAGCATACAAAGGGTTCCGTACCATTATACAAGACAAGTCTTTTTATAAGTATAGATGTAGGATTATCATCATCATCATTACAGCCCTTCACAAGTCCACTGCTGAACATAGGCCTCCCCCAAAGAATGCCACAAAGCACGGTCCTGAGCCACCTGCATCCATCGACTTCCTGCATGTTACAAGGTCGTCACTCCATCTAGTGGGGGGTCGCCCTACACTTCGCCTACCGGTACGAGGCTACCACTCGAGAACCTTTTTTCCCCATCGGTTGTCGGTTCTTCGAGCTATATGGCCGGCCCATTGCCACTTCAGCTTACTAATCCGTTGGACTATGTCGGTTACTCTGGTTCTACTGCGGATATCCTCATTTCTAAGTTTATCACGCAGAGAAACTCCGAGCATAGCCCTCTCCATAGCTTGCTGAGCGACCATGAGCGTCCTCATACGGCCAGCAGTGAAGGACTACGTCTCAGATCCATAAGTCATCACTGGCAACACGCACTGGTTGTACAATCTAGTTTTCAGGTTTTGAGGTATACCTGACGAGAAGATGTGTCGTAATTTCCCGAACGCTGGACTATATCGTCGGCAAATCGAAGGTGAGTGATGTACTCGCCATTGATGTTAATACCGTATCCTTTCCAGTCCAGTAGCTTGAAAACGTCTTCCAATGCAGCGGTGAAGAGTTTCGGGGATATAACGTCACCCTGTCTTACACCTCTCTGCAGTTGGGTAGGTTTCGTACTCTGGTTCTGTACTCGGATAGCCATCGTAGCCCTACTGTACAAACACTTCAGCACTTCGATATACCGACAGTCAACTTGGCACCGCTGAAGGGACTGTAGCACCGCCCAAATTTCGACGGAATCAAAGGATTTCTCATAGTCCACATACGGAAGGCAAAGTGGCAGACTATACTCTTCTGTCTTCTGTACAATTTGCCGAAGGGTGTGTATGTGGTCCATGGTACTAAAGCCTCTTCGGAAACCTGCTTGTTCGGGAGGCTGGAAGTCGTCGAGTCTGCGTGCGAGACGATTCGTAATGACTCTCGAAAACAGCTCGTAGACGCGGCTCAGAAGGGAAATCAGTCTGTAGTTTTTCAAGAGAGCGTTGTCGCCTTTCTTGAAGAACAAAACCACCGCACTTCTGCTCCACGCCTCCGGAGTAGTGCCACCATGGAGGACGGAATTAAAGAGCTTCTGAAGGACTTCAAGTACCGGTTTTCCACCCGCTTTCAGAAGCTCCGCTGTAATTCCATCCTCACTTGATGCCTTGCCGTTTTTAAGGTGCTGGAGAGCCATTCTAATCTCGCTCAGACTCTCGTCCGGGATATCATCGGAATAGTGTCGGATAAGACTCGCTCTTGCATCGTTACTCACACTTTCGTGTGGCACAACGATGACGTGTACAGCTGCCTAGTATAGTATAGTATAGAACCTCCCAATCTCACTCAAAATCTCAGGTGTCCCGGAAACGATGCTGCCACACTCGGTCTTCAGCTTTGACAGTTGGCTTTTTCTGGCAGACAGATCTCTGGCAAAGACTTTGGAGCCTTGATTCCGCTCGATCGCTTCTTCAATACAAGCTGTATTGTAGTTGCGTAAGTCCCGCCGCATGCATTTGGAGATCTGTCTATTTAGTTGCCTGTATGCTATCAAATCTGTTGAAGACTGCAACTTCATTTCCCGTCTAACAGCCATGAGATTAAGAGTGTGATCGGAGAGTTTTTGTGTTCTTCTGCGGCGGCTCTTGCAGAACTTAGCTCCGACCGCATGGACAGTTTCCACGATCTTATCATTTATATCGTCCACTTCATTGCAGTCTTCTAGGCACTGAAAACCGTTTTGTAACTCGAGCTGAAAGTTTTCGGGACTTTGGATTAGAGCACGAGGGGGACGGAGCGTTGACTTCATTAGACGAGACCTCTCCAACTTAACGTTTAGGTTCAGTGTGCCTCTAACCATTCGGTGATCGCTACCAGTTTTCACCCTCGCGACCTCTGAGACATCACTGAACAGTTGTCGTCTGGTCGTCATAATGAAGTCAATCTCATTTTTTGTCGAACCGTCGGGGCTCGACCAGTTAAGTTATGCATATATTTAACTAATTCTAACGGTGGCTTTAAATCGCCAAAACTATCATAATGTTCTACGTATTTATTGTGCTTTACAAAGGCTACCCAATGCGTTCCAGGATTTCTATAGCTATACAAATTCAATATTCCACATTCTATCTTTCTCGGTTTCAAAGGTAATTTATTTCTCATGAAAACGACGCGAAAGTATGGAATGTCACTTGCGTGTTCTTATATGTCTAGATTAGTGAGCGCACGTCTAGGTAGCCGTCTAATTAGTTTTTTGAGGGGTTAAGATATATACCTGCTCCTTGTTTATGAGGTTTAATATATATAATCTTTTTCCTAGAGCAACCGCTTCCGTCATTCTGTTGTGTCTTTCAGATTCATGAATACTCTTTTGTGCTGCTTTTGAATCATTAACAGCTTCCCGTAAATATGGTCATAAGCGGTAAAAGTCCTCCACACTTTGGAAGAGGAATACAACGAGGTAAACTTATTCCTTTTTTATTACTAAATATTTTCTTTGCAGCTGCATAGGCATATTTTATAGCCGAGTGGCTCTTTGGATTTTAGTTTTATTTAGTGAAACTGTATTTTTTTATCCCCTTCTTAAATGCTTTTATATCACTCCTCGCCTGGATTTTTGCTTTCATCGCATTTTTGACTATCCATGAGGCAATTTTTTCTCCTTTCCCAGCATCTTTCGATTTCAACCTCCTCTTAGCCATATTCAAAAGTTCTAAATCCGCTTTTTGTCGAGCGCTCGAATCTTTGTTAATGTAAGCAATATCATGGAGCATTTTCATCCAATTGCAAGCTTCATCCAATTTGTTTCCCCTCGATCGCCTTTGAGTAGCCGTTTTTGAATTTTCGTTCCGGGGCCACAAAATTGATAGCCGGGTAAATGTAACTCAAACGGTAAATTATTTATTACGTTATTAATTATACCACTGCCTTCCTTCATCGATAAGTATAAAATGAGATAATTAAGTAATAATGTGTTATTTATATACCTACACTACTAATTCACTTTTGTCCACCCAACTATTTCTTCATCACTCAAGCCTAACCATTTTACTAAAAGCTTATTTCCTTTTCTTTTAATAACTTTTTCAACAAGATAAAGGTCTGGAAATTTAGTTTTTTGTAAAAAAGAAATCTAAAAAGAAAGTAAAAGAAAGTAAAAAGAGCCTAGAATAATTTGATTGTGTTTGTCTTCTATTTGATAAGTTTGAGGATTGGTTTGGTTGACTTTAACGATACGAAATATTTCTGTAGACCAATTAGGGGTATAACCTTTATAAAAATCTCCTTTGTATTTGCTTATACGAACATAATCGCCAACGCAAAACGTTGGTCCTTGGCGTATCTTAGGCTTTTGAGATTTCTTGATGTTTGACATAACTAAAATCGCATTTGAATCATTAACGTTGATAGGCTTGAATTTTGTAATGCGATGCAAAGTATTATTATACTGCTTTACTACAAAATCTAAATTATTTTTGAACCATTGATATCGTCCGCATAGACTGATTATTTTGTAAAGGCGAGTTTTTAAAGTTCTTATTACTCGTTCTACAATGGAGGCTTTTTTAACAGAGTACGTGGAGAGTTTTATAATGATTCTTAAAAGAATCATTATAAAACTCTGTAGCAAGATCTATTTGTAAATTTTTAGGGTTTCGTCTCGATTAATATAATAAACTTTGCATCGCATTTTTGACACAATTTTTATGTTTCGATTTCAATGGTCTAACCCACACGTATTTTGATAGAGCATCGATTACTACTAGAACATATTTATACCCTTTATTAAACGTTGAATATTTTTGAACATCAATCAGGTCAGCTTGCCATAAATCATCTATTCCTTTAATAATCGTATGTTGACGAGAAAAATTTCTTCTTGCTGCTTTGTGAAGCTCATTGACAATATCTTGTTAACTCATTTGTGTAGCTTTTGCTGCAATCATGAGGTCGATTTCCTTTTTCGTGTAATACAATGTACTGAAATTGATAGTAGTAAATTTTTCTAAATTTTTAAGGTACTTTTTGATATTATTCTGAATATCAAAAAGTGTTTTCATTTCATTTTTAAGTTCTTGAACACATTTATCCACTTATTATTTATATACAGCCTCATCGTCTTTTTCAGGAGATTGCAGTCCTTTTAATCTTATTGATTTCAAATCAAAGTCACCTGCGTCTGTTCTTACTAAAGTATCACTGAGAATATCAGTGCTTTCAGATAGTCGCAAACGCTTATGAACGTGATGACCAAACTTGTCTATATTCATTGCCGTCTTGTCGGCTTCAGTAATGAAATGGTACTGCGTAATCCTCCTGTAGGCAGCTTAATATATTTAATGTTTTTTGTGATGCCAGCTTCATGCATTTCTTCGATTATTGCATAAATTTCATTATAAACCCCAGTGTTACCAGCTGCCCATGATCCGAGTAGTAATTTTAATCGTTCCACTAACTCGTTTGGATCGTTCCAGTAAACCAAATCAGTATCTTTTTTAATTTCTTTTAAAATATCAACTCCTTCTCCCGTTGGAAGAATTTCTACACTACTTTTATGATTTCTCGAGTACTTAAACAATAGTTTAATCACTCGCATATATTTAAATCCTTTGGTACTGTTAATCGGTTTGGATGGATCACAACTACGTTTGTGTGCATTAGTATCCAAAAGCAACAATTTATAATTTTGTAAGTCTTCCTCTGTTACAATATCTAAATTTGGTAGCTTTTTAAACAATAACTCTTTTAAGCCTGGAGTTTTTTTCAAACTATAATTTCCAATTTTTAAGATGCGACCATCGTCATAGACGCGAGTTGTGCCAAGCATTAGTTTCCCACGTTCATTTCTGACACCATAAGGTACATCCTTTAGTACTTCAGATGACGTAGACCATGATAAAGATTCATTTGCAATACTTGGTGTTGATTGAAGTGATTTAAACGAAATTTCATTCGCGTTATTATCATCCACAGGAAGCGAGTGAGTGAGAGTTTTGTTGGATGTTGTATAAACATCGTTATCTGAGTTTTCTTCATTATTAATAGGATCCTCAAACTCATCACTTGAAGAAATCGATGACTCACTTTCGCTGTACTAAGTTTTCTATAAGGTGAGTTTTCTCTGTATCTTCATTTAAAATGTTTCTTTTCTTAAGTTTTTCTGGTAAGCATATTAAGTGGATCAACGATAGGTTTAAATATTGTTTCCAAAGCCAGATTGTTTGTATTTTTTGTATCTTTTATCATTTCTACCTTTCTTTTTACAGCTGTAGCAGATTTTACAATTTGTTTCTTGAGGTCTCGTTCCATTGTAAAGGATTGTACTCTATTTCACTAATCAAATGAAACTGATTGCTTTGTGACATAGCAGTTATTTAAACGTTTAGTCTACTAGTATGAATGTATCAAACTTCATTCTGTAACAGCCTTTATTTCGTTCAGTCTTTATTTATAACAACATAATTGAAAGGTTTACTCCACACAGTTGAGCACATTTCACGGAACTGAGACCATATCATGTCAGACCCTAGATGTTCATCATAAATGTGTCTCAGATTTATGTCGTCTTATTTAAACAATATGATCAGGTCAGCATTATCTCTTACTAGTTGCTTAGGTATCTTAGTATACGTTTGATTAATATGAAAACAGTCAATGTTCTTATGTCGACCCATGGCGAAATAATCGCCTATGTTGTTCTGATTTTCACAAGCTACATCATCAAATATTATAATTGAGTTAGGTGAAGCTTCGTCTGGACTCAGAATTTCACTATTATGATTATACTTGTAATAAGATAAGAATAATAAGACCTACCTTCTGCAGTACTTTTTCTAAAAATAATTATTAAGATTGATATAAAGACTTTGAATATATATAAAGGTTGCGGAAACGTGGTGTAACAATAAACTGGTAACTAAGTTAGTTTTTCCGCAATTCGATGGACCGCAGACAATACTACGTATAGTGTTTGGCAATAAGTTTCCATGACGTTTAACCTCATTTTTTGTGCAGGACAGATACATTTTAATTTAAGTGATTCTTTTTGTTTGAGAAGTTTCATAACAGGTTTGTTAACTTGACCGTATTGGTTGATAGATCTCAATGAATTAACGTTATTTCAATCGCGTTAATAATTTAAACTTGAAAGAGCTACTGAAAATTATCTTAACCACCAGCTTAAGTTGAAATGCATTCACTCACTCTCGCTTCGCTCGAGCTACGTGCCGCTGAAGGCCCCAATTCTCTCCAGTAGAGGTCCAAATTTTTAGTCTAACCAAATTAGTACCTACATGCTCGCAAGTTTCTATATTATATCAATTTATTTAACCAATGGTGTTGATCGCAATGGTCTAGTGGTTTGTACTACGAGCGGATTACAAAGCTTGATGGTTGCGGTTCGATTCCCACACAGTAAAAAAATATGTGCGCATGAACACGTTTGTTTGTATTGTTGGAGGCCTTTTCTATGTGCAATTAGCGAACGCTAGTGGCTTCGCCCGCGCGGTCTACTATTTTTCTATCCCACGGGAACCGTACCTTTTTCCGAGATAAAAAATTTCATCCATATCCATTCAGCTGTTCTAGCGTGATGGAGTAACAAACATCGAAATTTCCAAACTTTCACATTTATAATATTATTTCCAGGATAAAAAGTAGCCTATGTGTTATTCCAGACTATATTCTATCTTTATACCAAGTTTCATCTATATCCGCTCAGCCGTTCTGACGCGATTGAGTAACATACACCTAAAAATCCAGGACTTTCACATTCATAATATTAATTCCGGGATAAAAAGTAGCATAAGTGTTTTTTCAGACTATATTCTATCTTTATGCAAAATTTCATCCATATCGGTTCAGCCATTCTATCATGATTGAGTAACAAACATCCGAAAACATCTAAACATCCAGACTTTTACGTTTATGATATTAATTAATAAGATAAGTATGTATTTACGAATAGTATAAAATTCAGCTTAAGATTAAAAATAGCTATTTATAAAAAAAAACTTTTTTTTACCAAAGTATTAATTTTGAATAAAGATATATTTGTAATGGATCTCAATTTAGTTACTATAAGTATGTACGTCACACTTAGGCTCCTCACTCATTAAATACAATAGAATAATAATTAATTTGTTATAAGTTACAGTAAAGTTATATGTTTCGCTTTATAAGTTTTCATATGAGTGTTTCTGTACAGTGATGTATTTTTCTTGTAATAACTTTGTGTTACATTTTGGTATTCCAATCCCTTCTAGTCAGACGCTGAAGTACAGTCGACTTCGCGAAAGGAAAAAAGCGGCTAAAAAACCAACTAATGTAGCAAAGACAAAAACAACACATCCTAAGTCCAAGAAACGAGTTGAACTATTCGGAAGCGACTCGGAATCTGAGGCTGATACATTGCCGTCGCTCTCCCCAGCTTCGACCAGCAAGAAACGAAAATTAAACGTTTTCCCAGATTCTGAGGTAAGCAAATCTTATTTAATTTTAATAATTTGAGTTACCATTCACATGATGAAAAGTTAGGTTCTATTTGATTGGATGTCTACTTTATACAGTATTACATTTTTATTATTGGTTGTAGTAACTTGGAGGGGGCTTCGAAGCCACCGGAGTCAATTATTGTTTGTATGATCAGTGCAAAGATTTATATCTTTTATCTTTGTATACAATGTTTACTCGCAAATAAATTATGATAATTATTATCAGTCATAGGTTTTTATAAAAACGTATTTAATTATATTCTTAGATGATTGGTGTGATTGATACAATAGTTAGTGGACCGAACAACTAAGTCAAGTCATGAGCAATGTATAAAAATATATTTATGTAGCTAGGAGGGAACATAACTATTGTTCATTGCTTATCAGTATGCTTTTGTTGAAATATATTTTTATTGTTTCCAGGATGAAGATTTTGAACCTATCCGAGCGGGGATTTTAAAAAGCTACTTATCACGCCGAACAGGTTCAGGATATACGCACCAGAGCGAGCCTACGAAGCGAGGAGAATATGACGTCGAGGTCCGCATCTCTGACTTCCGCGAGCTGGAGGCTATTCCATCAGCCGACCGCTGGCAGCATTCTCTGATCAACTTTAAATCAGCTGTCAACGAGAAAACCCCAACGGGGACGGCTGTTACCCAGTTGGTATCATGCATCAAATAATTTATTTATTTGCTTAGAAACAGTATTATAGGCCGGTACAAGTTTGACAGAGTGCGTATGTTTCGCCATAATGAAAATAGCATGCAAATAATACATTGAATTTAAGAATGTTATAATGAGATTACATGTCAATCCATACTATTATTATAATAATTATTACCAAATATGTCAACGAATAAAAATTGAATAAAATAATAAGATTTTGTAACTAAATTAATCTATGTTAAGTTTTTGGTACAGAGAAATGACTCTATGCTGTAAAAGTAATTCTGAATTAGCCATTTGTTCAACCTGTGTTTAAACATATTGATATTGAGCATTTTAATATCTCTAGGAATCTTGTGATATATTTTGACTCCCATACAGAGGCAACTTTTTGCATACTTATCCGACCTTGGAATGTCATTATATATCATTCTGTGAGGATCTCTCAATCTAAAATTATTTACTTCGTTAAATAATTCTGTGTTTTCTGTAACTTCAAAAATATAAAGTGAAGGTAGCGGCAATAATCCTAGACTTTTATACAGTGGTTTACAGGACACGTCAGGTAAAACTCCACATATGGCCCTAATACATTTTTTGGGCTATAAATGCTCCGTTTTTGTCCGTACTGAAATCAAAGAAGATTATCCCAACGTTCGTCCAGTTTTGTATCCAACTAAGCGTTAGTTTTATCAGTGTTACTTATCTACCAGATTTAATTCACCGGTTTCTTTCAGAAATCTGTAAATCAAAACCCAAAATATACAATTTTAACAGTGGTAGAGCCACGCGGCAGCCTTTGCTGTTGCACGTATGGGCCGGCTCGAACCGGGGTGGTACCACGACCTCACAGAAGACCAGCGTGAAGTAGAAGCTTTGCCTCTGCATTTCGTCTGGTGAGTGCAGGTGGCCTCCCCAATTCCCCCCTTAACATGGTAGCGGAGTTAAATAAAACACTACCCCAGGAGGGTACCAGCACCCCAGGTGACGGAGAATACCTCGCTGAGCATCCACGCCCAAGCTACCCTACTCTTCCTGAGCGTGGGTGCTCGGGCTGATCCGCGTATTCTGGGGGGAGGGGGGGGCGAAATTCCGCTCGAGAATAAGCCTGCTCGGGGCAAACGGAGCAATAAGTCAAAAGCACCCTCTCACACGCTATCCGTGAATTTCTGCAATATCAGGGGACTTCTTCAAATCTTAACGCCGTCCACTACCATCTGGAAACGGCGAAGCCGGCCTTGCTCTTTCTAACCGAGACACAGGTGTCCTCTCCGGCTGATACTTCGTATCTCTCCTACCCGGGGTACAAATTAGAACACTCCTTTGTGTCCCGGGCTGGAGTTTGCGTGTACGTCAGAGAGGACATCTGTTTTCGATGCCTCGGCAGCCTTGAAGGTACGGACCTGTCCATCTTATGGCTACGCGTAGACAGCGGCGACCATCCCTGCGTCTACGGGTGCCTCTACAGGTCCCATAGCGGTAATGCCGACACAGACCGACTCATCGACCACGTCCAAATGGCTGCAGATTCCGTGCTACAACAGGTCCCATCCGCAGAGATCGTGATGCTTGGTGATTTCAACGCCCACCACGCTGAATGGCTTGGTTCTCGTTAAACCGATCATGCGGGTAGATCTGTTTATAACTTTGCTTTGGCATATGGTCTGACACAACTGGTTACCTCACCTACGCGGATCCCAGATGGAAGATCATGTACCTTCCCTATTGGATCTTATGCTGACCTCTCATTCGGACGGATATCAGGTCTCCGTCGATGCCCCTCTTGGCTCCTCCGACCATTCTCTGAACCGGAGTACGGTGCCACTCACGCTCCCATCGCGGTTGCGTTCTACAGGTTGCCGCCGTGTTTGGATTACAGGTCAGCCGATTCGGACGGGATACAATCTTTTTTTGCATCCTACCCTTGGAGGCAGGTTTGCTTCTCGCCGGATGATCCCAGCGTTGTTGCTGATTCTGTCGCTGATGTGGTGCTACAGGAAATGGAACTATTTATTCCATCATCTGTGGTACCTATCGGAGGCAGAACCCAGCCATGGTGTGGTCGCTCCTGCAAAATTGCATTACGCCATAAGCAAGAGTGCTACCAGGCCTGGGCTCACGCATCGACGTTTCGGGATGCAAATACCAGCGCTCTTAAAAAGAAGTATAATTCCGCCTCCAGGTCCTTCAAAAGTGTCATTGTCAAGGCAAAGTCAGAGCACATCGGCAGAATTGGCGAGAAACTAGTTCGTCTTCCTTCGGGAACACGTGCATTCTGGTCTCTCGCCAAGGCTGTCCAAGGGAACTTCTGTCAGCCATCTCTCCCATCTCTGCACAGGGAGGACGACTCACTGGCCCATGCCGCAAAGGACAAAGCCGATCTGCTGGGCTCTCTCTTTGCGTCCAACTCGACTCTTGATGACGGGGGGAACACACCGCCGACTCTCCCGCGGTGTGAGTGTTCCATGCAGGATGTGCTGTTTACCCAACGCTCGGTGCGCAGAGCACTCCTCTCCCTGGACGTCAATAAGTCGAGTGGGCCTGATGGCGTCCCTCCTATTGTGCTGAAGACGTGTGCTCCGGAGTTGGCACCAGTTTTAACGTGTCTTTTCCGGTACTCTTACTCCCTAGGCGTAGTCCCGAAATCATGGAAGACAGCTTTCGTACACCCGATCCCTAAAAAAGGTAACCGCTCTGATCCGTCCAACTATAGGCCTATCGCCATCACCTCCTTGTTCTCTGAAATAATGGAGTCTATTATCAACAGCCAGCTCATGCAGTACCTTGAGGATCACCAGCTGATTAGTGACCGCCAGTACGGTTTCCGTCGAGGTCGCTTGGCTGGTGATCTTCTAGGTTACCTAACTCATAAATGGGCGGAGGCAGTAAAATCCAAAAGGCGTTGGCCGTTAGTTTGGACATAGCGAAGGCCTTCGGGTTTGGCACAAAACGCTTCTTACGAAGCTTCCTTCCTATGGGCGTCCCGAGAATTTGTGCAATTGGATCACCAGTTTTCTTGTTGATCGGAGCATCAAGGTTATAGTAGACGGTGCATGCTCCGATTACAAGCTCATTAACGCTGGTGTTCCACAAGGCTGCGTGCTATCACCAACGATGTTTCTTCTGCATATCAATGACATGTTGCAAACCGGTAACATTAATTGCTATGCAGATGACAGCACTGGTGATGCTCTGTACACCGGCCATGCCAATATTTCTCGGGAAAACGTCGCCGAGTACCGGAACAAACTTGTGTCTGAAGTCGAGACTTTGTTGGACAAAGTCTCGGACTGGGGGCGACTAAATCTAGTCCAGTTCAATCCCCGGAAGACACAAGTTTGCACGTTTACCGCTAAAAAGAACCCCTTCGTCGTATCTCCTCAGTTTCAAGCCACTCCCCTTGTTGCCTCAGCCAGTATCGGAATTCTCGGCGTAGACATATCGAGTGACGTGCAGTTTCGTGGTCACTTGGAAGAGAAGGCCAAATTGGCCTCTAAAAAGCTTGGCGTACTCAGCAGAGCGGGACAGTATTTCGTGGCGGCACACCGCCTGCAACTTTACGAGACGCAGGTTCGGCTGCACATGGAATACTGTTCCCATCTCTGGGCTGGGGCACCCCAGTGCCAGCTCCTTCCATTTGATCGCATCCAGCGCAGAGCTGTTCGAACCGTTGGTGACCAAACTCTTTCCGATCGGCTTGACTCACTGGCACTGCGAAGAGATGTTGCATCTCTTTGCGTATTTTATCGTATTTACCACGGGGAGTGCTCTGAGGAATTGTTCGGACTAATTCCAGCCGCACAATTTCACCATCGCACATCGCGATAAAACTCGCGATACCATTCATACCATGTGGATGACTGCCGGTCCATCACTGTGCGTTTTAAAAGAAGTTTTCTTTCTCGCACAACTTCCTTGTGGAATCGACTACCACCAGAGATTTTTCCGGACCGATACGACTTAGGGACCTTCAAGAAAAGAGCGTACTCCTTTTTAAAAGGCTGGCAACGCATCTGCAATTCTGCAACTGCAACACCAGGGGAATTGCAGACCTCTGTCACTCTTGCTACTTGCGTGAAATAATTACCTACAATAACGAGCTGCCCCAGGGGTAGATCGCAGTCGGGGCTAGCGCGTTCTAGGCGATTGAATGTTAAAGTTTTTTTAACGCTGTTTACGTAAATAATTTTTTGTAAATACTTGTTGAAATACTAATCGAAATAGTTTTTGTTTAGTGTTTAGTATATTTAATTGTAGGATAAAATAGTTTGAAAAAGTTTTAATGTAATTTAAGAATAATATATATGTATATTACCTATCTTTTTGATAAATTATAATGGCAAAACGTCGTTCCTACTATAATTGTTGCGGGGATGGATGCTTAATGAGCAATTAAAAGGATTCAAATATATCATTTTTTAAATTACCGAAGGATAATTGAAAGGTAAATTTATTTCATTTTTTTGTTAGATAGGTACTTATAGCGAAAAATAATTAAGTAATAATCTAACTACAGAAGTAATACCTAGGTACTTTATTACAAAACTTAGCTGAAATTTACTTCACTACCCAAGTACCTACTTGCATACCTATACTCGTCTTTTTAATTAAAATATTTTAAGTTATAATAGCACAAAATACTTTTTTTATGTATGGTAGGTAGTCGATTCCACAAGGAAGTTGTGCGAGAAAGAAAACTTCTTTTAAAACGCACAGTGGTGGACCGACAGTCATCCACATGGTATGAATGGTATCGCGAGTTTTGTCGCGATGTGCGATGGTGAAATTGTGCGGCTGGAATTAGTCCGAACAATTCCTCAGAGCACTCCCCGTGGTAAATACGATAAAATACGCAAAGAGATGCAACATCTCTTCGCAGTGCCAGTGAGTCAAGCCGATCGGAAAGAGTTTGGTCACCAACGGTTCGAACAGCTCTGCGCTGGATGCGATCAAATGGAAGGAGCTGGCACTGGGGTGCCCCAGCCCAGAGATGGGAACAGTATTCCATGTGCAGCCGAACCTGCGTCTTGTAAAGTTGCAGGCGGTGTGCCGCCACGAAATACTGTCCCGCTCTGCTGAGCACGCCAAGCTTTTTAGAGGCCAATTTGGCCTTCTATTCCATGTGACCACGAAACTGCACGTCACTCGATATGTCTACGCCGAGGATTCCGATACTGGCTGAGGCAACAAGGGGAGTGCCTTGAAACTGAGGAGATACGACGAAGGGGTTCTTTTTAGCGGTAAACGTGCAAACTTGTGTCTTCCGGGGATTGAACTGGACTAGATTTAGTCGCCCCCAGTCCGAGACTTTGTCCAACAAAGTCTCGACTTCAGACACAAGTTTGTTCCGGTACTCGGCGACGTTTTCCCGAGAAATATTGGCATGGCCGGTGTACAGAGCATCACCAGTGCTGTCATCTGCATAGCAATTAATGTTACCGGTTTGCAACATGTCATTGATATGCAGAAGAAACATCGTTGGTGATAGCACGCAGCCTTGTGGAACACCAGCGTTAATGAGCTTGTAATCGGAGCATGCACCGTCTACTATAACTTTGATGCTCCGATCAACAAGAAAACTGGTGATCCAATTGCACAATATCTCGGGAAGCCCATAGGAAGGAAGCTTCGTAAGAAGCGTTTTGTGCCAAACCCGAAGGCCTTCGCTATGTCCAAACTAACGGCCAACGCCTTTTGGATTTTACTGCCTCCGCCCATTTATAAGTTAGGTAACCTAGAAGATCACCAGCCGAGCGACCTCGACGGAAACCGTACTGGCGGTCACTAATCAGCTGGTGATCCTCAACGTACTGCATGAGCTGGCTGTTGATAATGGACTCCATTATTTCAGAGAACAAGGAGGTGATGGCGATAGGCCTATAGTTGGACGGATCAGAGCGGTTACCTTTTTCCATGATTGCAGGACTACGCCTAGGGAGTAAGAGTACCGGAAGAGACTCGTTAAAACCGGTGCCAACTCCGGAGCACACGTCTTCAGCACAATAGGAGGGACGCCATCAGGCCCACTCGACTTGTTGACGTCCAGAGAGAGGAGTGCTCTACGCACCGAGCGTTGGGTAAACAGCACATCCTGCATGAAAGACTCACACCGCGGGAGAGTCGGCGGTGTGTTCCCCCCGTCATCAAGAGTCGAGGTGGACGCAAAGAGAGAGCCCAGCAGATCGGCTTTGTCCTTTGCGGCATGGGCCAGTGAGTCGTCCTCCCTGTGCAGAGATGGGAGAGATGGCTGACAGAAGTTCCCTTGGACAGCATTGGCGAGAGACCAGAATGCACGTGTTCCCGAAGGAAGACGAACTAGTTTCTCGCCAATTCTGCCGATGTGCTCTGACTTTGCCTTGACAATGACACTTTTGAAGGACCTGGAGGCGGAATTATACTTCTTTTTAAGAGCGCTGGTATTTGCATCCCGAGACGTCGATGCGTGAGCCCAGGCCTGGTAGCACTCTTGCTTATGGCGTAATGCAATTTTGCAGGAGCGACCACACCATGGCTGGGTTCTGCCTCCGATAGGTACCACAGATGATGGAATAAATAGTTCCATTCCCTGTAGCACCACATCAGCGACAGAATCAGCAACAACGCTTGGATCATCCGACGAGAAGCAAACCTGCCTCCAAGGGTAGGATGCAAAAAAAGATTGCATCCCGTCCCAATCGGCTGACCTGTAATCCAAACACGGCGGGAGTGGTGTGGTGGACTGCAATTTTAACTGTAAAAATAAATTTTGTTTCATTTTGTATTAAATATTAATTATATAAATAAAAACAGATACATTATGTAATTAGTAAAATATGTATAAAATAAAATGTATAAATAAACAGTATATATATAAATATTAGGTCCTTACATATGAAATTAGCGTTTTGTCGTACTGACCACTTTGATCTGAAATATCTTCTCTTTGGTTGAGAATTCCTAACTCAAATTTATTAATTCATTTAGCTGGTATTTGAGTTTTGAAAACAGTCATTCATTTGTTTTTTTCTTCATTATTTTTTTCTTTGGCGTCGCTTATTACCGCACAATGGAAAACATGAAATATCGGTATATTTACGAGTACGTGCTCTACTGTGGCACCAGTGCTGCAGAAACAGCTCGAAGGATTAATGATATGTACGGCGCTGGTGTCGCAAAAGAAAGCACGGTACGTTTTTAGTTTCAACGTTTTCGTTCTGGAAATTTCGACCTTCAGAACCAACCCCGTGGACGGCCGGAGACCAAAGTGGAAAATGAAGAATTAAAGGCTATTGTGGAAGCGGATCCATCACAAAGCACTTCAGAGATAGCTGCAGGCTTCTGGGTAAGTGTTAAAACTGTATTAATCCACTTGAAGCAAATCGGGAAAGTAATAAAACTTGAACGATGGGTACCTCATGAATTGAGTGAATCGAACTTGCAAACACGCGTCGACTGCTGTGTTACTTTGCTCAGCCGACACAATAATGAAGGGATTTTAAATCAAATCATTACTTATGATGAAAAGTGGATACTGTACGATAATCGGAAGCGCTCGTCGCAATGGCTGAACCCTGGAGACCCAGCTAAATCCCGCCCTAAACGAACATTGACTCAGAAAAAGTTACTTGTGAGTGTTTGGTGGACTAGCGCCGGTGTCGTTCACTACAGCTTTCTAAAGCCTGGCCAAACGATTACGGCAGATATCTATTGTCAGCAACTGCAAACCATGAAGGAAGAACTAGCTGCTAAACAACCGAGATTGGTCAATCGCTCCAGACCACTACTGCTTCACGACAACGCAAGACCACACACTGCACAACAAACAACCACTAAGTTAGATGAGCTACAATTGGAATGTCTGCGACATCCACCGTACTTCCCGGACCTTGCTCCAACAGATTACTAACAGATTACCATTTTTTCCGGAATTTGGACAACTTCTTACAAGGAAAAAATTTCAACTCCGATGCGGCAGTCCAAACCGCCTTCAAAGAGTTTATTGATTCTCGCCCCCATGGTTTTTTTTAGTAAAGGGATCAATGAACTACCTATGAGATGGCAGAAGTGCATAGATAACAACGGTGCATACTTTGATTAATTAATAATATTTTACAAAAAAAATAATACTTTATATTCCTCCCGTACAAAACGCTAATTTCATATGTAAGGACCTAATAAATGTAATATAATACATGCACAATGTTACATAAACTAGATTTAAATGCTTACCAGTTTTTGATATATCGGAAGGCCAACGACGTAAAAATCGTACCATATAAATGTCTCCTAACGCTTCAGGTAATAATTTAGAACAAAAAGAACTTGCGCGTACGTTGTCGGCCGATCCAGTGGTGCCAAGTTAGGCAAGTAAGTCGATTTACCTTAAAGGATGTCGGGGCGACCGAAAATTGCGATTGGCGACTGGTCGCAATTTAGGCTACTTCGGAAAAAAACAAGGGCGATTTTTGGCTATATAATCATCTCTCTTATTAAGTAAGTCTCTTAGGATATATAATAAAAATACGTGAAATGAAACATATGTTTTTGACACAGAGAAATATCAAAGAAGACTAGATTTTAAGGTATCAATGACCTAAGAAAAAAAGGGAAGAACTTTTATGTAAGGGATGTAAATATATATATATTTGAGGTGGGAAGAGGGGAGGGGGAGCGGTGGAGATCCACCCCCCGCATGGGAAAAGTTTAGGAAATGCATAGTTCTTTTTTTATGAATTTTTTAAAATCGGATTTTGAGGTTATGTTTTCATAATGTTTTTGATATTATAAACCTCATTTATGGGGGAGAGAGTTGGGGGGAGGGATAGCCCCCCCCATGCCACTTAACGTGTCACAGTCGACGGAGCCCTGCGAAGCGGGGTAACTTCTTATTTGCAAAATAAAAACGCATTATTAAAACTCCCTAAAATAGCAACACCTGCTGTCAAAATTACGTCAAAACCAATAAAATAGTACGACATTTAAGGTTAATTTGGCAAAGTTTGATATTTTTTATTTCAGAAAGTATTTGTTTTCTAAGCCTGAAAATAAAATAATAAGTACTGTGTACAGAAAAAAATTGAAGAGTCTACTGCGGATCCCGTATATAAAAGACGAGCCGAAAAGGTGGTCCTTGTTATATACTTATATGTGTGTATATAAGTCGTTAATCTCTTTAATTGTAAGTAAAATATTTCGTTAATATTTTGTGAAATATTAATAATGATAAACAGATAAAACACATATTTTATATGTTGATCTTTTCTTTCACGTTTACCATAAACTGCTTCAAATTTTATCTTGTTAAAATTATAAATAAGGTTGATTAAGGTAGGTGTACGTTTAAAAATAGCCTTTATAGGCTACCTGACAATTCAGCAGGCGATTTTAGGCTACATTACAGAGAAAACAATGGTTTTCATTTGACCGCAGACTTCCGCAGTGAATCCGTGTCGCTTGCGCTTCCTAAATATATTACGCTGTACCGTTTACGCTAAATTTCTTCTTCTTATTCTATTGACTTTCTTACTGTATACTTCTGTGTTGTTCTAATATCTCATGCTATAATATAAGACTTGCTTGTGTTTGTGGACTTGTAATATAACTAATATAAAAACATTGTGTGTGACAAAATAAACGTTGTGGAGTTAAGTAAGTGTTCGTTTATTTCAATATCCAACACTACACCTTCATCCGTGCTTACGACCAATCACGTCTTAGTTAATAATAAGATTTTTATTCGTTGTTGTAATCCTAAGATTGTAAATATTTTAAAGTAGACATTTTTATTGGTTAAGACTGTAATAATAGTATAGTTGTAACACGAATGGGTCGGCTCGACCGGGGAAGGACCACGCTCTCACAGAATACCAGCGTAAAATAGCAGCTTAATGCTGCCGTGTTTCGTATGGTGAGTGTAGAGAACCGGAGAC
The DNA here is from genome assembly GCA_029286625.1 of Parnassius orleans. NCBI lineage: Eukaryota > Metazoa > Arthropoda > Insecta > Lepidoptera > Papilionidae > Parnassius > Parnassius orleans. The sequence goes on from JAGSMP010000009.1 coordinate 641,626, forward strand.
CCTTTTTACTGGAAAAGAGGCATTCTATCTTAGTCCTCACGGCTGACAACGCATCTGCATTTAAATTCGCAAACGAAGATAGATGTAGATGTCTATGGGCCACAGCAACCACTTACCATCAGGTGGACTGTGTGCTCGTTTGTCACCCTAATTCTATAAAAAAAAAAAACACATTTTTATAATAAATTATTCTACTATCTTCTAATTATTCTACTCGTTCCTGCTAATTCTACTCTCTTCTACTTATTCTACTCCTTCCTTCTTATTCTACTCGCTTCTACCTATTCTACTCTTTCGTCCTGCAAGACTAGCAAATTAGTGACCCGTCAACATCACCAAAAATAAACACATCAACAGAATCTAGGGATATTTTATATTTCATTAAATATCTAAAAATCTATGAAGAATTTTCTGATATGGTAAATGGAAGAATGATAGGTTATTTTAAGGTCTTTTTTATTTTATTTTTTATTTAAATAAAAATGTTAATTTTTTTAATCGCCGTAGAAAATTAGTATGATAAAAAAAAACTTAATTTCTTCTTATAAAACTATTAATTTTAATTAAAATTGAAAAAATCTTATAAAATCTAATCATTAATAATCAGTGTTGCCACATCTTACATTAGTTACACATCGACATCGATTGTTCATACTTAAAATTAAATTGTCAATGTCTTGCTGCGGTATGAGGTCCCATCTTCTTTGAAAGTGTTCGTAAAGTTGTTGTTCCATCGTCAAATTTGGCGAGAAATCTCTCAAAGCTTTTCGTTGTAACCATGTGTCCCAGGCATGCTCGAAAGGATTTAAGTCGGGCGACTGTGCAGGCCAATCCAAAACTTGGATGTCGTTGTCTCGGAGAGCGACCGACACCAGCCACGCCGTATGGGAAGGAGTATTATCGTCCATGAGTAGAAATGCCTGGCCCATTTGGATTCTGTGTGGGACAATAACAGGCTATACTTCCTCCTCGTGGTATTTTTGTGCAGTCATGCTGCCTCGGATCCAAACGAGCTGGGTTCGTCCGCCAAGACGAATTCCTGCCCGCCTTGATATGAGTGGACCTCCTGAGGGTGCCGTAGATGGCTAACTCTCCCTGGAGTTCTCCGAACGCGTGTTCTTCGTGAATCCCAATGAAACCCAAACCGGGACTCATCGGTGAACAGCACCAAAGGCCATTTTTCGTCACTCCATGGTAAATGCTCCCGAGCCCACGAAAGCCGCCGGCCGCGATTGCCACGTTGCAATGCTAGAACACGTAGTGGTCTTCGAGCATGAAAACCAACTTCATGCAACCTCCTTCGCACGGTTTGGTCGCTCACCAGCAGCTGGTGGTCCTCATGGAACCTTTGTAGTAGTTGCATCGCTGTGATATTGGGTTGTCTTCTGGCGGTCATTTGGCGAAATCGATCCTGTCTCTGCGTAGTAATAGTAGTAGATATCTACCCGTGTGCCGTTTAGCCACATCCCCAGTACTGCGATAACGTGACCACAACCTTGATATCACGTTTTGGCTGGTGCGTAGGGCCTCAGCAACGACGCGTTGAATAGCACCATTTTCTAACATACCCAAAGCTCGTAACATTTCATCTCCACTCAAATGACGACGTGACATGACTCTTAAAGCTTATACGGCACGTTAAATTAAAAAAGAAAAACAATCTAATCCCTCTTCATTAATTAATATCAGTAGAACAACTTTAATTTTCCTTGACGTACCGAATTCATAACAATTTTGCCGCCGTATTTTGTTTTTTTTTTTTATTTACATTTTTAAATTTCGAAAATAGAATAAAAGAAGTTTCAATCTGTATATAAACTATTTATGGAAACTAAAAAGATTTTATACTATAAAGTCGTAAATATTTTAGGATTAAGGTATCCCTAGATGTGGGTACATAGGTGTCGCAAACAACTAAGGTATTATTTGGAATAATTTTGTTATGTTCCTTTTTATTCGAGATTATATAATAATTGTATATTCTACTAGATAGATAAAAAACATACTGATTGCTTTTAATATACCTATTGCTTGTTGTTATTAAGTATTAAGTTAGGATATAACGATCCCACTTCTAGATAAAAGAGAACCAAACGTTTGGTTATTTTTTTAAACCGCTATAGGTCTTTATGTTTTAGATGAAACTTTTTATTTTCTAATTATTTAACTATTATTTGAAATGGACATGAATAATAAATAAAAGTACAAAACAATCAGTAACTCAGTTTTTATTTCTTAAACAGTATGTATTTATTGAATAAAGTAATGATACTCTCTATGACGAATACAAACTAATTTACATTTTACTTTTTTGGGGTCTAACAGAACCGTACTAGCATCGCCAATCCGTAAACTTTTAGATTTGTATAATATACCGAGGCAAGAAGATTTCATTGGATACTCAAAAACTTCTTTTTTCTTATTTAACCGGTAACCTTTTATCGACACAACATTAAGTTCTTCAGTAATCGAGCTTATTTCAATAATGTCATTATGCACTATAATTATTATTTTTTATAAATAAAATTATATAAAACATACATTGTTTACATAGAATAGTATAATACATACACAATATAATATTCTATGATTGTTTACTACCCGTACGGTTAAAGAATGGGATTGATAATAGCTGAACCGATTGTAAGAAAACTTTACGAACAAATCGAGAGTACCAGGAAGCGATCTAGACTAATTGTTATGCGAAAAATTTAAAAATTTAATTAAAATAGAAATATAGATAAAAAATAGTCTTAAATGATTATCGACCTAATCTTCGGAATGGCTGAACCGATGGTAATCAAACTTCACGAACAAATAGAGAAAAATTTAGAGACTTATTAAAATAGAAATATTGATAAAATAAAAATCATTTTTTTTATTCCAATTTATTTATTTTTAAATACAGCTAATGAGAATAGTAGGAAAAGAAAATAAATGGTCTTTAATGATTATCTTAAGTGTAAATAACGCCACATTAATATATCCCGAAGCCAGAAGAGGGTCGCTAGTTATAAACGTTAATTTAAAATTAATGTACCTACTTGCGTATACAATTCTTTTCAAATATTTTCCATTAATATAAAAGAATCATGTCCAGTCTTGACTTAAAAATTTTCTAACGCGTCTAGTGATGTAAAATATTTTAAAAAATTGCATTTTTTTTTTTGCTTATTTCGTATCGCATAATTGAATTTTCAAATAAAGCCAGGAAAAAAAGTAATGTTACTATGTTTATCATTCTCAATAGACTTTTGAAGACGGAACGTGTTTTACAATGGCACAAAGACCCAGAAGCCATGCCAGAAATATAAAAAAATATATATATAACATGATGAAAAAAATGAATGAATGCCTGTCATTTATTTGACTTTTGCAGTCATTCGTTTGCTCTTGCTACGTATTGTACTATGCGATTTTGGATTTTCAATATTGTTACTATGCATCTAATGCTGTGCTGTGCTGTGCATATGACGGTACGGGCTCGATGAGCCGCCATTTCTAATCCCATTCTTTATCCATACGGAATATAATTACTTTAAGGCGCAAACCAAAAAAAAGTTTACCATGAAATTAACATTTTCAGTTTCTTTCGACATAATTATGTATATTTGTATCTAGTTTTTAAAATGGCAATCTAAAAGAAAGTGAAGGAAAGAAACAGCGATATTTTTTTCTCGTTTTATTTTTAGTTGCCCAACCCACTCATTGACAAAATTATGATTGTGTGAAAATTTCTTAAATTTTATACGAAGATGGATCATCCTGACTTTGACGGTACGGACTCGATGAGCCGCCTCCTGTTTTTAACCTTTAAATACTAACACAGCTTCTAATCGCTTTTTTATAGATTAAGGGTGACAACGATCACACTCTCCACCTGATAGTAAGTGAATGCTGTGACCCAAAGACTATCTATCTTCGATACAATATATTTGGTCACCCTTTAGAATAAAGATGGAATGCCGTGTTTTCAGTAAAAATGTTCTCTGTTTTTCTACATACACCACACAAAATACAGCAGTATTCTTTGAGAACGTGGATAAATTAAGTCGCATGTTGACGTTAAATTTGCCAATGTCTCAGTATAAGTTATGTATAACCTTTAGTTTTCTGCATTCCTCCATATAAACTTTAGCTACGCCAAATCTCACACTACTCCGTACGCGCAATTAAGCATATTTATCAAAAGGGGTACAGAGTATACCCTTCATATTCTTTACTAATTTATAATATGTTGCTGTTCTTATATTATTTTTTAAATAATGGTTTGAAGTGATAAGTAAAAGGCGTGCGATTTTGCGTATTGAAAATCTGCGCATATAAACTTTTTGTGAAAACGGTGAAAGAAGTGCTCCGACGGTAAAGTTTACATTACCATTGCGCCAGTGCACTCCGTCTGTATATAAACTTTAATCATGCCAAATCACATATCACATACTCCTCCGTGCACATTATACTTAAAAAGGGGTACAAAGTATTCCCTTCACGTTTTAATATATAGAGATATCTTTACTAATTTATAATATGATGCTGTTCTTTATTATTATCTAAATAATGGTTTGAAGTGAATTTTGATAAGTATGAGGCATGCAATTTTTATTTTTATTTTGATTGTGAACTTTTAGTGAACACGGTGAAAGAAGTGCTCCGATGCAGTGAGTGAGGCGGGGCATACACGACTTTTTCTGCCACCAGGGCGGAGATGAAATATATTTGACAGATTTCATAGTAAGGAAAGTTAATTTAATGGGAAAGGGTAGAGATTAATGGTTCCTTCTGAAATATTATTTGGATTTTAAGCTAATTAGATAAGAAATGGATAAACCAATCTATCATCATCATCATTACAGCCCTTCACAAGTCCACTGCTGAACATAGACCTCCCCCAAGGAATGCCACAAAGCACGATCCTGAGCCACCTGCATCCATCGACTTCCTGCATGTATTACCAGGTCGTCACTTCATCAAGTCGGGGGGCGCCCTACACTTCGTCCGCCGGTACGAGGCCGCCACTCGAGAGCCTTTTTTCCCCATCGGTTGTCGGTTCTTCGAGCTATATGGCCGGTCCATTGCCACTTCAGCTTACTAATCCGTTGGGCTATGTCGGTCACTCTGGTTCTACCGTCGGGGCTTGAACAGTTCCACTTCCTGTGGGGCCGCTTCTGGAAGCAGTCAGTCCTCAGGGTGCGTGCGTTGTATGTTGCCAGGTAGAGTCGTCTTAGGCGGCAACTGAACTTCCACCGGAGATTCTTAGCACCCCCTGCTCCGCCGTTACCATGGTCGCCACCGTAGCCAGGAATAGCGGGGCCGCCGGGGACTGGAGGCCGTCTCTATGTAACTTTATTCATGAGGAGTATATATTGCCATAGTTGCCATGCTTGGCGACCTTAGCGGTTGGCAACCGCAGTTTTTTTTATTGTTGTTTTGCTGTTACCAGAAAGATGCTGCTGCCCATCTTCTACCTCAGTTTCCATCTGTCGCCTCTTACGACACCCACGGGAAGATATGGGGTAGTGCGTATTCTTACCCGCCACTACACGAGGCCTATGGTCATTTGCGTAACAAATAAATTACCTTAGTCCCAACTAGTGTTATCTGGTGAGCGTAAGATTATTAACCCTCATTAATTAGCTTACCTTCATGTTGGCTCAAGCTGCCGTCAAAATTCTCAAATTCATTGTGACTAATCAAAATATTGTGAAGAAGTTTTTAAGCAAATTATTATAAATGATAAATTCTTATGACTTGCACTGGCAAAAGTACAATAGTACAACTCCATTACCAAAGTAAAAAAGAACACAGAATCTGAATTCTCATCTGGCAACACTGATTTTGATTGACATCTTTGGCAGCGATCAGTGATCTCAGCTATTTTTTTTTGTTAATTTCATGGTCATTCTGACAACTATTTCACAGGTCGTGACTAAAAATTCTATATAACTTAACAAAGAAACTTTTTAAAGTAATTAATTGAGAATTTTTAACTTGTATTAACGTTAAATCACACGAGTCTATAAGGGCTAGACACAAGAACAGAACAGTTATTGCAAGAAACCGTGAAATAAGTGTGTGAAATCAAAATGTCAACTCCTGCCAGAAGACGTCTAATGAGAGATTTCAAGCGGTGTGTATCTTTGTTTAAAACGTTTGTAAAATCTGCAAATCTGGGAGTTGTTTCTTCCGTTTAAACTACAAAATGACGCTCTATCATCGTATTACATCACTCACCTTCATCGATTTCTATTCAGTTCTATATATTTCAAGAGATCGCTTGGGTTTCATTATCGTGAATGATATACGACTACGCATACTAAATGTAAATCTTAGCTAAACCTTGGCAAAAATTACTCTACTTATGAAGATTGATGTTATTGCTTGCGAAAATAGGTTATGTTAAAATTGATGATTTTATTTGAGTACAACTTTAAACTTTGTTTTGGTATATGACCGTTCTGTTTTATAATTAATAAAAAAATGTCTAAATATGATAGTTATCTTATTCCTTTTCATTAGCTTGTACACTTGTATGAAGTTCTATTTTAATATTTTCAGTTTACAAGAGGACCCACCCACCGGTGTTTCCGGTGCTCCTACTGACAACAACATCATGATCTGGAATGCTGTGATATTTGGACCCCATGATACTCCATTTGAAGATGGGACATTTAAACTTACCATAGAATTTACAGAGGAATATCCTAACAAACCCCCTACAGTAAGGTTTGTCTCCAAAATGTTCCATCCAAATGTTTATGCTGATGGAGGCATTTGTTTAGACATTTTGCAAAATAGATGGAGTCCCACATATGATGTTTCAGCCATCTTAACCTCAATACAGGTATAATATTAAAATTATTATTTTTTATAGATTTTATTTACAATTTAGTCTTTTACAATTAAAGGTATAGAAAAAACAAAAAAAATATTAAACTCAGAGTTGGTCACATGTGTTTATGTTCTACAGTAAATAAATAAATAAATAAAAATTAATATGGTTAAAATTTAGAATTGTTGGGCAGGGAATGGGGGGACGGGGAAGTGTCTCCTAACCCCCGACACCACTCCCATCAAAAGGTAATACACCGTTCTTGAGAAAAATCAAAAGGAAAATCCCATAGACCTAATCTCAAAATGATAACATTTATCTTCTTTGGCAGGAGGGAGGAGCGGGGTTGTCTCCTATCACAACTGTACAGATTTCTGTGTACTAAAGTGTTTCTGGGTGGTAAAAAAAAAAGAAGAGCAGCCAACGGCGAAATGCATAAAAAAATTTATGTCATGCGATTTGACACTTGACAGAGAGTATACACCACAGAAGAATAAAAATACCATAGAAGTATAACAATGTGACACTAGTCTTTGACGTGGTCTTACATCCTTGTCGCACTTACACAAAATTATCTATGCTATCCAGCTTTCACAGTAATATTGCATATCTTTTTCCATGTTTTACACATTTTAGGTTATAATAGTTGTTTTTTTTTCTCGAAAACTGTGCATAACCTTTTAATGCAAGTGGACGTGGTGTTATAATTGGGGATCAAACCTCTACCAAATAAAACACCTTACTCAAACAAATTCCTGCCAAACGATTCTAAATCCAACCCATTTATATAATTATCTTAAATGACAATTAATTTGATTGTCAATCTAAAAATTTATAGAAAACTAGCTGGCCTGGCAGGCATTGTTCTGCCCTTTCTTGTAGGTAGATAAATTTTATATGTGGTAGAGCCATGCTGCAGTTATATTAGTAGTATAGTTGTACCACAAATGGGTTAGCTCGACTGGGGAAGGGCCACGCTCTCACAGAATACCAGCATAAAATAGCAGCTCAACGCTGCTGTGGTTCGTATGGTGAGTGTAGAAACCCGAAACCCTTTTTATTCGAAGTAAGGCATTTCATCTTAGCCCTCACGGGTGACAACGCATCTGCATTTTGATTCGTAATCGACGATAGATGTAGATGTTTATGAGCCACACCAACCACTTACCATCAGGTGGACTGTGTGCTCGCTTGTCACCCTTTTACTATTAAAAAAAAGGTGGCTCTGACTCCGAATTCACTTAAGACTACAGTGCATACATAACATTTATTAGTAATTGGACGACAGCACCACCTTCCTGTGTTTTCTACTTTTATTCTAAACCTACATATAGAATTTGTTAATATTTTGGCCTAAGTGCCACCTGTAAGATCCTAGCATAGCAATAAACTATTGTCTTGACAAAATAAATATATTGTGTGAATATGACCTCAATTGGTGAAAGTGTTCAAAGGTTACACTATCACTCACAGATGCACCAACCATTGTATATATACAAAGATATGATATTAATTATTTTTTATTTTTTACAGTCATTGTTAAGTGATCCTAACCCAAACTCACCAGCAAACTCAATGGCAGCCCAGTTATACAAGGAAAATCGTCGAGAGTATGAGAAACGGGTTAAAGCATGTGTAGAACAATCATTTATTGATTAGCAGGGGACAGATGAGATCTCAGACAACAATGTTGTATGTATGATCTGCGCTGCCCATGGCATCGGCCAATACCTTCAATCAAATTCATTGGGACGAAGTTGTAAATTAAAAATTATATTACCATATATCGACCTGCCATCATAGACTGGCAGCACAGAACATTAATAGTAAGGTTTTGGTAAACCAAGTATACTAAGAATTTTAAGTTTTTTTTTGTTGTAGTAGTATTATAATAATATAATCTGTATCACTACATAAAACATGCAAACTTTGAATCATTACCATGTGCATATAGCAAACGATAAATAATAGTTTAACATGTTTAACATTTTTTATCATAGCATTTTGTTTTATTTTAGTAAAAAAGTTATTTATTTTTTATATTTGTCAGAATATTAATTACATTATCTAATTTTTTTCCTAAATCTAATATTAAATTTAAATTGTCTTTTGTGTAGAAATATAAAAAATTAACAATAAAAAAAAAATCTTAGCGCATACACTCCCATACTTCAATATATAATATTATGCTTATCTAAAGTAATTTTGCCTTTGCTTAATGATATAGTGTTATAGCATAGTTAATTTTTATCATGATTTTCTATAGTACAGTAAATAAAAAATAATTTTAATGGTTGAGGTATTATTTGTTAACAGTTAGTTAAAAGATCTTGAATGATTTTATTTTGAGGAGTCACACATAGCACAGATAATATCATGTATTATGTCAAAGTATCTGTTTACAAAATCATTAGTAACAAAAGGTATCATACAGTATAGATACCAGAACAAAAAGGCTGCAACTGTTTTTGTATAAAATCTTAATATTGAAGTTATCTTAACAAAAGTTCATGACCATCATAATATTGAAATAAATAGAAACATTGTCAGAGGACAGTTCTGCTTATAAATTAAATTTAAAATGTTGATTTAAGATCTAGAAAACCAAGAAATTGGTAGAACCTCATATAAAGGACTGTGACAATCAAAAAATTATCTATCAAGTTATAAATTACACAAATTTATGGAGTAATAATTAATGTCTTTGTTATTTATTCGCATATATATAAAATAATATGTGTGGATATATCCACATATGTCCGACAACCTATTTATATTGATTAGTACCATGAGATAAATTACATATTATTTGCAGTGTGTAGCTTCTAACCATTTCATCTGCTAAAAATACCTAAATAAAGATATAACATACCTGGACATGATACCTAAAAAGGTACAAGAGTTTGTAAAATTTGTTCTATTAAGTATTGTCTTTCATAAAATATACTCTTTGATTATTTAATTGCACTATATTATTTATTATTACTTTAATATAACATCTGATAATCATTGTCGAATTTCACCAAAGTTAACATGTCCCAATGGATAATAACATTATATATTCTTAAGGTTGTTTCAACCTTATTTGTTTTCCCTCAAAGCTCTGGATCACCTTAAGGTATGTGTAATATTTTGTCGTCTAGTAAAATATTATTTTCCGTTTCACAATGGTGTTTTACTTAACCCTCCGTGTACGTTGACTAAAAAAAGTCTCGTGCTGTACTAGGTAGACATACCACCAAAATGCGAGATGTAATTTAACTAGTAGATCTCAAATATTTATGAATGTTATGCATGGAATGAATAAACAACACTCTCTTGAAGTACTACAGACCGATTTCCCTTCTGAGCCACGTCTATGTGCTGTTTTCGAGAGTAATTACGAATCGTCTCGCACACAGACTACGACTTCCAGCCTCCCGAACAAGCCGATTTCCGAAAAGGCTTTAGTACCATAGGACACATACACAACCTTTGGCAAATTGTACATAAGACCGAAGAGTACAATCTACCACTTTGCCTTGCATATGTGGATTATGAGAAAACCTTGATACCGTCGAAATTTGGGCGGTGTTTCAGTCCCTTCAGCGGTGCCGAGTGGACTGTCGGTATATCAAAGTGCTGAAGTGTTTGTACAGTAGGGCTACAATGGCTATCCGAGTACAGAACCAGAGTACGAAACCTATCCAACTGCAGAGAGGTGTAAGACAGGGTGACGTAATATCCCCGAAACTCTTCATCGCTGCATTGGAAGACGTTTTCAAGCTACTGGACTGGAAAGGATACGGTATTAACGTCAATGGCGAGTACACCACTCACCTTCGATTTGCCGACGATATAGTCCTTATGGCAGAATCGCTGGAGGACAGCACTACGCTCAATGACCTCAATAGTGCCTCCCAACGGATAGGTCTTAAGATGAACATGGATGGAAAACAAAGATGTGTAACGTCCATGTCACGCCTATGCCGGCAGTTGTTGGGAGCACTAAGTTCAAAATCACTAAGTTCAAATAGTCCGACTATGTAAATCCAACTACGACCGAGAGGTCAATAGACGAGTTCGACTCGGCTGGGCAGCGTTCGGGAAATTACGACACATCTCGTCAGGTATACTTCAAAACTTGTAAACGAGATTGTACAACCAGTGCGTGTTGCCAGTGATCACTTATGGATCTGAGACGTGCTCCTTCACTGCTGGCCGTATGAGAAAGCTCAAGGTCGCTCAGCAAGCTATGGAGAGGGCTATGCTCGGGGTTTCTCTGCGTGATAAACTTATAAATGAGGATATCCGCAGTATAACCAGAGTGACCGCCAGCCCAACAGATTAGTAAGCTGAAGTGGCAATGGGGTGACCATATAGCTCGAAGAACCGACAACCGATGGGAAAGAAAGGTTCTCGAGAGGCAGCCTCGTACCGGAAAGTGAAGTGTAGGGCGACCCCCCACTAGATGGAGTGACGACATGGTAAGATATGCAGGTGGCTCAGGTGCTTTGTGGCGTTCCTTGGGGGAGGCCTATGTTCAGCAGTAGACTTGTGAACGGCTGTAAAGATAGTAAAGAAAGACGGCCGTTAGAGCACCCATACCGAGAAACCCTGGTTGGGTTTTTATTTATTTTATATTAGTATTATATTCAACGTATACAGGGTTATTTTGCAATAACCGGCCAAATTTGCAGAGAAGATTCAGAATAAGTAATATAGGCAAATGGTGAAGAAAAATTAATTGAAAAAAAATCTCATACTGTCTGTTGTTATTGTCTATTGTTCTGTCTTTTTATCTTTTAAACTCAATATGCGTGGTAATGCATTATTTTAACTGATTGTCATTCATAAATATCTAGCATCTGCTATTTTACTACGCACGCACACATTCGTAAGGGTCGATCGGTCGACAAAAACGTGAATTGAATCGTACACAGAGAAGTGCGCGTACGGGTAGTTGTTGCCCATAAATCACATTCAATTTGGGATAATTTCAAATAAAAGTAGAAGCCTTATTAACTCGTATTTTCAAAAACTAAAATAACGGTAAGTATATCATTATTTTTATATTTGAACTTAAGTATAAAATTTGGCTACTCTTTGAAAAATAAATCTGTATATTATTTTTTCTTATTTATATACGGATACGGAAGATCGGATAAGGATATGAAGGGATATCTTTTAGGGTGATTGTCTGAGACCGATCTGGTTCTGCCTCTCTCTAAACCGCTTTAGCACTTCGCTGGAGGGATCTGGGATTGGATTTCAGCTTCGAAAAGGAGGGACGAAAGTGACCTGCCTTTTCTAAATGGATGACCTCCTGGTTGTTCACCTCCAGTCACTCCTCTTCTTCTTTTAAATTATGGCTTCTCTTGATAGAATTCTGCCAGTGTCAAGTCAGTCATGGGAGTGACAAGTCAAAAGACTAAAGTCACATTTTTAAATACCATCACCAAAATTGATTAGTAATTTTACAGTTTAATATTATTAGTACGAATAAAATGACACAAAATATTTACAAAAGGAGTATACACTAGGGACAACAAATACTGGAAATTTACAGGACGCGGAACGTTATTGGGCAGGATATCATAGAGAGAATGAGAAAGATTAGGACACTCAAAGAACAGATGATTTACGGATCCTTCGTCTAGCCCACATTCACAGATTGAGCTATCCCTTTTTTTTATCATCATGGATACCATTCGTTGCAGGGGCAACGAGAAGATTATGCCGGACTCCTACCGACTAAAACCCCATGGTGGTCACCATCAGCGTATACATATTGAGCTATCCCTAATCCTTAGTTTAGCCAAGTGTACCGGAGTACAAGCATGTCCAAAGCGAAGGCGACAAACAGTAGAGGTGATTGTTTTACTAAAGTGGCGATATTGATAAAACCAGGGTTTTGATGGGATATTATTTTGGACTTTGGAATAGTATTTACATTTTAAAAGTTTAGACTGATGCCAATTACTTTGCCATGAAGACAGAAGGCTGGAACCAGCCTTTGGTAGAGGTCATATGCATAGAGGCATTGTTTAGGGAGGGAGCCAGATTTGGTGGCTTCTTTAGCTGATTATGATCTGCAGTTTCATTCTTGGATCCAATCCAAGACAATTTTCAGCCCTTTTTTATGGCAGCTGTACAGAGACTTTCTAATATTTAAAATTAGGGGTTATCTTATCTTTTTACAAACAAAAATGTCTTTAATCAAATTGCTTAAATCATTAGACTACGAACAGACAGAAAAACTATTTAAACGTATTGTTGAAATATATATTACACACTTATATACTACACACCACATGCACACACACCACACACACACACACACACACACACACACACACACACACACACCACACACACACACACACACACACACACACCACACGATAGATAAGGAATTCCTGTCATTTTGTTATCCAGAATAACGCCTAAAAATTTCACCTGATTTTCAGTGGGGATTGCGGTATTTTCAATATATTATATGGACACTTCTGGTATATGCCTTCGCCTAGAGAAAACCACAGTACTGCATTTCAAATGAGATATTGATAAACCATGCTCAAACAGCCACTTGTTAAGAAAGTTGACAGCTTGGGATAAACGGGAGGAAGCTTTGGTAATATAGGCATCAGTTACAAATAAGGCTAGGTCATCTGCATATTGCAGATGACCTAGGTAATTCACAGATCTGTCTAGATCATGAGTGTAGAGACTGTATAACAAGGGGCTCAAGACTGAGCCTTGTGGTAGTCCCTTCCAGATAAATCTAGCTGGTAGAAATCTTCCTTCAGAACGAACTAATATGCGTCTATGTGAAAGTAGGTTTGATACGAAATTTGTTATTCTCTCAAGAATGTTCAGCTGATGCATTTTCTGCCTGGACAGTGGGAGAACAACATTATCATATGCCACACAAACATCAATGAAAACGCCTACCCGAAAATTGTAATTGTTATTGCTAAGGCTATCCATTGTGCTAAAACCTTTTCTAAAACCAAATTGGCTCTTTGATGTAATGCTCGATGTTCAAGAATCCACTCAAGTCGATGTTTTACGAGGTGCTCCATGATTTTAGACAAGGTTGATGAAATAGCAATAGTGCGATAACTTAATGCTGAAGAAGGATCTTTACCAGATTTTAGAATGGGTATAATAATATGTGTTTTCCAGTTATCTGGAATAGAACCGATTGTAAAAGCAAAGTTAATGATGCTTAAAAAGAACTGCATACACTTAATACCCATATTAACAACAAATGAGTAGGGGATACCATCAATGCCAGGAGTGGAATCCTTTAGGTGCCTAAGCACTAAATGCAGTTCAGCTATTGAAAATGGTTCATTAAGGTTATTAAAATAGTTAGATAAGTGAGGTGGGAATGATTTGGAGGTAAGAAATATCTCTTCCAATGCCACCCAGGGGGGGAGCCAGTCTGTTACTGAAGTCGTCTAGCCAATGGGAGGGGTCTGCACAAGGGAGATTACTATCATTTAAAGCACCACGGAAGCGCCTGATACTTTTCCAAACAAGAGAAGAAGGAGATCGTGGAGATAGGCTCTTACAGAACAAAAGCCATCCTTTTTTTTCTTTTCAGAAAGAAGTTTTTTGGACTGAGCAGCTATTTTTTGATAATTTAGAAAATTTTCCATAGTTATATTAGAGGAATATAGCCGTTCTGCAGCCTTTCGTTTTCTAATAATTGAGGAGCAGTCTGCATCCCACCATGGAGGTGAAGAAATTTTTTTTGTAGAGGAATTCTTCAAAGGGAAAATTTTGCAGGCTAGATTCCTACATTCAGAAGGGTTATAAATTGGGAGTAGACACTGAACGTTATCAAAAGATACTGGGGGAAGGTTATTAATATGAAGTTCTGATTCTTAGGAAAATACATCCCAATCAGCTTCAGACAGGTTGAATTTGAAAAGGGGGGATATATTTCGAGTAGGAACACATCTATTACTTAGGTTTAAGAGGATGGGAAAGTGATCATTACCAAACGAAGAAGGAAGAGTTTTCCATGATATCCTAGCAGCCAGGATTGGAGAGCACAATAACAAGTCTACTGCGGATCTAGTATTCTGCGAAGGGTAGGACATTCTGGTGGGAGAACCATCATTTAGAAGACAAAGATTTCCTTGAAAACGTCAAGTAGCAAATAAGAGAAAGAGTCAGATTTATGGGAACCCTACATAACATGATGGCTGTTGAATTCTCCTAGAACAATGTAAGGTGGGGAGATGCTTGATAGAATTAAATTGAGTTCTTGAATACAAGAAGGAGTGGGAGCTGGAATGTAAATGGATAAAATTGTGATCTCATAGCCTTAACAGCTACTGCATTTATATTGCTTTGTATAGGAGGAAGCGGGATGGGTGATAAAGAAATGGTCCTGTTTAGTAAAATCAGAGCACCGCCACAGCCATCACTCCTATCACTACGATAACAGGAGAAGCCTGGGATTTTAAATGTGGACCCTGGCTTAAGCCAAGTCTCTGATAATGCAAGTATTGAAGGATTATAAGTATAAATTAAATGAATTATATCAGGTTTCTTATTCTTGATGCTCCGAAAATTTAGTTTAGTTAGTTAGGGACTCGAACTTTATATATTCTGGAGAAGAGGGCATCTAGTTTGTTTTTCACGTTGAACGGTAAATGGGAATCATCGAATTTGCCATCAATATCTGTAAGCGAGGACACAAGATTTTCTAGAAGATTATCATTAGGGGATATTATATCGTTTTGTAAAGCATATCCATTGGGGAGAGAGGAGGAAGGAGTACCTACTTGTAATATTATAATGTGAAACTTTATCATAACCTACTGAACATTGCACTGGGATAGATTTGGCTTTATAAATGGTTTTCCTATAGGATTGGAAAGAAGATGGAAAAGTAGGAAGGTTTATAGGTGCCTGGGTAAAGGGGAGATCGCTTACAGGAACTTGTGAAAATGCAACATCAGAATAAGGCCTTCTGACAGCTGGAAAACGAGTAGAAGCCTCAAGATATGACACACGGTAGTGAAGCCTCCATAGAAGCCGAGAAGCCGGGCTTGCCCTATCAAACTGCTCAATCAATAATATCAACTAATAAAATAACTCGTAAACTGTTCCCGCGCGCTCCTCTGTTCTACACAGGTCATGACTTCGTAGCCTTATTATGTAACGTCTACACTTGGCTGTACACAATTCGAAATACACTGATTCGTGTTCTCTCTGTCTCAAAGCGATGACTGACACGCAATGGACTGTCAAAATTAATGAAAGCAAAGCAATATGGATGGACCCCAAAAAAAGGAGTTGAATTGAGCGATTAGTCGTCTCTTTCGCACGCGTGGGCTTTTTACTGGGCTTTCGAGAAGACGATCGCTCCCTTTCTAACCTGTGGCAAAATGTTCTATAATGAAATATAACTACGATTGTTTATATAGCAATTAGTATGGAGCGATAAGCTGGGCTTTCGGTGTGTCGAGTCGAGTCGAGCGCGGGGGCGCGCGGGCGATACGTTTGCAAGTTCACTTCACATTTCAATGTTTACTCTGTGTGTTTACTTGAGCGAATGAATATTGCGAGTAAGTTTACGTTTGGTAGAGCCAGAATCACCGCATAAATCCAGTGGTTCAGCGTATCCCCCGTCCATCGTTCTCACAAAGATCTACATTAACTATCTAAACAAATAATACCCCTCACCAACTAACAAACAGGACACACACAGATAACACAAAGAAAATTGAGAAGGTTTAGTACGCAAATTTGAATCGGAAAAGAATTAAAAACTTGTTTCAATAGAAAAATACTTGTAACCACCAATCACTCTGACAGCAGAAAAAAAACCTCCAGTCACTCTCATCTCATGGAATGTCTATGTCGACCTTGTTCTAAAAATTAAATGAAAAATTATGACGTCCCACAGAATGCATCATCCGGTATCGTCAGTAATGAGGCCGCTGAAGTATGCTGGGCGTGGCTTTTTAGGAGCCTTCACCTTACACAATCGTGAAGTGTGCAACCTCCGTAATTGCTTCTTGTCGAAATTGGATGAGGCATTCTATAAAGCCGTGTGATAATTAGGTAACTCCACTTTCCTTAGCCAACGAGCAAGGGTAGGACCCGGTAGTGCAGAGCGTCTCCGACTGGAAGGCGGTATGGAAAGAGAAGGTGCTCTACGACAGGTTGTACAAGGCTCTACAACCTGCCGTCTTTTAGTAGGCACAGTTTTATCCCTCCACTGGCTACGTTTTGGAGGAACCGAGGGTTTTGTCTGTGCGATATAGGATCAGGTTATTATGATTACAATTGTCGGTAATACATCCTGAAGGATGGCAGCCGTCGAGCTTGGCGCCATCCCAGTGAGACGCTTAGGCATGTACTCCGGTTGTTTGGCGTTTTCTTACACTGATTGTTTGCATTGGCACTATTTAGTAGGCGGTGTCGTGGATCGGAAATTGCCTTATTACAAGTACTTGCCGGAATCCGTGCTTGAAAATGACTACGCCAGGGTCTATTTCGAACGGGCCATCATCACAGACAGAACTATTTTTGTGAATAAACCTGATATTGTAGTGATGGACCGGACACAGACAAGCATATTTTTAGTCGACATTACCATTCCATATGACGAAAATCTCGTGAAAACTGAAACGGAATCAGAAGACAAAATATTAAGATATCGCAGACCCTGACTGATCATCTAAAGACGCCGTGACGGACCTGCCGCGGTGCTCCTCGATATCGACCGCCGGTTTCTTTCCCTTTCCCCCTTAACCTCGACCGTTTGGTCTCCCCTGCCGGGGGTCTTCAATCTGGTTGGTTTTTTATTTATTACATTATTTTACTCTATTTTATGTATACTCAACACTTTTTTATCTTGTTTATCATTTATTATATATATTTATTCATCGGAAACAGATGAAAATACTATATAAATACTACCCCGAATAATAATAATTTCTATATATTAAGTCCCAACCAGATGAGAATAGTGTCTACAAAGTATCTCATAAATAATAATAATAACTCTACA
This sequence comes from Parnassius orleans, assembly GCA_029286625.1. Lineage (NCBI taxonomy): Eukaryota > Metazoa > Arthropoda > Insecta > Lepidoptera > Papilionidae > Parnassius > Parnassius orleans. Next base: position 659,475 of record JAGSMP010000009.1, read on the forward strand.
GAAAGCTGTAATTTTAAACATCTGCAGAATTGTCAGAAATTTCATGCAAATTGAAAAAAAATTAAATAACCTCTCATAACATCCATTTTAAAATACATTCTATACATCACGAAAATTGCGTATACTTGGCTCCGGCCATTAATTCATTATTTTGTTACAGCCCTCATAGACTAGGTACCTATTATAGGTATAGGGTTTTGCCATAGTTGCCATGCTTGACAGGCGGGTTAATAACATATCTCCTGTAAATCGAAACAATATAAATAAATAGAAAAAAAGAAAAAATTGCACGCTACAAGGCTGACCTACCCATGCTTGATGAGTAGACCAGATTAACTGTTACGGGGCAACCACAAATAAACGCGAAAACAAACGATATTATTATTTTTTCATTTCAAAATGTGTTTTGGCTAGGGTTCGAACCAATTCGGTTTTTGACGTGGCGTAAATTCCACTTCTTGGATACCTATCATCTCCTGGGTGTTGTAAGAAAGGACAGAGGAAAACTGAAACAGGAGATGGACAGCAGCATCTTCCTAATTAAAAATTCAATAATGAAAAAAAAAACTGTAACTGCCAACCCTCCTGCCCAGAGTGGCAACTATGGTTATGGCAAACCCCTTTAAGGCAATCTAAGCTCAATTTGGATGGCCTATGTTAAGTAGACTTTGGCATGCTGAAACCAGGCGTTGTGACCAGATAATCTGACGCCTAGACTAGACGGTCATCACCGCCAATAGACTTGCTAGCAGAAGGCCTACGAGTAAGGAGTATGATTCTGTAAACTATAATTTGGCACTCTGTCACAAAATATATTTCTGTTATGATGCAAAATCATATTCAAAATGAAACCCCATTTTGTAAAAAAATAACTTTATCGAAAAATGATCATTTGTTACATTTTAATATGTTTTGAACTTAAATTATACAATTATACAATTTTTAAGAAGTATTGCTATAATACCAGTAAACCCGTAGGTACCTATATACTCATAAATAATATCTTCTAAGATAAGCTATACCTATTATATAAAATCAGTTCATGTTGTTGCAGTATTCCATTACACTGCAAAATAAATCATCTTTTAAGAGATGTGTACATATAAAGTATGAAAATTTATTTATCACCTTGTTTTCAAGTCTTCTTTTAATTTATAACGCAAAAGTTCCATGCATACAGTTGCATCTTCAGCACTGTCATGCCCATCAACTGAATTCTGTATAATCTTTTTTAAGTGTTCAGAAGATAAATTCTTTAGCGCCCTTTTATAAGGGGGACCCATTTTATGAGGAAATAAAACACTAGTGTCTATAACTGTATCATGAATGAGTTTAAGCGCTTTGAAATCAGATTCCAAGCTATGACCAATCAATATAGATTTACTATTAAACATGGTAAGAAGGGTAGCTTGAACTTCAAGTAAAGTAGTTTTCACACCCATCATTTGCTCCTCAGTAATTCCAGAGTATCTAGTATTATAATCCATAATAGGATGAAAAGGTTTTACAAGTGTTTCATAAACTACTTTACAGGCGGAATTTATTACAGTAACCCTAGTTAGGTCTAAACCATGTGTTGTGTAACACATTTCACAATCTAATGAATATACACCATAGTCATCCATATCTTTTTCAGGTGGTAAAGTTTGGACATAACCCTTTAAATTTTCATAATCTACGTACTCATACACATGACAGGAAGCTATACAGCAACCATCCGATGTACCATCTTGACTACAACATTGATACCGAGCTTCACCACGGACTCTGTATTTATTGTTAGGGTGGTAAATACACTCTTCTTTGACAGCAGGAAAACCTTTCTTGTCAACAGTATAGTCTTTTTTACATCTACAACAAGTCCTTATATAACCCTTTGGTGGATTTTGTTTCTTTTGACCATAAATTATTGCTCTACCCTTTTCTCCGCTACTATGAGGCCTAGGAAAGCCATTATCTTGCAACTGCTCTTCTGTCAAAATCCATTTTTTTATATTATTATACAATTTTGGACCACTGAAGTACAAAGTATCATCTACATTCTTTCTGTGCTTATTTTCTATGCTCCACGAACCAGCGCTACTTGTCGTACCAGATATGCTTTGTGGTATTCTTTGAAGTGCTGTACAATCAGAGCCAGATTTTTTAACACCATTGCATTCTTGTAATTCTTTTCTTAGCCTACTTACAGTAAGTACAGCGGAATTTTTGTAAATTTGAATGGTAGAACATTTTTTACTTGTTGTTAATTCTTCATGTTGGGCTCTGGCATAAGCATCTGTTGCTAGCAAATAAATTTTAAGGCATTCATCTATCATCATATTTAAATAAACAGATCTTATATTTGCAGGGATTTTTGAAGCCAGAGGCTCTAACACACCAGGCCTATCAATGAACTTTTCATTGGGCATGTGAGCCACTCTTTGGGTACCTTTTTTAACAGTTTGTATTGCTGTACAACTAGTGGAAGGAATACTTTTACTATTGTCAACATTATGTGAAATGATTTTCTTTGCATTAACTAATGTTGAGGCATAAGGCACATGAGCAATTCGAATCTTTGTGTTGCCACTGGGCGGAGTAGCAAAAACATTATTTTTTGGAAGATCTGGGGGCTTATGTGGTATTTCAGGAGATTTGAGTTGAATTTTTGAAGCATGAAATTCTCTAATTTTTGTTAATCTGTCAGCCATTGCCTGGGCTGCATTTATCTTAAAGTTTGGTTTAACTTGTGGTCTTGGTGTCACTTTTATATTTTTATCAACTGTTCTTGATATCCTTTTTTTACCAGGCACATATTCATCAGTTTCCTCATCATCTTCTTGTTTCGAGACAGTTTCTTTAATACATTTAGGCTTTTCTGCAGGGACATATTCCTCAAAAATTTTTTTACATTCTAAAGCAATGCTTTCTTCATCTGAATCTGACATTTCTAATGGTTCATCATTATCTACATGTAACTCTGGACTATTCTCCAAAATAACTTTATTTAATTCTTTATGCTTTTCTTTAGAGTGCTTTGAGCTTTTATGACTTCTTTGTTGTTTATGAGAATCATCCTTTTTTTTGGAATCCTCTTTTACACAGTTGGAATGCTTTTCTGAACTTTTAGATGAGCTACTTTTATGTTTTGAACTCTTTGAATGTAAATGTTTCTTTGTCTCAGTTTTAATATTCTTATCTTTATCACTATTCAAACTTTTGTGGCTTGATTTTCTTTTAGAATCCTTACTTGATGATGTTTTATGCTTTGAGTGTTTATCATGTGTTTTTGATTTTTTTGTATTTTTTGGTTGTTTGCTTTCTTTTGCTTCATTTTTCCTTGTGTCAATTGCTTTGCTGCTTTCCTTACTATCTTTAGATTCAGTTTTATCAATTTCCTTATTATTCTTCTTATCATTTTTAAGTTCCGCTGATTGGTCAACTCTCATGACTTTTAGGTTACTATCCCCTTCAGTTTTTTCTTCATCCAATATCTGATCCAATATATCAAACTCAGGTCCTAAATCATCTAATCCATTTAAATCACATGACAATTTTCTTTTTTATGGTCAGGCTCTTGATCATCTTCGTCACTAGAAAAACATGGAGCCAATGATCGTGGTGTTGGTTGATATGTGACTTTCGTAGTTTCAGTTTTTGCGGTGACCTTAATAGGTTTATACTCCAATATCTTTTTTTTATTAGCAGTTTTATCTGAAGGGACATAATTCCGTTTTATAGATGACTGTGTCTCTTTAGGTTGGTACTCTTGTAGTTCAGTCTCTTTCCCAGGTAAATATTTTTCCTTTGATTCCACAGAGCCTTTAGGTGTGTATGGATCAAGTTGTGCATTCTCTGTACATCCTGGAGTATATTTTATAGGTGGAGGTATAAATACAAAAGGCTTGAAAGAACCATTAACTTCAACTGGTCTCTTAATTGCTAGACTAGTAGGCTTTCTAGGAGTGTAAGGTACTGGAATATGCCTCCTTCTCTGTTCATTTAGGTCTTCATTGTTTTCTGAATCAACATTGTTAATTTTATTGAGTTCTGATATAGGCGTTGGATTGTATATTGCTTTTGATATTGGCAACATATTGTTAGACTTTGAAACTTCATCAGCTTCGGAAGTTTGCACGGGTGATGACGCTCCTGACGCTTCTGTTTGTTGTAGCACCTTTTGAACTGCTGCGGATACCAACTTTTGTAAAATTGTTCCGCTTTCAATACCATCGTTGTTTTGGGGCTCCTTCCTAACATGACGGAAATGACAGTAAGGACGCTCGCAAAGACCACTGTCATAAAAAGGACAATTGAGACCTTTAAAATAACCCGTTGAAGGAAGCATTATAATATTTTATTCATATGGATTTTAACTAAAGAAAAACGAAACCAGCAACCAATTAATAAAGACAAATTCATAACCACTCGGTCTATGATTTAATTGTCAACTAATGTCAACAAATGTCAACCACAGATCACATATGGATTTTTTATATAATGGCAATAGCTGTAAGGCTTTCAGCCATAAAGAATTCAAACGCTTTAACAGTTTAACACATCATTTTGAAACATACATAAATCAGCAAAAAAAAACACGGAATAATGCAACAGTGGCAAACAAGGCGATTTTTGCAACTTAGTCATTGACATTTTCATCATCTGCAATTTCATATGTACAGACTCACTATTAACTTGCATCTTCTTCCGTCATAATAGGTATTTTAAGTTCTACTGTGTGAGATTTAAGAGCTCGTTAAAAATAAAAGTCAAAAGTGTGATTCTAATGGGTGGTTGTGGCATTTTAGGAAGTAATAGGCGCAGTGAGGTAAAACAAGTTGGCATATCATTTCACTTGTAAGTAAACAATTACGTTTTTTACTCTTTGAATATTCTGAGACTTATTTGTTATTATTTTATCTGTACGTACATATAATAAATCTGTAGAAAAACTGTGTGTTCACGATTCATGCAAAAACTACCGAACGAATTTCCGTTAAATTTTATAGGTAGACAATAAATGACCGTGTATAACATATAGGCAACTTTGACTTCTTATTAGTTTGTGAAACTAATTGCGACACTAACCAGTAAGGGTACATACAGTAACGTCTGCCGGGCCAGCTAGTCACTAATAAATTATATTTCAGGCAGTAGTATTTAGTAGAATATAGCCCATAGACTTAAAATATACTGGCGTATATTCTCTAAGTCTATGGTATAGCCATAAAAAGAGCATAGTTGTCTATGTGTCAGTTAAGTAAAAACAGTCTGCCGATAAATAATGACGTAATTATGCAAAATGAATCTAGCCACAAAAACTTAATTTTGAGATAATAGGAGTTTTAGTAAAATTGATATATCAAAATAACAAAACCGTAGTTTGTTTTAAATTGTTCTTAAATATTGGGTATTTTTAACTTCTTCCTTTATAGTATTGTTTTAATAAGATTCATGTAAATAAATATACTTTCTTTCAGTAAAAACCTCTGTGGATCTTTTTTACAATATTAAAAATGTGGGATGGATCTTTTATTTTTAAGTTGAAGCAGAAAAACGCTTATAAGAATACTAAGGGCATTTAAAAAAAATGAAAAAAACAGTTACATTACAAAAATCAGTTTTCTTGATCGCACACGATAGTATCTGTTTCAATTTCAAAATCAACTTCACCCGAAAATCCATCTACGTCATCTAATAGATTATCATCTGCTGTTAACTTCTGGTAAAAGCCTTTTGCATCTTGTGCAATAAGATAAAGCAGACTTTTCAGGTCCTTTAATTTAGGACCTGGTATTGCTTTGCCAGCAGGCCACATAGGTTTTAGTAACAATTTACTTATATTTCTTTGTCTGCCACGAGCGATTTTTTTAATATTAACTTCTTTAAATTCTTCTTCATAGCTTGACCTCATATATATAGTAAATATCTCATTTTTCTTTAAAACAATCTCTTTAACCATGAGACTTTCGTTGCGCTAAATCCTTGTTGTTCTATTCGTGATAATACTTTCCGGCTCAGAAGATGTTACATAATCTGTTTTATCCATTCGATACACTTGCAATGGCTTGGTCTTTTTACAGTGTTTCATTATATGTATGTAATCTTCAGGTAAATAGATTCTTTGGTGCAGCTTTAAAGCGCATTCTATTTTCGCAAAATCGTTATCATTTGGAAGGAAAATATGTCCTGACTTACAAAACTCGGAAACTTATTTCTTCCAAAGATTTCCATGCTGATTGTTTTGCCACCAAGGAAAAATTAATTCATCGTAGGTTCTAAATCATCAGTAATCATTTTTTGCATTGAAAAAGTTTTAAAATAGTGATTTGAATTTAGAAAAAAATATACTAAACTCATATAATTCAGATGTTAATGAGTATGAATAGTAAATATTACTAGTTTTAAATTTTTATTATGTTATATTATTTTTATATCAAATTTAATGATAATATTGTATGTTTTAATGAAAATACCATTTTGATGGCAGTGCTCACTGTATAACCTTTCAATTGGGGACATCTACTTCTAAGAAAGAAAAAATAAGAAAATACTTACTAAGAAAATACTTACGTTGACTGGGGGCGTCTAAGAAATGGACGTTTTTTTACCCGCTTTCACAATGAAGAAGAAAGCATTAATATCTATGTGTAACTCTGTCTACCCTATGTCGATGTGTACAGGATAAAAAAGGATAGCATATAACCCCACAGCTTTGAACACATTAGTAGGATTTTTTATCTAAAAAATCAGTTGATTTCGTCATTCCCTTCAGTCAGCCATTAATCTGATTAACGCACGCTAGCAACGTAGTTGTTCGCTATCGTTTTAAAAAAAATTGATTGATTGTGTGGTGAATTGAGTTTTGACAATGCCTGGGTAAGTAATCTTCATATTTGTAACCTCATTTTGTGTTTTTATCTCGTTTAATACGTGAGAAATGGTTTGGAATGAAGCATGAAGCCAACTGCTATCTTAGAGCAAACATGCTTGTTGCTTGTTGCATTTTATGTACATTTCACTCGAAATGTATATAAAATTTGGTGTTTACTGTTGGTTTTGTGTTAAAATATGTGTAATTGTTTATCATCTACAGTTTTACTACATCAAAATCAGGATAACGTGCAATATTTTCATTATTTCAATGTAAATACGCAATAGGTGAAATGGTGTCCATTTCTAAGACGCGCACAGTTGTAGATTCTCATTCGTTGTTTTGCCGATGGCGAGAAACGAACTGAAATTTGCCATACTGCATAAAGTTCAAATTCGGTTGAATTGTTAGATTGCTAAAGATACTAGCGCTCTATCTTTGTCTGACTCCACGATCATTCGATGATTTAGGAAAAACTAGATGTGGCATTTGGATGTGCCATGTGTGTGAACACTTCGGAAATATTTTTAACCAATTTATTTTAAAAAAAAAGTTGAAAATATTTAAAAATTATAAGCAGCTAATCATCGATCAATAATAAAAAACTAGATAAAATCCCATGCAAAAGTTCTCTAAAAACTGTCGCCAATTGTTTCGACGTAATTCTAGTTGAAATAAATATACATTAATGTAAATTCAACCTTAAATGCATTGCCTAAAGTTGTATTCACAAAGCTACGTACAAATTAAAAGCGCACCCAAATGTTCTAGAGGGCGTTCATTCGGTAAGGACATTTTTTGTCACTGATTGTGTATCTAGTTTTTTATTAGTGATCGATGCAGTTAATGGTATTTTTAAGGTCACCTCAGAAACATAATTTTTTGAAGTAATACTTCTTTTGGGGCGTTTGAGAAAAATAATGAGAGTGAATTTTTAAGATGCGCGCGCACACCGACACCTAAAAACGACACCATGAAGTTGTAACTCAAAGAGACAACTTCAGTGAGTAACTGTCTCTCAAGTTTTCGTGGGAACTGATAACTATACTTAAGGTAGTTATTTTTAGTTATTTTTGTTTTGTTACGCTAAAGAAGTATAACTTCCTCCATGCGTACATGCGTACATAAGTACACATACACGTTTTTTTATGTACATTATTTTTATGTGTGTTGAGTTCTATAAAATGTTAACTTTGCAAAATTCGAAAATCAAAAAGCATTTAAAAATGTTTCTTTTTCGTTTATATGTGAATCATTTTTTGTTTGTCTTATGGTTTTATTTCGCACATGCTTTGATGCCCTCAAGGTGCTGTTGCACCTGCCTAAGCGACGTCGATATCTGCCACATGCTGCTGGGGCTAATACCTCAGGGTAAGTAAAACTCTTTTACCTGTTTCAAGTTGGTATTATTCATGTGACCAAATGTATTTTGTTGTTATAACAGTATCTAGTAATCGACTGCATCGGACGCGTGAGGCGAAGACGCGCGAGGCAACGTCGCGGGAGGCGCAGCTGTTATTCAGGAGGCGACTACGGATAATCCACCATCACCGGCCGTGTAAGTAAAATAAAACAGAAATTCAAGGCAAAAGCATTTTTCTGGCAATAAATATATTTCCATTATTTCAGCTATGTCGAGTGTTCGTCGTCATTGACGCCACGTGCGCGGGTGTTGCAGGCTCACTGTCGTCGGTTTCCCGACAGTGACATTGACGACATCCTTAATTATGGTTGGTAATTTTTATCACACTATTCATATTTTTAATGTATAGTTTGGTAGCTGATAATTGTTTCTTTCTCCATAGGGAGAGCACGCGTCAAACTTGTTAAATTTAGGGCCGATGGGGCCGCGCAGCCGCATAGCTGCCTGGGTTAACACAACTATAGACGAAATGTACATCTATATCGCTATTATATTAGCAATGGGGATGCTCTCCAAATCTAAAATGGAGGAGTACTGGAGCAAGGACGGTAATATTTTTACGACGCCATATTTCTCGACCTACATGACGCTGTCGAGATTTCAGTTGTTAAATAGATGTATTCATTTCAACGATAATACACTCCTAACGCCAGAACTCTCACCCATAGAGGCTAAATTATTTAAAATAGCACCGATATTAGGTCATTTAAATTCAAAATTTTCTAGTTTATTTAACCTTCACCAGAACGTCGCGTCGCGCTCGATGAGTCACTGACTCAATGGAAGGGGTGGCTAAATATTAAACAGTATATTCCCAACAAAAAATCGGCGGTGGTAATCAAAACTTATTAGGTGTGTGACTCCCGCACAGGATATTTGTGGCGGTTTGAGGTACATACGGGTGCTGAGGTTCCATCTTCGGGTAACGAAGGGATAATTATCAGTATTTAGTATTACGATTGTTGGGGTAGGTATATAATAATTATAACTCCCCTTGTTTAGCCCGCGTCTTAAAATCGCTTGGTCGCGACTGCGTTGGGACTTTGCAGACCAACCGGCAATTTAACCAAATGAAATTGCCGCTTTAAATAAGGGTGTTGGACAGGTTGACAGTTGGACGGGTGTGTGGCTGCACATCCGAAGACGTCGACCTGATGGTGTGGCGAGATCAGAACCGGGTGGCTATGATTTCGACATCCCATGGAGCCACCGTCACCTATGATAAGCCCACGGTCGTCAAAGATTATAACGTTTGCATGGGTAGAGTAGATCGCAAAGACCAAATGTTATCTACGTGTCCTATTGAAAGGAAACGGACACAAGTGTGATATAAAAAATTATTTTAAAGGCTTCACAATGTAAGTGTTCTTAATGCTTACATCATCTGTAAGTAATTTGATGAAAAGGTCAATCATAGGGGTTTTAGGACAGATTTAATTTTACAAATATTGCAGAAAGATAGTCCACCTCCCCAACCCATCGCTGAACCTACCAGACCTTCGCAGCAATCTCTTGCTGGGCAAAAACTAACACCTGCTGTGTTATCCCACTTCCTGTCAGTGCTCCCAGCTCTACCTGGCGGAGTGGGCAGATAAAAACGTAATTGCACTGTTTGCAAAATTAAGCGTACGTCTCAGTTTTGCAAACAGTGTAACGTGGCGTTATGTTTCGACCCAGAGCGGGATTGCTGCTACCTACAGTACCATTCGTAAATGAATGGTACTGCAGGTACAGTGGGTCCAACGATGGACTGGGAAGTTGGATTATCTTTTTCTACGTACATTAATTTCTCCGGCTCAGCTGGGTGGTTGAAGTGAACACTGACGTTCACCCTTTAACTGATGGCGTTTCTGTTGTATCCTTGCTATAATTTGTTCAGCTAATTTGCCTCACCACTTGCAGTACAGTAACTCGGCTTGCCTTAGTTTGCTGCCAGTGATAGTTTAAAATACAAGGACGCCTCTTCATCCTTTAACCTACTACGTTCCTGTTACCTCTTTTTTTCTTCTTCTTCTTCCTTAAAAAGTAAAATTTTATTTCAAAATTTATTTCTATAAGTCTAAAAATTCATCTAAAATACAAAATCCTCCATGTTTTTTTGACTATGCATTAATGCCGCATCCAGTCCGAACTACACTTTACAACCGTGTAAGAATATTATGGTGGTTGTATGTTGGGTAATTGTAAGTAGCGTTTCATGATAAAAAATTGTATTGTAGCCTACGATTTTGTACATAAAATATTGTAAATAATAACTTTAAGGTTAAAATTAAACAAAATTGAACTATTAAAAAACTTTGTTTCATTGAGAAATATGAAAATTTTGACTTTACTCGACATTTACTTACATTATTTACTTAAGGACTTTATTAAATTTATATACCATGATAAAGGAAATTAAATAGAGAATTCAGAAATGTATACATGTTATAGTATTTGATACACCAGAATCAAGAAATTTGCGGTATTACGGACTGCCCCCAATCAGCCGTTCAGTTTTTCCTACAACTCCCCAGTCAAAGGAGTAGTGGGCGCAAGAGTGTCCCCAGCTGAAAAGATAAAGAGAGACACACTAATATAGAGCCTACGCGTGATGCAAGTCTGTGACTTATTCTGAAACGTTGGTAGTATGGACGTCAACCATAGAGCAAACACGGGTCACCGGCGCACACTGGATCGAAAATCGCGTTTCGAAGACTTAGAGCTTTTAAGTTTTAAATATCGTTTTTAAGGTTGAAATGGCTTATAGATGTGCCAACTCGGAAGAATTACGACTCGAGTTAACTCGAGTTCAAATTCACGCAATTCGAGTTTAAACTCGAGTTACGTAACTTGAGTTAGCATTTAGCAGTACGAAAAAGAGTAAATGATTTGTTACAAATTAATTTTTTATAAATTGGTTTTTCTATTTAGGTCTTTGGTGGGTTGGGATAACTATAATTACCAAACTTATTATGTAGGATTGAAATAAAAAGGTATATTTAGTACGTATCAGATACTTATGTATTTATGGTTTTAATCTTAGTTATGGTAAGTACCTGTATTTAACAGCAAAACTAATTATATAGCAGTCTTTAAGAAACAATATTAGTCTAGCTTTAAGATGTAGGTACATAAGCTATTAATAGTTTAACTGTCACAGTCAAAATATTCTTAAATAAATTCAAATAATTTGTTGTAATATAAGTGTTACATTTGGCGTTAATTTAAAATATGATGTATCTTACAACTTAACCACCCTTTTCGGGTATTGTAATAATAGGTTTGTGACTTACATAACTATATTGATAATAATTAATCAAAATTATAAAAGAAATTAAATTACATAACTTACCTATTATAAAATTCTAAATAATAAATTGTTTTGGTTGTAGCTAAATACTCTTTAAAACACAAAGCACGCACACAACGAACGGATCGCACGCTTACTCTTTTGCTGGCTCACTTGATGCGCTCATGTACAGCAGCCCAAACTCGAGTTAGGGAGATCCAACTCGAGTTAAGCGCAACTCGAGTTAACTCGAGTTAGTAACTCGAGTTGACCCATCACTAAATGGCTTCTGTTTAGTATTACTATGGTCAAAAATGTCACACGAAGTATTTTATTATTAGTAATTTGGCTTAAAAACTGAGGACTTTTGATTTTTTTTTACGAAAAAATGAAATAAATGTACTTATGGAGCAGATACGAAAAATCAGTATAACCCTGGAATCGCAAAATTCCTTCCTTCTCTTTTTCTGCTTTGTTCCTAGACCTTTGAAGGATTTTCAAGATATCTTTGTCATAGTTGCAATGCGTAAGCATCATATTAGTCTGTAGGTGTGGTTGCAACTAAGGATGAAGTTGAAGGATTTGCAGTTGTAAAATCTTCACAAGATGACTCTTCTTGGCGTTGTTGAAGGATAGTATGCACCACATACCACAGTATGAGTACTTTTTATATACCTACTGTAATACTTTTTATATACTGGATGCATCAGTGCCATAAATTACTGTATATATACTAGAGATCAGTGCGTAACGTCACGTCTTACGGAGAAGAGCTCGCGAAAAATTGTAAAAATTACCGTTTGTGTTGTAAAATATTGTCACAACAGTGATGATAAACATAAAAAAGTGATGGTTTTATATTTCACAGGTAAGTTCATATTATATTTAATTCAAAACTAAAAAAAATACTTACCTAAGCTATCATGATACAAATGTTGCTAGTTGTGGGAATAAAAATCACAATTTTCTTTTAAAAATATTTATTTTCTATATTGTGTTTGAAACGTTTAATCGCAACGCTCTGTGTAAACCTCAAATGTTTATATGCAGATACCTACTTCTCTAAGTATTAACATAATATTAACAATAGCTGATCGCGATCCGTCGACGCCATTTTAACGCAACTGTTTTATTTTTATTGCTTTGTTCATTGACAAGTCGAGGTTTTAGAGTATAGAATAAAAACTTTTTTTATTTACAACATCAAGAGATTATTAATAAGAACGCCTTTACTAACCAGATGTCACTTTACACCCAAACATAGTCTATTTTTAACCAACTCCCGAAAAGGAGAGGTTCTCGATTATGTATGTACGCTGATTTCTAAGACGATTCTAGATCAATTCGTATATACGAGGGCGACACAGAAAGTTTTTAGAACTGGCCATTTTATTAATTTGTCATTTGTTTACGATTTGGCGGCAAATTGAAAATTGTCTGTGTCACGTCAGCATGAATTTAACGCGAGATTTTTCGTACAATGATTTTTTATGACTTTCGATGTCATTTAAGTCAACAAGTAAGTAATAATAGACTTCGTTTGGCCTTTCACGATGAAGCCACATCTCATGCTACTGTTTACAAATGGTTTAATGAGTTTAAACGTGGTCGCACTAATCTCACCGATGATCTGCGTGAGGGACGGCCTTCTACGGCGACAATTGAAGATAACATCAGTGTTGTGCGGCGTATGATAGAGACTGACAAAAGAGTGACTTATCAGCAGATTCGGACAAGCTTAGGCATCGGTATGAGTCAAGTGCACAAAATCCTCCATGAACATTTAGCAGTCAGGAAGCTTTGTGCCCGGTGGATACCTCATAATTTGACAGAGGCCCAAAAACTCCGTCGTGTTGATTGGTGTCGTGAAATGGTTCAAATATTTAACGGTGGTGAATCAAATGCTGTGTTCGACATAATTACGGGTGACGAAAGCTGGATTTATTGTTATGATCCTGAAACTAAGAGACAGTCTGCTGTCTGGGTGTTTCCTTCCAAGGTGTTTCCTTCCAAGGAGTTGCTAACTAAAGTGAAGAGAGGTCGAAGCGTGGGAAAAAAGATGGTGGCCTCGTTCTTCGGAAGGACAGTTCATTACGCGCAACAATTGTTTTAGAGGATCGAAAAACAGTTACTGCAGAGTGATACACTAACAATTGTTTGCCTCTTGTCTTGGAAAAAATTCGGGAGAAATGACCTCGCAGTAGGATCCTCCTTCACCACGAGCACACCTCGTCGCACACCGCCAAGCAAACAATCGACTACTTGGCGACGTCAGACGTGGAATTGCTGGGTCCGCCGCTCTATAGCCCCGACCTCGCACCTTGCGATTAAGGTTTAAAGATCTTTATTACTCATTAAGACAAATGCATGTCACTTACATGAGTACATAGCTGAAGGTAAATTCCACAGTCGTTCACCAAATTAAATTCACCAAAAATACACAAACTTCACCCGCGCAACGCATTCACGATTATTTAAGTGAGTTATTTGCAACAAGATATTCATGCAATTGTTTCTTTAATGCGTTGAACGAGCTAACACTTTTTATGTGTGCGGGTAATTTGTTATAAAGTTGCACTCCTTCAAATGTTAACATTGTGTTACCGTAATTTGTTCGAGTCTTGGATAGGACGAGAAAACTCGCGCGATGCGCGATTGTAAACCTTTTTACGTTTTACGAATTGTAAGCTAGTATGAATATCATTATTTCGAGCTTTTCTTATAAAAATGCAGGTATTGTATGTATAATTTTTTTTAATATTAAATGTTTTTGTTTCATTATAGATTTTTTTCACGAGTTTATTTTGTAAAATTTGAAGTTCACTTATCCTTGTCTTTACTTATTTATTTCCGATTTTTATTTGTTGATTGTTGTTTTTTATTTATTTCCAAAAAATAAAAGAAAAACTTTGAGGAAAACGTTTTATGGACGCCGAGAAAGCAGTGTGCAAAATGCCGTCGAAGAGACCCCTAAGGACGAGTGGGCAAAGTGCTTTTGTAAGTGGTTCCATCGGATGCAGCGATGTATTGATGTAAATGGACACTATTTTGAAAAGATATAATAAAACTAATAACTTGCTAGTTTGTTCAGTTTTTTCTTTTCTAAGAACTTTCAGTGTCACCCTCGTACATGCTGAAATTTTAGTGGTTGTTTTCCCGTAGCCAAATTATACTGTCTCGATAGTACAGTCAATTTATTAAAATAAAAAATATTACAATTAAAAAAGGGCAGATTTGCAATAGTAATACCTCACGAGCTAGTCGAGCGTGCAGACTAGTTTATGCCCTATCACTACGCTTGAGAGTTTATTTTAATCTGAACATTTATTAGTGGCCCTTCACTATGTCAGCAGCGTGTGGTAGCGCGAGCGATAGACGTAACAGTACGTTACGTCCAGCGAATATTTGTTTTCAGACTTCATAACTATTGAATCGAAGTCCTTAAAAAAACTAATCCGAAATTAAAAAAACCTACACGTCATTTTGAATGTTTTTAATTGGCTGAATTTCCTGTGATAATTTATTTAAGATAGGCCAGGGTGATGCAACTTTGTATGAAAGCTGAAAAATCTGCACACAATCATGATTTTGTCAATGTTTATGTTGGGCTTGTAAAAATAAAGCGAGAAAAAATATCGCTGTTTCTTTCCTTCATATTGTTTTAGATTGCCATTTTAAAAATTAGATACAAAAATTCATATTATATCGGAAGAAACTAAAAATGTTAATTCTGTGTTAAACTTTTTTTGGTTTGCTCTTTAAAGTATAATTACATACATATTACTCCGAGATTTGCACAATTAATTTACCTATTAATTGATTAAAATTAAATTATTAAATATTAGCAGAATTCTACCAAAAGAATCCATGAATTAATAGAAGAAAAAAATGACATTTGTTTGTCAACTTCCTTCATATTGAAAATATTTTCTGAAATTTATTCAAATTTATTTCATAGGTTTAGATTTTAATATTTATTATTGATTTTTGCTTAAATTCAGTTATTATGGGCTCAGAATACTTCATTTGCGTTTGTAGGTGAATACACAGTCATAATATCGTCGTGAATATACAGTAAAGATTTTTTGTGAGATGTTAACTCTGTATAAGATATTGACTATAAATGAATTCATTATTTCAAAATTTTATGCACGATGTGTGATCATCATCGAAAGTAAGTTAACTGTTGTGCAAATAAAAAGCACAAAATCATCTCATCACTTTCTGCAGGTTTCCTATAATAGGAAAAGAAAAACTTATGACAATATTGTGGTAAGTCTATAAACATTTTGAATTTATTGACCGTTATTTGTAGGGACTATTACTATATTCACTCGAATTGTATCTGTTTCAGATCACGTATTTGGACTGAGTTAAGTTTTCACCATGAGAATTTTGCTGATTTAAATTTACGTTAATGTTCTATGAAGAATAACTCTCTGACAATAACATGTGTTATATATCAGTAACAAGCGTGGAAATATTATGTGCAAAAGCAATAAAAACATCAATACTAATGCATAGTTAATTTTAATGCAAACAATCTGTCTTTCTGAAAATAAAATTACATAACTATACTTATTTATAGTTTTATTTTATCTCACATACTAATCTAAAGTATATTCGAGTAATTTTGGTGCAAACTCTCAAATGTATTCAATAATTAAGTCAATTCCTCCCAATTATTCGTACAATCCATCCTATCGCTTGCATTAGAGAATGCTTTGCTAAGGCCTCCATGCCGAAAATCTAATAAGTTCTAGTCTGTAAACCCTCATAAGTTAAAACACACGCATCATAAGTTCACAACACTAAGTAACTAAATTCCATTTACTGCTCCATAAATGTCACCATAAAATCATATTAGAACGAAAACATCTTCATGTTTTTTGCTTTCAATTTAATACTTTCAATAATTAACAATTAAATGGCTAATTCACAATCTCATAATACTAACACAAACTGTCGAAACCTAAACAACGAAACGAAACATAAACAAATAGGTAATAAAGATCGCTATAATAACCACAACTTTGATAGACAGATGCTAATATTAAGAGCACTAAATAAAAATGTCGTTCTCAATTTGGTTAGTTTATCTCACGACGGGAACGCTTTGTCAAAGTAAGAGAATGAACGAACGCCATTCACAGTGAGCAAACGCGGATCGAAGGGTTAGCTTCGATTGTAACTCACACTCGCTTGTCTTCGCTTGTCGATACCTATGACGTTAACCCGGTTAACGCGATGGTGATCATTCGAATGATTTTGTGGAACTCGCACTAGGCACACTGTGGGCATCTGGGGCAATCTGGGGCATCGCATTGTAAGGGGCCTCGCGAGGTCCCTTTAAGTGAGGCCGTGGGCGAGGACCCACTTTGCCCACGCCTAGCTACACCACTGCTTCACAGGTGAAATCGCTGCGACAAAAGTATAATTTTTTGTTTTTTTTTTTTGAAAATTGAACTTTTGGAAATGAAATCAAAGTTTAGATAGGTAGCTTATTAGCAATCATTTCCATGCCTAAAGCCTAAACCATGTAAGTTAATTAAAAGCACAGTCAAAAGTCTTCATCACAGAACACAATTACCGAGAGAAGAACGCCAACTTCATACTAAAAAAGGAAACACGTGTTTATGAGTGTACACGAAAAGCGCCACGGTGGGCGCCCATATAAAACTTTTTTAGCGGGAATTTCAAACATTGTATTCTGTAACTTTTAAACTTTTTGTTTACATATTTAAGGCAAACTTGAGTAATTTTGGCTCGAGCCTCACAAACCTATTGGGTGAATTCCCATACATTTGAGAGGTTGCACCAAAATTACTCGAATTTACTTTACTGGAGTATGTAGTACAAAATAAAACTAAAAATAGGTATAGTTATGTAATTTTATTTTTTGGAAGAGATTGTTTTATACACTATATGTTATTATTGATGTTTTTATTGCTTTTGCATATAATATTTCCACGCATAGTATTGATTTACAACGTTATCGTGAGAGTTATTCTTCGCAGAACATCAACGTAAATTTAAATCAGCAAAATTCTCATGATGAAAACTTAGCTCAGCCCATATACATGATCTGAAACAGATAAAATTCGATTTAATATAGTAATAATCCCTACAAATAACGATCAATAAATTCAAAATGCTTAAAGTCTTACCACAATACTTAGATTATTTACTCTCTAGATAGAGTAACGGCGTCTCAAAAGCGTCGAAGAAAATATCAGCTAACTGTTAGCCTCTAAAGCGCTCCCCGCTCCTCACTGTCAATTGTAACGCCAAGAGATACGCACGCACGGCTCATTTTTTTGAGGTAAATTATTTTGGTGAAAATGACAAGTTGCGCGATGAAAATTTTCAGAAATTACAAAGGACGTTTACAAACAACTATCAAAATCTCCTACCATCGGTAAGTAACTCAAAACTAATAGTAATTTACGAAAACAAAACTAATAATTTTATTTACAAAATCATCGCGTCGTTTTTTGGTGTTGCCAGTCTTGGATTGCGAATTTCCCCGTATAGTTGTCTTAAAAGCTGATGTATGTTCATTTTTACCCGACTGCACCAGAAGGAGGAAATGCATCGTGGTGTGTGTATGTATGTGTATGTGGGTATATTTCAAAAATTGTTTGGCTGAGCCTACAGCCTAAACGGATGGACCAATTGTTTTTGTTTTGCAAGCTTCCGCGCAGTCGGGTGTTTTTTATTGAGACTTAAATATTTTTTTCTTTATTTTTTCTCTTTGTTATTTGTATTACTAAGTAGTATTGTATAATAATTGTCAAAATTTAATGTGACCATTTGGATACATGGTTTTAGGATACCTATTGATCCTATAATTAGAAGTCGATGGGTGGACATAATAAGAAAAAGAGAAAATATTTCGGATGAAAACGGAGGAAATGTGTCTCGATTTTTGATGATTCTTCATTATCTGAATATACACAACAGATCGTTGGTTACATTTCAGGTTGTGTTGTGAGATGTCTGCGTAGACACATCAAATGTACTGCATGCATTGAATGTTTGTTTTCAAATGAAAAGCATGAATACCATAAACTAGTTAGCGCATGGGATGAAGGCGGATTGATTTATGCTTCAAGGGATGTATATTCTATACAGGGTATTTTTGAAACGCTCCCGAAAACGAAGACAGATGATAGTACTAAGGATACCTATGATGATGGGTCACAAAAAAATTCGATCCCGAGGAAAAAATTCATCTTTTCACAACGTTTTATTCACTTTATTCACGCTCCATCATGTTATTACAGTTATTTGAAACGATATTTCACAAAAAAAAATCATGAAAATACTGAAACATAAAACCAGCAGTGGAATTACTGAATTACAATCAGCTGACTAGGGGTCAATGTACGCGCGAACGCCGAATTCGCGCGGCCCGCAACTAGCGATGGTACCACAATACCTAATAATTTACAACACTTGTCTAAATACCTAACTTATCTACTTAACCTACTATTTTGCCACTGTGCTTGTCTCCACGTAGCCACTTTAATTCGAATTCACAGGTTAAATAAACCAAATAACTGGTTCGATTCCTCGCTAATGAAAAAAATACTTAAATAAAATGTTAACAAGGTTAGTCATGCTTTTTTATCTATTGTGTAGGTATGTTTATTATGCTGATGTATTCAGTTATGTACCTGTTCAGATCAGTTCAGTACTAAGTTATTTTAAAAAAATTAGGTTAAATAAACCAAATAACTGGTTCGATTCCCCGCTAATGAAAAAAATACTTAAATAAAATGTTAACAAGGTTAGAGTAATGCTTTGTTATCCATTGTGTAGGTATGTTTATTATTCTGATGTATTCAGTTATGTACCTATTCAGATCAGTTCAGTACTAAGTTATTTAAAAAAAAATTAGGTATGAAACAGCTTACCGATCCTTCGTGGCCTTATGAGATTCTTCAAGGCACATTAACATGTTGCCGTATTCACGAGCACTATAAACGTACCTACGCGTTAGGCATTATTAAAACAAAACAAAAAACACAAAACGTAACAACAAGAACAACATCATTAATTAATAAATAGCAAGTAATAACGACAATAATTTAATAAACAAAACAATTGAACTATCGCTCGTGATAGTCAACATGGCACTGTTTCAAAAACTAAAATTATTAATCAAACCCGCCATTGTAACGTCCTTGAAGCATGTGTAAATTCCACAGCGCGAGGCGATACGAAGCAGCGTGTGTGTGAAAGGGAAGGGTAGAGTGAGTAAGTAGTATACCTAATGCATTGTTTCGTACCGATCTAGGTAAGAGTTCGGCGCCCGCGAGGATATTGACGCTATTGTCAGCTGATTTTCTTTTTTAAGTTTCACTGCTGGTTTTATGTTTCAGTATTTTCATTTTTTTTTTTTGTGAAATATCGTTTCAATTAACTGTAACAACATGATGGAGCGTGAATAAAGTTAATAAAACGTTGTGAAAAGATGATTTTTTTTTCCTCGGGATCGAATTTCTTTGTGACCCATCATCATAGTTATCCTTAGTACTATCATCTGTCTTCGTTTTCGGGAGCGTTTCAAAAATACCCTGTATGTAAGACTTCGGAGACAGTAATCAGAAAGTTTCTTAGACAAAATTTTATAATGACTAGGCCTACTTACACAAAAAATTTTATCTTGTATATTAAAACAATTTATTGGTCATAAAATTACTTATTTTAAAGTTGAAACTGAACACGCGTGTGGTTCTCTTCACCAAGTGAACCTAATAAGACTGGTCGCCGAAAAATATTTGACCATACGCTGTTATCATATAGCTAAATTAGATGATGTAAAAAGTGATGCAACCTCAAAACGCAAATTATTTAAAAAACAAGTTCAAAGAGAGGGCCATTAAATTAGTAGTTACAAACATTTAATGGTAAATAATGATAGGTTGAAAATAGAAGAGACTACTGTGTTCCTGGGGGTAATTGTATTCAATGGGGCACCCATATATCAACTCTTGCTGGCACAACAATGCAGGACGGAATAATTCTTCTTAAAAGGATCTATTAAACTGTAGAAACGCTATGGGATCAAATATTATGGTAAAGGGTACCTGCGGGATAAATTATTTAACTATGACTCAGGCGAAGCCGCCGGCCAACGTCTAGTATTTTTATAAGTCGATACCATACATTAAATAATAAAACATATTTAGTAAATGCGTAATTGATTTTTATTTGATTATATTTTTCTTTACAAAAAAAATTAGATTCTAACTCAACAGACAACTAAACACACAATTGCAAGCACCATATTAAAATATTATAATTTATGATTTTATTAACATGACATAATTTTACAGTTGTTCCCCATTTTATCGGGATAAATTTATTAGCTGGTATCTCCCAGATACAAATGACGCTGGTGTAAGCCATAGTTATTTATTCTGTCGCCATAGCAACCGCTAAGCATGTTTGCGTGCCGTAGTGATTGTATTCTCTTTGGTGCGTGCCTCACGCACACGCGCTTGTAAAAACTGGCCTGTTTTTGATGCATCGCTCATTGCGTGACGCGTTATCTAGAGAGTAAATAATCTAAGTCACAATATTGTCAAAAGTTTTTCTTCTATTGTAGGAAACCTGCAGAAAGTGATTTTCATTTTGTGCTTTTTGTTTGCACAACGCATAATTTACTTTCGATTCTGATCACACATCGTGCATAAAAAATTTAAATAATAAATTAATTTATAGTCAATATCTCATACAAAGTCAACATCTCACAAAAAATCTTTACACACACAATCGCGAAGAAATGCCTTCAAACGAAAATGAAGTATTCTGAACCGATAATACAGGCTGGTAAATAAAAATAATAAAAGCTTATGTGCTCAGTAGAGCGGGCAGTATTTCATGCCGGCACACCGCCTGCAACTTTACAAGGCGCAGGTTCGGCCTCACATGGAATACTGTTCCATCTCTGGGCAGGGCTCCCAGTGCCAGCTCCTTCCACTTGACCGCATTCAGCGCAGAGCGGATCGAATCGTCGACGACCGGGTTCTTTCCGATCGGCTTGACTCACTAGCTTTGCGTAGAGATGTTGCATCTCTTTGCGTATTTTATCGCATGTACCACGGGGAGTGCTCTGAGGAATTGTTCGGACTAATTCCAGCCGCTCAATTTGACCATCGCACATCGCGACAAAACTCGCGATACCATCCATACCATCTGGATGATTGGCGGTCCACCACTGTGCGATTTAGAAGATGTTTTCTTCCTCGCACAACTTCCTTGTGGAACCGATTACCACCAGCGATTTTTCCGGACCGATACGACTTAGGGACCTTCAAGAAAAGAGCCTACTCCTTTTTAAAAGGCCGGCAACGCATCTGCAATTCCCTGGTGTTGCAGTTGTTCATGGGCGGCGGTAGTCACTAACATCAGGTGAACCGCAAGCTCGTTTGCCCCTCTCCTATAAAAAAGAAAACTTCCATAGTAAAAATTATACGTACGAGATTGGTCAAATTTTAATGACGGTTATCTCTTCTTTCTGCTTTTCGTAATATGTCTATTAACGACATTGTCAAATCAAATAGGTTCAAATGTCAAATCAAACAATTACATTTGTATAATTTTATTTATTAAGATTGCTTTAAATTTTGTTATAGAAGCCGTTGTTCATTTACAGAATTGTTAAAAAAATAAATATACATTATAAAACTGGCCAATTAAATAGTGCAAGTAGCGGAAAAAATAATAACAAGAAAAGGCTATTCGTAGCAATATTTCTTAGATGATGAAAGGTTTGTGGTGATTTCAACTTTAATTGTAATATGATATTTAACGCGAGTACATTTATGGACTAGCCATCTATGTAGGACAGATTTTTAGCAATGATGTGTGCACAAATACAAACAGACTATTTCCTAAATCTGATAGTTCGATTTGATGGCAACTGAAACGAACTATACTTAGAAACCATTATCAATTGTGATTGCTAACATTCTATTTGATGAATAAAATGTGATTTTATTTATATTATTTTTCAGATGCAAGCAATGGGTGAAATAGCTGGCACATGTACCAATTGAAAAGATTCACATGTTAAAACATATTTGTGGCAAACATTGCAAATCCGAGGATTTTGAACCCAACTAAAATGAACTGTTATTTCATCAGTGTACTTAATTTAAACTTCCACTATTATGTGTATGTTAATTAGGTTTCATTTACATGTAGCAAAAGATAATATCCCTCTAAAGTCACATTTTGGTAAGAATTCGATTATATAACTAAACTCAAAGTTATTAGTAAATACGTGGTTATAAATTTTTTTTTTATAGATTCATCTACAAACTTTAGCTATAATGAGCACTCATTTTGAAAGCGACAATTAGTAAACAATCTCTGCGAGTAGTATGTACATAGGTACCTCTGTGAAGAAGCCTAGCGATTTGTAAATAGTATTTGTTACACTTAAAAGGAATTTAATCCAATTAGTGTTAAAAAACCCAATATTTTTACCCTTTAAAAAGAACTAATGTTGAATGAAAACAAGCATCCAGACGCAGACTATTTATTTTACAGCAAAGCAACGCTTGTTCAGTGCGGGAACGAAGCCTCGGTCCTGCAATGCCGCAGCCAAACGCTTAGCCACTGCGCTACGTAATGTTTAATTAATTATTAGTATAATAGTGCGTTATTTATTTTATATTTTCTTTATACATATTTTTGTACCTAATAATTGTAGAGATATAATTACAAATTGCTGTGTGTAAAATACATTGATTTCTTATCCTAATGGGCATTTTTACTCAATCCCCATGTTAAAAAAAATTATTTCTCAGAAATTATTCAGTATAGGGATCTAACTTTTATTAAAAAATATCGATAAACAATATATCGATAAAAGTTATATCGATAAAATTATTCGAGGATAGACATTTACAGCACTATTATAATTCGCCTATGTTGTCAGCAATGTTTGTCAAAAATTAAATGTCATGTCTTGATGTTGGTAGAGTAGTTTGGCGCAATGTCATACATTTACTTTTTCTTAGGAAGTCCCGCCTCTTAAACGTAGTGATTATATTCTCTTTGCGATAATAACTGAATTTAAGCAAAAAGCAAAAACAAATATTAAAATCTAAACCTATTAAATAAATTTTAATCAATTTCAGAAATTATTTTCAATATGAAAGACGTTGACAAATAAATGTCATTTTTTTCTTCTTTTAATTCATGGCTTCTCTTGATAGAATTCTGCTAATATTTAATAATTTAATTTTAATCAATTAATAGGTCAATAAATTGTGCAAACCTCAAAGTAATATGTATATAATTACTGTAAGGTGCAAACAAAAAAAATATAGCACAGAATTAAAATTTTCAGTTTCTTTCGATATAATAAAATTCAAAATTCAAAATTCAAAATTCTTTATTCAGTATCTTAAATTTAAATACAATAACTAGGCTGGGGTCTCCTTTTAAGTATATCAATACCTGTGTTAGGGGACCCCGCTCTTCCATAACAATTTTTTTTTGATACTTATAAGATCGCATACATAAACATTAAACGTGTGTGCGTGTGTGTGCGTGTGTGTGCGCGTGTATGTGTGTGGTGAGTATGTGTGTGGTGAGTATGTGTGTAGTGAGTATGTGTTTGGGTGCGTGCGCGCGCGCGTTTGTATTTGTGTATGTGTGTGTGTGTGTGTGTGTGCGTGCGTGCGTGCGTGTGCGTGTGTGCGTGTATGTGTGTGGTGAGTATATGTAGTAAGTATGTGTAGTGAGTATGTGTATGTGTGTGTGTGTGTGTTGTAGTATTTGCTGTAAGTTTTTATGCTATGGTGTACATTGATCTACTTATTTTAATAAGTTTTCAGTTTCATCATACTCTATTGTCTTTAACCACACTGTAACGTGTTTTTTCACATTGTACTGGGTCATTGCATATATGTTTAGATTTTTATTAATGTAGTTATAGAGATGAGCAGACTGACTTTTAAATTGCCTTCTGGCAAATCTTGTTTTCATAAGACTACTGTGGCCACAGCATGTCTTCTTCTTCTATCGCAATTTCTGGGGTTGTATTTCAGTGTCTTGTGCAATCTTAAGACAAGTTAAGGATATACAGCCTCCTGACCGAAAGGTGGTCACATAAAGAGTACAGATCTTTAGTAGGAATCTATATGGCTTAAAGTGTATCACCTTTAGTAACAATCTCTGTACTCTTTCCAGTTCCAAAACTTCATTTTAGTGGCCCCTCCCAAACCGGGATACAGTACGTCAAGATAGATTGAGCTAATGAAACATATATTTGGCTCAGTAAGTTCTTATCTGTTACATGTCTAAGTGTTTTAAAATCCATATGAGTTTCGTATCCTAGTCATCATCAGTTCCAGATGTGCATGCCAGGTTAGACGCTGGTCAATTATTACTCCTAAATATTTTGTTTTGCCTACTTTTGATATTTTGTTACAAGTACATTCAGGCTGAGATTTCAGAACATGTATGAATTTTGATTTCAAAGTTGGTTTCCAGTTGTGAGTTATTATAATTTGAAAAGCTATATAATTAGTTTTGGTGGTATTGAGAGTTAAGAGATTAGAATTTAACCAGTTCGCTATCTCGGTGAGACCTCTTTCTGCTATTAAACGAACATCATCCCAGTTACGCCCTTAAAACAACAGCCGTGTGTCATCCGCGTAAGAAAATATCTGTCCACCTCTGATTTTCATACAACATAGATTGTTAATATATATTAGGAAAAGGTCGAACCAAGTACACTACCCTGGGGAACGCCAAAAGTCACATCACAGTGCTCACTCACATAGGGTCCAATTCTAACGCATTGTTTACGCCCAGTGAGATAGTCAACAAAAAGTTTTAAAGGGATTCCCCTTATACCTATGTCTTCGAGCCTTCGTACTAAGGTAGGTACCGACACGGTATCGAAGGCTTTTTTCAAGTCTAAAAATACAGTTAGGCATTTGTTACCTTTGTCGACATTATCTACGATAAGAGAAGTCAGTGCAGTAACAGCATCTTCAGTGGAAATCCCTTTTCTAAATCCGAATTGGTGGTCAGAAAGCAGCTTGTATGTATTTAAGTAGGATATTAACCGATTATTTAAAAGTTTTCTAGGACTTTTGAGATGGCCGATAAAACAGAGATAGGTCTATAGTTTGATGTATCTTCCATGTCACCAGACTTATATACTGGTGTTATTATTACTAGCTTTAGGGCAGTTGGGAATATGTCCTGACTAAAGCAAAGATTCGCCAAATGAGCTATCACAGGAGCTACATGTTGCTTAGCGAGTTTCAAGAATCGTGTTGATATGTCATCCCACCCAGCGGCACTCTCAGATTTAAGGTTCATCAGTAAAGCACCTATCTCTTTTGAATCGGTTTCCAAAGTACGAACGATGAAGCTTTTGAGTTAAGTGGTACCTAATATTATGCTGTTGTGAGTATTTCAAAGTGATGTTTTCAGCTAGCGTTTTACCAATATTTGCAAAATAGTGGTTCATAATTCGTCGATTCTTGGGAGATGATTTTATCTCTAAAGTTTAATGTTTTGTGTCTTATTATTATTTCGCTGTGTTATATTGTTAATTATTTTCCATAGTGCTTTAGGATCTCTTTTACTCTTAAGCTGTTCCTCTCATGCTTACGTTTAAGTTTTTTATTAAGTTATTACAATAATTACGATATCTTCTGTATGTTATTTTTAAAATTTCGTTTTCGGATCATTTCTTAGCTTTTTTGCATGTCGTTTCTATTTCTGATACACCGCAATATGCCTAACGTCATCAAGGTTTGATTAGGCGATTTTACATGGGATTATTTGTCTTGCAGTATTCTCTACGAGACAATTTTTTAGTGTACTTATTAATAGTTCAATTAAAGTAGTTGGGTTGTTATCGATACTAAATTGTCTATTTTACTATTTATTAAACTAAACAAAGCATTTTCATAGTTTATTTTTGTTTTAATTGTAGGACATTTATTTGATTTACCTACATTAGACAGCCTCAAAAATATCATACAGTGATCTGTAATCGTAAAATTTAAAACAAAAATAGATGCAGTGTGACAATCCTTATCTATCTTCAGAATAAAATGATCCAAACAGTTCTTGTCCCTTGTTGGCAAGTAATGGCCCGGTAATAGTCCATAACTCACCAACATGTTAAGATAATTGTGTCTATTTGTGCGCTCATATGTTTGCTCTATATCTTTAGTGATGATATTGATGTTTATGTCACCAGTTATAATTAAATTTTTACAAGAACCTATGGTTATAAGGTGACTGTTTAAAGAATTTATAAAGTCATCTGCATTATGGTTAGAAGGAGAGCGGTAGATAGCAAGGATATTAAAGTCGAGTATAGATATTTGTAGGCAAGATGCGCTCATCAGTATTATTTCTTTGACACAAGCTTTGTGACTGTTTTTGACGTATACTACCACTCCGTCACAGCGATTGACATGATTTACCGTAGAGTAAGAGGTATAATTAGGTATCAATGGTATAGGTTTGTTCTCGTTAAGTCTACACTCCTCAAAACTATCACATCAATTGTAAAATTAAAGTGAGTAAGAGTAATAATCAAGTCATCAAAGTTACTGTAAATGCTTCTAATATTTTGTGATACGATAGTGAGATCGGTGTTTGTTACATGTATGTATTTTGTAACATCCTGAACTTCACATACTCTTGATTGTGCAATTTCTGCATTGTCTATTTCCTTAATAGATGTAAAGACACTATTCATTGTTTGAATTAAAGAAACAGTCAATTGCATTCCCAGATCTGAGATATACATATAATTTGGTCCGTATGGTTAAAATCAATATAAATGTTTTGCTTTCTTTCAAACTAGATGTATGAGGTAATGTAAGAATTATTAAAAATGTATATATTTTAAAGTCTTGTGTGGGTGTGTCTGAGTAAATAATGTTAAGTATAGGGTTGTGTTGTGATTGTGATTGTATGTACAGGTAGTATTTTATTATTATATTTATGTTCAATATGTGTATGTGTGTGTTAGTAAAAAATGTATAAGGAGTTGACAAATTAATTATAATTAAAAACATAAAAAGTACATTTCGACTTGATGCATTATTTTAAAGAAACAAGTAATACCTAGTCATTTTCCTGCATTAAACTGTGTATTTGTGACTCATTTTAATAATAATTATTGGCGAGTTTTCGTTCTTTCTTACATACACTCTCCCATATGCTGTCAGCAGAATTTGTAAGCCTTGGATTTATGAGGTCTCGCGCAATAAAAGAAAAGCCGAGCTCCTTTAGCAGTCAATTGTTCTGAGACATATATAGGGTGTCTGTGTTTTGGTGAAGCCTAAATGTCTGGCGCAAAGTTTTCTTTGTGTTTTGCGTTGTGTGTTTTAGTCATCTTCAAGATTTCGGTCTTCAAAATAGTTGATACAGTTTCAACAATAATTGGCGAGTTGCCCTTTACCTCTTTTTTCCCACGTACCCTGTAAATGTCCCTGATATCTGATTTTTCTATTTTACAGTTTATCGACTTAGACAAAGAGAAAACCATGTTTAGTAGATCTTCTTTCGTTTCTTTAGGCGCTCTAGGAACATTTTTTATCTCTATGTTTGCTTTGCGAGATCCTCGTTGAATGTCCTCAATTTTGTCTTCCAATAGGTTAATATACTCTTTGTCCTTCCTAGCCTGTTCCTGTAAGTCCTGTATTTTTTTCTTAAATTCTTCATTTTGTTCTGCAAGGAAGGACATGGAGTTCTCAATGTTTACATTGGTTTGCTTAATTTCCATAAGCGCCGGAGTGATCTTTTTGAGTTCATTTTCTTGTGTATTAAACATTGATTCAATCATTAATTTTATTTCATTCTTAAAGTCACATAAATCACTCATAGTGACCGCCTCATTCTCCCTTTTTCTCTTTATACGTTGAGATATGTAGTTTGGTGGTGTAGTAAGAAGACACTCCGCTTCTTGTTCAGCTATGTTTGGTTCAGATACGGCTTTGTTGCTAAGTGCGCCATTAGTAGTACTAGGATAATATGACGGCAAAGAGGTCTCAGTGTGTGTAAGCAAAGCAAGCGAAAGAGACAGTAAAGCGGTAGGCGATAAGGCGGTCACTTCGGGACGTGTAAACCTTGGAGGCGGGTCCAACTCAGCAAATAGCGTAGCAGGGCAGGCGGAGCCTCAGGAGTTGCAAAGATAGTGGGCTGCGCGCGCGACGTAAAATGTCGTGGTAATACTAGGACAGCAGCGCTCACCTGTATGGGGCGTCCGTAAACTTGTTCTGATTTCCTCGAATATTTATCACTGTCGATGCTTGGCAATGGAAGTACCAGGCGGTCAGGAGCAAAGAATAATGCGTTTTAATCCCTGATCTCCTTATGTCTATGCACTCCTATTTTTATGTCGTGTATTTATTCACTTTAAAACTCAAATAAATTTTAATTTATAGAAATATGTGTACACGTCTGATAGGTGATAGCTTTCGCGTCAGGGAAGAGGAATATAATAATTATGCATATTTGTATATAATTTTTAAAATGGCAATCTCAAGCAACGTGAAGGAACGAAACAGCGATATTTTTTTCTCGCTTTATTTTTACAAGCCCAACACAAATATTGACAAAATCATGATTGTGTGCAGATTTCTCAGCTTTCATACAAAGTTGCATCATCCTGGTCCTCATTAAAAGTATTTGCCATAGACTTAGAATATACTGGCGTAGTCATAGACTTAGTATCTTATAGACTAAACATTCAGTGACGTCATCAGCGTGTGAAAGGAATGCACGTATATAGTTAGACATAAGAGTAAGGGAGAAGCAAAACTATATTTCTTGTCTTTTACTAGGTATGCGTTTTTGATTGTTTTCCCTCCTTTATTTGACATAAAAGATGTCAAGCTTTTATGAATAACATTGATATTATAAGCAAACAGGTAATTGAATTTAGTGTTTTTTATGGGTTTTAGTTATTACGTAAGGTGAAAAAGATGGTAAGTTGTAGCATTTTAGGATGCAACAGCATCAGTCAACGAAAAATTGATAATATTACCTTTCATCGGTAAGTTTCTTTTGTGCTTACATTTGCTACTTGTATTGATTAATATCTTTTGTTTTGAATATAAAATGTAACATTTCATGTTTTTAATATCCTTTGTGATGTATTTTGTCAAATATTTGGACTCCCAAATTGTAAATTCTACATGATAATGCTCCTTAATTTGAACGGTCATTCGAAAGCTACTTTTTGATTTAGTAGGATTATGGACACTAGAGATATCAGCGAGCACAATAATTTTTTCCCATTGTTCAATAATAATTGTTATTGTGATTAGTATATTATGTCCATAAATATGAATCACATAATGTTATACATATACATACACTTTTATGTTCAGCTTTAAAGGAAACACTCCTTATTGCCCTACAACTCTTCAATCATTTCCTATTTTATATAGACGTCACAAATAATGTGTAAGTATCAACCTGAAAACATGTTTGGGTTCAAGTACATAAATATTGGGCAAAGTATATTTAATTTCACAAAATATGTATTGCCTGAAATCAGAGCACAAAACTTTATTGCATTCCATTAATTCTATAATACATTAGCAACAATTACATTACAATATTTATTAAAAAAAAAATATGTCATACTTATATAAAAATAAATATAAATGTAGATAAAATAATAAATAAATAAATAAGTCTTAATCTTAAGGTACACAATAATACAACAACCTAAGATAATATTCTCAATTAATGATGTAGAAAAAATTTTATGATAATATACTTACCGTTACCATAAGTCATTATCAAAAGTCAAAAGTTCTAGGTTTTGTGATAGTTGCCTAGCTTGGCAGGAGGATTGGTAACTGCAGTTATTTTGCAGACAAACTATGTGGGAGGCTGGGAGGTCTATGTTCAGCTGTGGAGGACATTTGTTAGGCTGTAAATGTATTAATAAACAATATCTAAAGCTTCATATGTACATAATTTTTTTAAATGTTTGGTATGAATAATATTATCATTACATTTACATATACCTGCTATTGAATTAAATCAATTGATATTGTATTAATAGTTATAGGTATTGTATTTATGCACAGATACTCATACTTGCATGTTTTTTTGATAAATACCTTGATATAAAATTGTACTATATATTTAATATATTAATTTATTTTAAATATATTATTTTACAGCTTTCCTAAGGAATCAGCTATCCGTAATTGTAGGGTAACAGCTACTGGTCGTGATTATAGGTAACCAACAAAACTTAGCAGTGTATGCTCAAAACATTTTGAGCCTCATTGTTTTAGGCGGACTAAATAAACTTAATTTATGTAATTTATAATATAATTAAGATAAAAATTTTAAAATGTTATAATTTCTTGTTGTGTCTTGTAGTTTCTCCATAAGTGATATAGGTTTGACCTTGTTGGTAGTTATAATTTTTGACATTGTTCTCTATGTATTAAAAATTGACTAGCATTGCTTAATTTATTTATGGTTCTTGACATTTTATTTTCAAATGCTGACATTCTGTATTATTATTACTTGTAATAATTTTATTGTCATTTATATTTATTTGATTTTCAATGTGTAATTTGATTGCATGACAATGACAAAATATTTAAGTACTTATAGATAGATAGATTAAACATGAATCCTCATTTACAAATGTAGGAACTTTATCTGTACTACCATGTTTTATGCAAGTAAAGATTTGAATTAAATAAATAAATAAATAATAAACTAATCCGACTCTAACAACCAGCACCCAAGAATTTCTGCCATGCAAAAGTATAAATCAAGTTTATAAATGCATATTTTTGAGAAATTCTAAAGCTACTCAAACCAAGAACTAGAACGAATGCTCTAGAAAGAAGACAAAAATTTTGTTAATTGTGTTGTTTATTAATGTGATGAAAAATTAATAAATAATCGTTTGTTTATCTTAATTTTATTGAATTATATTTTATATATAATTGTGTTTTCATTTGTTTTACTTAATGTAACATTGTTAATATTTCTAAATGTTGTGTAAGTACACAAAATTTAGTTCTTTTTCCTTTTTAAATTTCAATATATTTTCATTTAAATAGTATATATATCTTTACAGTCTATCAAAAGTCCACTGATGAACATAAACATGAACGTAGTTATTTGCCATAGTTGCAACCAGGGTGATGCAACTTTGTATGAAAGCTGAAAAATCTGCACACAATCATGATTTTGTCAATGTTTATGTTGGGCTTGTAAAAATAAAGCGAGAAAAAAATATCGCTGTTTCTTTCCTTCACGTTGCTTGAGATTGCCATTTTAAAAATTATATACAAATATGCATATTATATCGGAAGAAACTAAAAGTATTAATTCTGTATTAAACTTTTTTTGGTTTGCTCTTTAAAGTATAATTACATACATATTATTCTGAGTTATTAAATATTAGCAGAATTCTATCAAAAGAAGCCATGAATTAATAGAAGAAAAAAAATGACATTTGTTTGTCAATGTCTTTCATATTGAAAATATTTTCTGAAATTTATTCAAATTTATTTCATAGGTTTAGATTTTAATATTTATTATTGATTTTTGCTTAAATTCAGTTATTATGGGCTCAGAATACTTCATTTTCGCTTGTAGGTGAATACACAGTCATAATATCGTCGTGAATATACAGTAAAGATTTTTTGTGAGATGTTAACTCTGTATAAGATATTGACTATAAATGAATTCATTACTTCAAAATTTTATGCACGATGTATGATCATCATCGAAAGTAAGTTAAGTGTTGTGCACTTTCTGCAGGTTTCCTATAATAGGAAAAGAAAAACTTATGACAATATTGTGGTAAGTCTATAAACATTTCGAATTTATTGACCATTATTTGTAGGGATTATTACTATATTGACTCGAATTGTATCTGTTTCAGATCACGTATTTGGGCTGAGTTAAGGTTTCACCATGAGAATTTTGCTGATTTAAATTTACGTTAATGTTCTGTGAAGAATAACTCTCTGACAATAACATGTGTTATATATCAGTAACAAGCGTGGAAATATTATGTAACAATAAGCAAATTAATGGCATAATAGCAAATTAAAGTGTACAAAAGCAATAAAAAACATAAATAATAATGCATAGTTTATAAAACAATCTGTCTTCCAGAAAATAAAATTACATAACTATACTTATTTATAGTTTTATTTTATCTTACATACTAATCTAAAGTATATTCGAGTAATTTTGGTGCAACCTCTCAAATGTATGGGAATTTACCCCATAGGTTTGTGAGGCTTGTGCCAAAATTACTCGAATATGCCTTAAATAAAAAGTTCAAAGTTACAGAATACAAAGGTTCGAAATTCCCGCTAAAAAAGTTTTATATGGGCGCCCACCGTAGCGCTTTTAGTGTACACTCATAAACACGTGTTTCCGTTTTTAAGTATGAAGTTGGCGTTCTTCTCTTGGTATAGGGTAATTGTGTTCTGTGGTTGCAACGCTTGGCAAGCGGGTTGGCAACCACTGTTTTTTTTTTATTTAGCTGTTATCAGGAAAATGCTGCTGTTTATCTTCTTTGTTGTTTCCCTATGTCGCCTCATACACCACCCATGGAATGATATGAGGTAGCAGATTACACTGCATGGTAAATTAAAATAGAATATTATAAAACATTCGTTTTTATTTTATATACCAACATATTACAAAAACAAACCATTAGGTAACATGATTAAGTCACCTAGCCATAAGTAAGTCATCTAAGAAAGGCCTTCCCTAGATATCCTCATAGGATGATATTTGCCATAGTTGCCACGCCTGCGTGAAAATATGCGTTATACTGGTTGGCCACCGCAGTTTTTTATTATTTTAAGTTTTCATCAGGAAAGAGCTGCTGCCCTCTCCCCATCTTGTATTATTGCTTACGACGCGGGGTAGTAGCATCCCATGTATTTACAAATTCTCTTGTACGCCACAACTTGCCGCACACAAGCCACTAACTTAGTAAGACATGCAGGAAATCGCAGGAGTTGGCTCAGAACCGTGTTTTGTACTACAAAACTTAAGTGGAAACCTTTTACTTTCAGAGGTCTGTGTTTAGTACTGAACTTGTGATGGACTGGTGTGTTAAAACATTATTGTTTTTTTTTGTAAAACAACAAAACTCGACACGAGGAAATTTTTGATTATTAATTAATATTTTTATTCTTAATTAATATTTAAGTACATACTTAACATATTGGTACTTATTAGCGATATCACACTTTTTGCTAGTAGCGTCTTCACTTAGTGCCGTCGAAATCCAAAGAGTTTATTGAATGTCCAGTAAAATCGTCGATGCGCCGTTGAATATGGAATGATGATTCTGTTTTTACGCCGTTTCCGCCCGTAGTTCTTAGTAACAGAATGTATTTTCAAGAGAAATGAATTAATCATCTGAATTATAAAAGAACATTTTTTTATTGTAACAAATAAGTTTTTTGTATAAATTTAAGTGCTGTGAATATAAATAAACCCATAACGGGGAAAATGGAACAATATCTGGTAACCCAGGGAAAGTACCTCCCACCTATTTCTATCTCAAAAGCATACGCGAATGCCTTATCTAGTCAATCTATGTACTATCTACTATCTACGGGCGTAGTCAGGGTGATGCAACTTTGTATGAAAGCTGAGAAATCTGCCTTGTAAAAGTTTCTGCGAGAAAAAAATATCGCTGTTTCTTTCCTTCGCGTTGCTTCAGATTGCCATTTTAAAAATTAGATTCGAATATACATAATTATTATATCGGAAGAAACTGAAAATTTTAATTCTGTGCTATATTTTTTTTGTTTGCACCTTACAGTAATTATATGCATATAACTTTGAGATTTGCACAATTAATTGACCTATTAATTGATTAAAATTAAATTATTAAATATTAGCAGAATTCTATCAAGAGAAGCCATGAATTAAAAGAAGAAAAAAATGACATTTATTTGTCAACTTCTTTCATATTGAAAATATTTTCTGAAATTGATTAAAATTTATTTAATAGGTTTAGATTTTAATATTTGTTTTGCTTTTTGCTTAAATTCAGTTATTATCTGTTCAGAATACTTCATTTTCGTTTGTAGGCATTTCTTCGCGATTGTGTGTGTAAAGATTTTTTGTGAGATGTGACTCTGTATGAGATATTGACTATAAATTTATTTATTATTTAATTTTTTATGCAAGATGTGTGATCAGAATCGAAAGTAAATTAAGCGTTGTGCAAACAAAAAGCACAAAATCATCTAATCACTTTCTGCAGGTTTCCTACAATAGAAGAAGAAAATCTTTTGACCATATTGTGGTAAGTTTTTAAGCATTTTGAATTTATTGATCGCTATTTGTAGGGATTTTTACTATATTAACTCGAATTTTATCTGTTTCAGATAATGTATTTGGGCTGTGTTAAGTTTTCATCTTGAGAATTTTGCTGATTTAAATTTACGTTAATGTTCTGTGAAGAATAACTCTCACGATAACATATGTTATAAACCAATACTACGCGTGGAAATATCTGCAAAATCAATAAAAAAACATCAATAATAATATATAGTGTATTAAACAATCTTTTCTTTTAAAAAATAAAACTATATAACTATACTTATTTTTAGTTTCATTTTGTTTTACATATTCCTCTAAAGTAAATTCGAGTAATTTTGGTACAACCTCTCAAATGTATGGGAATAATATCATATATTTGAAAAGGATTATTCCCATTTTTGTTTATTTAAGGCAAATTTGAGTAATTTTGGCTCGAGCCTCACAAACCTATTATTATATTTTGAAAAGTTTGTGAGGCTCGAGCCAAAATTACTCAAATTTGCCTTAAATAAACAAAAAGTTTAAAAGTTACAGAATACAAGGTTTGAAATTCCCGCTAAAAAGTTTTATATGGGCGTCCACCGTGGCGCTTTTCGTGTACACTCATAAACACGTGTTTCCTTTTTTTAGTATGAAGTTGGCGTTCTTCTCTCGGTAGAGAGTAATTGTGTTCTGTGCATAGATAAAGAGATATGTAGCAAGCTGGTTCTGTGGGCGTAGTATATTCTAAGTCTATGGTATTTGCTAAACCACAAAGTGCTTAGAATCGAGCTATTTTTTATTAAGATTTTTGGCTTGGATGCTTGTCTTTTAAGCGATGTCTTCATTTCATTCGGGATCTTCGTTTTTTTATAGATTTTCAGTATCAAGTGATAATAATCCTTTATAGTGCACTGCTTCACAATATGTTGATGCGTCACATTGCGTAGTTTTTGGGAGACTTGAGCCAGCAGACAGTTGGCGATAGTATCTCAAGGCGCCTGAGCAGATAGACACCTCTTGAAATTCATGTCACCATCGGAGCACTTGTTTCAACGATTCCACTAATAGTTCACATGCGCAGATAGGAATGGGCAAGGGAAAAAAATATATCGATATTTACCGAATCGATATTTTTAAACAGTATCGATATATATCGTGTGATATATCGGCATCATTTGCATGATGTAAGGATAAGGGCCAAAATTTAACCCTTAACTACCTACCCGGAGTCTCTTCAATCGAATCAAAATTACTATGGTAAAAATCGTTTCCGTTGGTCGTCAGTGCCACATTCTAGTCGCTCAAGACAACATAATATTGTGGAACAAAGACAACCAAAAAGAAGCGCGCGCGCGTGTATCCTCGACGAGCGCAGGTGCGGAACAGCGGGTAGCGGGGTGGAGGTACACGGACGCACGAAAGACAAAGACGCACACACGTAAAGTTATAAACAAAAACAAATTCGACGGAGTCTGAGAGACTCCGGGTAGGTAGTTAAGGGTTAAATTTTGGCCCTTATCCTTACATCATGCAAATGATGCCGATATATCACACGATATATATGGATACTGTTTAAAAATATCAATTCGGTATATATCGATATATTTTTTTCCCTGAACTTTTTAAGGAAATGTTTTTTTTTTTTGTTTTAGTTGAATATGACATCAAACGATGAAATTATCACGCGTTGGTTGGAGGAGTAACATGCTTCAAATGAAGAAGTAACGTTCAACGAAGATTGCAGTGATGTGGAAGCACATACCGGTGAGGATTATGTACTGTATTGTGACTCCGCATCTGACTCCGAGATTGAGGGTGATGAAGAAGCGAATTTAGTAGAGGCCGAGTCTCAACCCCAGAGCACGCATTCTAATTTTTCTTCGTCGGACGATGATGTTCCTTTGTATCAGTTGGCATCAAGAAGAAAAATTACTATGGTAAAAATCGTTTCCGTTGGTCGTCAGTGCCACATTCTTGTCGCTCAAGACAACATTATATTGTGGAACAAAGACAAGGTATAAAACCAGGGTACAATCTTGATTCTTCGTCTTCGCCGCTTGATATTTGGAGTCAATACTTCACTGATGCAATGCTCGATACAATTGTACTGCATACCAACGGAAAACTTCAATCTATCAGACCAAAATACAAAAAACAATCATGTGTTCAAGATCTAGATATAATAGAACCAGGCCTCTGTCACTCTTGCTACCTGCGTGAAATAATTACCTACAATCGGGAGGCGCCCCAGGGGTAGATCGCAGTCGGGGTAGCGCGTTCTAGGCGATTGAATGTTAAAGTATTTTTAACGCTGTTTACGTAAAAAATAAAAATAGATTTTTGTAAATACTTGTTGAAATACTCGTCGAAATAGTTTTTGTTTAGTGTTTAGTATATTTGATTGTAGGATAAAATAGTTAAAAAAGTTTTAATGTAATTTAAGAATAATATATATGTATATTACCTATCTATTTGATAAATTATAATGGCAAAACGTCGTTCCTACTATAATTGTTGCGCGGATGGATGCTTAATGAGCAATTAAACGGATTCAGATATATCATTTTTTAAGTTACCGAAGGATAATGGAAGGTGATTTATTTAATTTTTTGTTAGATAGTTACTTATAGCGAAAAAATAATTAAGTAATAATTTAACTACAGAAGTAATACCTAAGTACTTAATTACAAAACTTACATACCTATACTCGTCTTTGTAATTAAAATATTTTAAGCTATAATAGCACAAAATACTGAAATTAAAACTTTGTTTACAAGATTTTTAACTAAGTAGATTACGATCATATTTCTGTTAGGAATCGTATTTTGGGTTTATTTTTTGTTTACGCTATCTACCTATACGAACCAACAATCGCGATTCCCGACGAATGGCCTTGCAATTTGCATGCGTTGGGCATCACAGAACACACATAGTAGCGGAAATATGGTCGATTATAGTCAGCATAGGTACTTTACCTAATTTCACAATGTATTTTTGTACTCTTTATTAACACCCTTAGTAACCACGGAAAGTCCGTCGTGATATAGGAAGGGGAAAAGATGAAAAGTAATACGGACACTCGCGCGCAACGATAAAGTTTTATTTAGCTTGCGTGCGCGATTTATCTGATTAATAATAACTATGTAGGCTATTAAAACGTCGGCAAGTAGTCAACATCAAAGGAGTACAACTTCTATACGTAGTACTATTATTTATTCTGTGGTAGAACTTAAACCATTTATAGGTTTCTTATTTTATACAGCTGAGTTCAAGGAAAACCGTGAATTTTATCACTCATGGTTTAGTACGGATGGTACAGGCAAAGAAATATATCGATGCATAATGACCAAGAATCCATTCGAAGTTTTACTAAACGTTATTCGATTTGACGATTCATTGACAAGAGAAACTCGTCGATCTGTTCAATTCCTTTATCAAACAATGTCAAGATGTATATAGTATTGGAAGTTATGCTTGTGTTGACGAAATTCTAGTTACATACCGCGGTAGGTGCCGTTTTAAAATGTATATGCCTAAAAAAAAACGCCAAATATGGCATAAAATAATGTGTCTCACTGATGCAAGAACAGGGTCTCTTTAATGCGTACATTTATACAGGGAAAGATTCCGATGGGTTAAACCTATCTACTGAATATGCTCGGCTAAAGAAACCTACTCAAGCTGTGCTTCGGCTTTCTTCATGTATTGAAGGAACAAACAGAAACATAACGACAGACAACTGGTTTACGTCTATTGAGCTTACCAATTGTTTGAAAGATAAACAACTGACACTAGTCGGCACAATGAGAAAGAATCAACGAGACATACCACCCCAGTTCTTGCCTTCACGTCAGCGAGAGCTTGAAACATCTCTCTTTGGTTTTACGAAACACATATCAATCGCATCTTTTGTACCAAAAATAAACAAAGCAGTCATTGTTACTTCAAGTATGCATCATTCACCAGATGTGGATCAAGCCACCAAAAAACCAGAAATCATACTATTTTATAACGATACCAAAATCGGAGTTGATTTGTTGGATCAAAGGTGCTCAAACTATTCGACGGGTCGCCGAACGCGCAGATGGCCACTTGCTATATTTTATAGATTACTTGATATATCAGCATCTAATTCGTATATGGTATACTTATTTACCCAATTGAAAAAGCCTAAAACTCGTTTTCAATTCATGAAAACGCTTGCTGGAAAGCCATCGAGACCACACATGGAGCGTAGAGAGAAATTGTTGACGATTCAGCGTGACATAAGACTTTCTCTTCGTCGTGATGAAACTACCAAGAAGCACTTCCTGACTTTGCAGGATGAAGTGCTGATGCACCAGAAATGTTAATAATACGGAAGCACTGCTTTTATGTAACCCAAAAAAAACGTAAGACACAATACTTATGTTTCATGCAAGAAGCCCATTTGCCTGGAGTGCTCCTACATGACATGTATTTCCTGTGTTAAAAATATAAAATTTGAGCATTGCAATTTTCAAAAATATATCCATTATGGCAACTTTTTTTTAGGTTATGCTTATTATTTACTGAACTTTAAAATTGAATAAGGAAAGTTCCTTATTTTGATCACTGTTATTACGGATCTCATGTTATAAGAATGTTACTTTATTTAAGTTATTTTAGTCAGTGAAAAAGAAATTTAGTTTTGGTTATGAATGACGTTGATTTTTTTTAATTTTCTAAGTTTAATATGAATATAAGATATTAATAATAATGTTTTTTTTTATTTCAATTAGTCACCCCACATCATAGTTTTTTTTTTTCTAAATGTTCAAAGTAACGGAGTCTGTGAGACTCCAGGTAGGTAGATATGTATCTGAAATTAGGGGTAGGAAGTTAAGGGTTAATAATACTGACGGTTGGACGACGAAAAAAACGACAACCAGACATGCATGTTGTTTCATGTTTTGCCCATTAATACAACATTTTAAAATATATCGAAATGATATGAATTCGATACTCTAAAATAAATATCGTATATCGCGATTAAACATATCGACGATATATATCGATATTTTTATAATAACTATATATATATCGTTATTTATTTGAAAATATCGATATTTTTGCCCAAGCCAGCGCAGACTAGGGATGAGCAGGAAAAATATATCGATATATATCGAATCGATATTTTTAACAGTATCGATATATATCGCATGATAAATATCGATATATCGTCACCATTTGCATGGTGTATGGATAAGGCCCAAAATTTTATATGACGGACGGTTGGACGACGAAAAAACGACAACCTCACATATGAATGCTTTCGTAGCTCTTTGGTTGTTCATTAATACAACATTTTAAAATATATCGAAATTGATACAAATTCGATACTCTAAAATAAATATCGATACATCGCGAATAAAAATATCGACGATATATATCGATATTTTTGCCCAACCCTAGCGCCACGGAATATAAAAACAAGAGGAAGTAGCAAAACGCATAATTTGTAGCAGAACCACTGTCGCCAAACTCACATACGCAAGAAAGAAATGTACCGACAATTGTGTACCATTTCAATAATTTTGCGTGATTGACTATTAAAAATAAAAGAGAAAGGCATTATGTTACTCACCATTCACTTGAGTACGAACCATATGTTCTTAAAAATAGAGATCATATTATTTTCACCAACGAAGTTTCTAGAATTAATGAGCAAATTTTTAGCTTAACGTTAGATGTCGCAATAATAAATTAACACTATTATGCTGGGGCTACACCAACGAGAAATGCCGTTAATTATCGCGTAGATGGGCGTTGAATGGTGGCCACGCTTAACGATAATTTTACAACGGCATTAACAATGCTGTTTGCCGTTGGGCGATAACTCGAGTGGCGGTACATCAAAGAGATTAACGCACGAATTAACGCGTTGAAGCGGCCACACTACGTTTGTCTCATTGTGCACCGTGAGCGCAACGGGGTTGCACGTATGGCTGTGATGGAGTGGAATAATGAAAAGTTATTACGTTTCTTGAGATTCTGCAAACAGAGCCATGCTTAGGCAATGATAAAATATATTCATATAATAAACATTTACACTCATCAGAGATTAATATTCCTGAAATTCAGGAATATTAACGGAGTGATCCACACGTCCTGTTTTTAACGGAACTTTAAACGAAAAAAATTTAAACTATGAAGTTCGTCAGACACGAATGGTGCGAGAGGGACCGACCAAAAATAACCGAATGGGATAATTTAAAGTTTTCGCAGAAACTGGTTAGTATTCAAACACTTTCGCACCAACAATCTTCAACATAAATTTTTTGCATTTTAATCGAATATATTTTATGTCTACCTGGTACAAATGCTACAGTAGAAAACTATTTTTCTATTATGAATAAATTGTGGACGTCTGAAAAAATCACTTACAGGTTCCAGTTCTAAAGGCGATGTTGATAACAAAGGCCAATGTAAAAAACTTGCCCAGAATATTATTCTTATTTAAATCATCACTAACTTTATTAAAGCAAATTTGTTCCACTGACAAATATAAATATATTAAAAAATATGTTGCATTTAATAATTACTGTCTGAGGAACTTTGCTTTAATGAAGCTGGTGAACTGGTGATTAATTTTATTTTTTCAATTTGTTATAATAAAATAATTATATTAATGTGATTATAATTATAGAACACTAATGTATAAAGTTACAGTTTTAAATAACATAATATTTATTTATTGTTAATCTAACTGGGGAGTATAAACAAACCCATGTCCTGTTTTGAGAAAAAATAAATGGTCAGTTTACATTAATGCCAACTAACGCCGTTCAACGGCATTGAAATTGAAATGATGTTGACTGTCCAAGTGTGGCAACTCACTTTATCGCGTTAAAATTAAGGCAATAATTGTTGCGTTTATGGGCATTGACGTTTCTCGTTAGTGTAGCCCCAGCATTATAGACACATTGGCCAGATAACGTTGACATTGCCCTACCTAACCTATACCGCTACTACTACGTGAATGATGTGAGCGATGTAGTTACCTCCTGAAAGTGATCTGGCTTATATCGATATTCAGTATATGATTATTATGTGTATGAAATATATTAACTGAAGAAACAGAATTGAAAAAAATATGATAAAATGAGTAAAATCAAAATTTATTGAAATTGTCTTGATGTATATCCCGTAATTCATATAGCCGGCTATATAATTAATTGTCTTTAATGGAAATTTATTGATTGTTAGCTAAATTATCATTTATGAAATGGAAACAAGGAAAATAATAAAAAAACAATAATTTTTCAATTGTTTATTGTCATTTAAATAACACATATTTGTTAAAAATTATCGTTTTCACACTTTAATATTAAAGTTTAGACGATAATTAATTCAGATACTAATGTAGATCATGATATTAAGATCACTTTTATTTCAGCTTCTTTCCAAAAGTCGTGAGTATTACTAAACTACTTACTTCTTTGGCTTAGCAACCCTAACAGAAGTTCATTCATAGGGTATCACCCTATAATTTCGTATATTTTCATAGACATCCAGTATTTGCAAATTTTCATTAATAGGTTAGTGAATGAACACTGTGATAAAATTTTATCGAAAACTTTAATATCGGCGTAGTCAAAACACTATCACAGCTATTTTTATTCAAAATGTATTTACAGATAAACCTTAGTATTACGAAATAAGGTTGAATATTACTTGTAATAAAGGCAATTTGATATTTTGTCCATGTTTAGTCAAGTTTCTA
The DNA here is from genome assembly GCA_029286625.1 of Parnassius orleans. Classification (NCBI taxonomy): domain Eukaryota; kingdom Metazoa; phylum Arthropoda; class Insecta; order Lepidoptera; family Papilionidae; genus Parnassius; species Parnassius orleans. The sequence continues at coordinate 702,106 of JAGSMP010000009.1, forward strand.
TACAAAAAGGAAAAATTACGCCTTTGGTACGAAACACCGCCATTTATTTATTTTTTTTAATTTCGTTTTACACTCCAATATTGCCCAAAACGGCATATTTTATACTATTTTATAACGATACCAAAATCGGAGTTGATTTGTTGGATCAAAGGTGCTCAAACTATTCGACGGGTCGCCGAACGCGCAGATGGCCACTTGCTATATTTTATAGATTACTTGATATATCAGCATCTAATTCGTATATGGTATACTTATTTACCCAATTGAAAAAGCCTAAAACTCGTTTTCAATTCATGAAAACGCTTGCTGGAAAGCTATCGAGACCACACATGGAGCGTAGAGAGAAATTATTGACGATTCAGCGTGACATAAGACTTTCTCTTCGTCGAGTGATGAAACTACACCAAGAAGCACTTCCTGACTTTGCAGGATGAAGTGCTGATGCACCAGAAATGTTAATAATACGGAAGCACTGCTCTTTATGTAACCCAAAAAAAAAACGTAAGACACAATACTTATGTTTCATGTGCAAGAAGCCCATTTGCCTGGAGTGCTCCTACATGACATGTATTTCCTGTGTTAAAAAAATATAAAATTTGAGCATTGCAATTTTTCAAAAATATATCCATTATGGCAACTTTTTTTAGGTTATGCTTATTATTTACTGAACTTTAAAAATTGAATAAGGAAAGTTCCTTATTTTTGATCACTGTTATTACGGATCTCATGTTATAAGAATGTTACTTTATTTAAGTTATTTTAGTCAGTGAAAAAAGAAATTTAGTTTTGGTTATGAATGACGTTGATTTTTTTATTTTTCTAAGTTTAATATGAATAAAAGATATTAATAATAATGTTTTTTTTTATTTCAATTAGTCACCCCACATCATAGTTTTTTTTTTTCTAAATGTTCAAAGTAACGGAGTCTGTGAGACTCCAGGTAGGTAGATATGTATCTGAAATTAGGGGTAGGAAGTTAAGGGTTAATAATACTGACGGTTGGACGACGAAAAAAAAAACGACAACCAGACATGCATGTTGTTTCATGTTTTGCCCATTAATACAACATTTTAAAATATATCGAAATGATATGAATTCGATACTCTAAAATAAATATCGTATATCGCGATTAAACATATCGACGATATATATCGATATTTTTATAATAAATAACTATATATATATCGTTATTTATTTGAAAATATCGATATTTTTTGCCCAAGCCCAGCGCAGACTAGGGATGAGCAGGGGGAAAAAATATATCGATATATATCGAATCGATATTTTTAACAGTATCGATATATATCGCATGATAAATATCGATATATCGTCACCATTTGCATGGTGTATGGATAAGGCCCAAAATTTTATATGACGGACGGTTGGACGACGAAAAAAAACGACAACCTCACATATGAATGCTTTCGTAGCTCCTTTTGGTTGTTCATTAATACAACATTTTAAAATATATCGAAATTGATACAAATTCGATACTCTAAAATAAATATCGATACATCGCGAATAAAAATATCGACGATATATATCGATATTTTTGCCCAACCCTAGCGCCACGGAATATAAAAAACAAGAGGAAGTAGCAAAACGCATAATTTGTAGCAGAACCACTGTCGCCAAACTCACACATACGCAAGAAAGAAATGTGTACCGACAATTGTGTACCATTTCAATAATTTTCGCGTGATTGACTATTAAAAAATAAAAGAGAAAGGCATTATGTTACTCACCATTCACTTGAGTACGAACCATATGTTCTTAAAAATAGAGATCATATTACTTTTCACCAACGAAGTTTCTAGAATTAATGAGCAAATTTAGCTTCTTAACGTTAGATGTCGCAATAATAAATTAACACTATTATGCTGGGGCTACACCAACGAGAAATGCCGTTAATTATCGCGTAGATTGGCGTTGAATGTAGGTGTGGCCACGCTTAACGTGATAATTTTACAACGGCATTAACAATGCTGTTTGCCGTTGGGCGATAACTCGAGTGGCGGTACATCAAAGAGATTAACGCACGAATTAACGCGTTGAAGCGGCCACACTACGTTTGTCTCACTGTGCACGGTGAGCGCAACGGGGTTGCACGTATGGCTGTGATGGAGTGGAATAATGAAAAAGTTATTACGTTTCTTGAGATTCTGCAAACAGAGCCATGCTTAGGCAATGATAAAATATATTCATATAATAAACATTTACACTCATCAAATATAGAGTTTACATTAATATTCCTTGAAATTCAAGGAATATTAACGTAAAGTGACCACACGTCCGTTTTAACGGAACTTTTAAACGAAAAAAATTTAAACTATGAAGTTCGTCAGACACGAATGGTGCGAGAGCAGGACCGACCAAAAATAACCGAATGGGATAATTTAAAGTTTTCGCAGAAACTGGTTGGGTGGAAGTATTCAAACACTTTCGCACCAACAATCTTCAACATAAATTCTTTTGCATTTTAATCGAATATATTTTATGTCTACCTGGTACAAATGCTACAGTAGAAAACTATTTTCTATTATGAATAAATTGTGGACGTCTGAAAAAATCACTTACAGGTTCCAGTTCTAAAGGCGATGTTGATAACAAAGGCCAATGTAAAAACTTGCCCAGAATTTTATTCTTATTTAAAATCATCACCAACTTTATTAAAGCAAATTTGTTCCACTGACAAATATAAATATAATTAAAAATATATTGCATTTAATAATTACTGTCTGAGGAACTTTGCTTTAATGAAGCTGGTGAACTGGTGATTAATTTTATTTTCACAATTTCATCATCATCATCATCATCATTACAGCCCTTCACAAGTCCACTGCTGAACATAGGCCTCCCAAGGAATGCCACAAAGCACGGTCCTGAGCCACCCGCATCCATCGACTTCCTGCATGTCTTACCAGGTCGTCACTCCATCTAGTGGGGACGCCCTACACTGTCCGCCGGTACGAGGCCGCCACTCGAGAACCTTTTTTCCCCATCGGTTGTCGGTTCTTCGAGCTATATGGCCGGCCCATTGCCACTTCAGCTTACTAATCCGTTGGGCTATGTCGGTCACTCTGGTTCTACTGCGGATATCCTCATTTCTAAGTTTATCAAGCAGTGCGACCGAGCATAGCCCTCTCCATAGCTCGCTGAGCGACCTTGAGCGTCCTCATCCGGCCAGCAGTGAAGGACCACGTCTCAGTTCCGTAGGTCATCACTGGCAACACGCACTGGTTGTACAGCCTCGTTTTCAAGTTTTGAGGTATACCTGACGAGAAGATGTGCCGTAATTTCCCGAACGCTGCCCAGCCGAGTTGAATCCGTCGATTGACCTCTCGGTCGAAGTTGGACTTACCTAGTCGGACTATTTGTCCCAGGTAAACATATTCGTCAACAACTTCGAGCTTAGTGCTCCCAACAACTACCGGCATAGGTGTGACATGGACATTAAACATGATCTTTGTTTTGTCCATGTTCATCTTAAAACCTATCCGTTGGGAGGCACTATTGAGGTCATTGAGCATAGTGTAGGTCCTCCAGCGATTCTGCCATAAGGACTATATCATCGGCAAATCGAGGTGGTGATGTACTCGCCATTGATGTTAATGCCGTATCCTTTCCAGTCCAGAAGCTTGAAAACGTCTTCCAATGCAGCGGTGAAGAGTTTCGGGGATATAACGTCACCCTGTCTTACACCTCTCTGCAGTTGGATAGGTTTTGTACTCTGGTTCTGTACTCGGATAGCCATCGTGGCCCTACTGTACAAGCACTTCAGCACTTCGATATACCGACAGTCAACTTGGCACCGCTGAAGGGACTGCAGCACCGCCCAAATTTCGACGGAATCAAAGGCTTTCTCATAGTCCACATACGCCAGACATAGTGGCAAATTATACTCCTCGGACTTCTGTACAATTTGCCGAAGGGTATGTATGTGGTCTATGGTGCTAAAGCCTTTTCGGAAACCGGCTTGTTCGGGAGGCTGGAAGTCGTCGAGTCTGCGTGCGAGACGATTCGTAATGACTCTCGAAAACAGCACGTAGACGCGGCTCAGAAGGGAAATCGGTCTGTAGTTCTTCAAGAGAGCGTTGTCGCCTTTCTTGAAGAACAAGACCACCGCACTTCTGCTCCACGCCTCCGGTGTAGTGCCACCATGTAGGACGGAATTAAAGAGCTTCTGAAGGACTTCAAGTACCGGTTTCCACCCGCTTTCAGAAGCTCCGCTGTAATTCCATCCTCGCCTGGGGCCTTGCCGTTTTAAGGTGCTGGAGAGCCATTCTAATCTCGCTCAGACTGACGTCCGGGATATCATCGGAATAGTGTCGGATAAGACTCGCTCTTGGATCGTTACTCACACTTGCGTGTGGCTCCAACGATGATGTGTACAGCTGCCCATAGAACCTCTCAATCTCCTCAAAATCTCAGGTGTCCCGGAAAGTGGCGGGTAGGTCAAGTAGGGTAAGTCCCGTGTAGTGGCGGGTTAGAATACCCACTACCCCATATCTTCCGTGGGTGTCGTAAGAGGCGACAGAGGAAACTGAGGCAGAAGATGGGCAGCAGCATCTTTCTGATAACAGCAAATAATAAAACTGCGGTTGCCAACCCGCTCGCCAAGCGTGGCAACTACGGCAATATCCCCAATGAAGAAAGTTTCACAATTTGTTATAATAAAAATAATTATAATTAATGTGATTATAATTATAGTGAACACTAATTGTATAAAGTTACAGTTTTAAATAAATAACATAATATTTATTTATTGTTAACCTGCTAACTGGGGAGTATAAACAAACCCATGTCCCGTTTTGAGATAAAAAATAAATGGTCAGTTTACATTAATGCCAACTTTAACGCCGTTCAACGGCATTGAAATTGAAATGACGTTGACCGTCCAAGTGTGGCCACTCACTTTATCGCGTTAAAATTAAGGCAATAATTGTTGCGTTTATGGGCATTGACGTTTCTCGTTAGGTGTAGCCCCAGCATTATAGACACATTGGCAATAGATATAACGTTGACATTGCCCTACCTAACCTATACCGCTACTACTACGTGAATGATGTGAGCGATGTAGTTACTCTCCCTGAAAGTGATCTGGCTTATATCGATATTCAGTATATGATTATTATCATGTATATGAAATATATTAACTGAAGAAACAGAATTGAAAAAAAATATGATAAAATGAGTAAAATTCAAAATTTATTGGAAATTGTCTTGATGTATATCCCCGTAATTCATATAGCCGGCATATAATTAATTGTCTTTAATGTAAATTTATTGATTGTTAGCTAAATTATCATTTATGAAATGGAAACAAGGAAAATAATAAAAAAACAATAATTTTTCAATTGTTTATTGTCATTTAAATAACACATATTTGTTAAAAATTATCGTTTTCACACTTTAATATTAAAATTTAGACGATAATTAATTCAGATACTAATGTAGATCATGATATTAAGATCACTTTTATTTCAGCTTCTTTCCAAAAGTCGTGAGTATTACTAAACTACTTACTTACTTCTCTGGCTTAGCAACCCTAACAGAAGTTCATTCATAGGGTATCACCCTATAATTTCGTATATTTTCATAGACATCCAGTATTTGCAAATTTTCATTAATAGGTTAGTGAATGAACACTGTGATAAAATTTTATCGAAAACTTTAATATCGGCGTAGTCAAAACACTATCACAGCTATTTTTATTCAAAATGTATTTACAGATAAACCTTAGTATTACGAAATAAGGTTGAATATTACTTGTAATAAAGGCAATTTGATATTTTGTCCATGTTTAGTCAAGTTTCTATACAAAAAAGGAAAAAATTACGTGCCTTTGGTACGAAACACCGCCATTTATTTATTTTTTTAATTTCGTTTTTACACTCCAATATTGCCCAAAACGGCATATTTTCGCATATATCACTTAAGCAGCGATCCGTCAGCTCGCAACAATTTGAGCCTGCGACTGACAGTCCATTACGCTTTACTGTCACTAATTCTGACTCGCCTGCCCTGCCCACTTTGGGCTTTCTCTTGTTTTTTATATTCCGTGCCTAGCGCAGACATTTAATACACATAATTGCACCAATTTTAGATATCAAAATCCACTTCAAACCATTGTTTAAACAATAATACAGGAGCAGCAATCCGCCGCCGGTCAAGTTCCCGCAAAAACTCCTCATATAATCGTTCTGTTTGAACCACAGATTACTATATACTGCTACGAGTTTGAACCACAGAGTACATTTTATAAGCGGCTCTTTTGAACTAGAACTCGTTCGAAAATGTAAATGGTGTCATGGCTATATGTTGCAATCGAAGTATTACAAATCCGTGGTTGCAATAGAATAATTTCATAAGCCATGTTCGCAAGTAAAGTAGCCGTAAACAGCTTAAATTACACTTATTGTTTAAGCGCAAATTATTATTTATTTAGTCAGTAGTCTGTGTAAACTATGGAACTTTTTATCAAAGTTTATCGCCGTTTTCCGTCTTCATTGTTAGAAGTGTCAAAACTTGTGTCAGATATACTTGATTGGGTAGTCTGTTCGTTGGAATATTTGTATCCTGATTTTGGAAATCTTAAAAAATGTTAGACCAAGTGGCAAAAGATTACGCCGCGTACTTTAAGTTGGATGTATCAGAGGGCTTGCAAACAGTGCAAGAAGTTATTGACAATATGATAACAAGACTGGAGGAACTCACTAGTGTAGTGCACATTATAAAGTTAAAAAACAGTGATTGCAATTCATCTGTGTCTGACGATATTAATAGATACCGAGGCGAAGTTAATATCTTATCCAAAAAAATTGTTACATTAAATGAAGTAATAATGATATTGCATCAAAATGTAGAGAAAGTAGAAAAACAAGTTGAAAAAGCGGAGACTTATTTTGGTGTAAATAATGACAATAAACTCACAAGCTTACTGAGGCCTTTTTTAAAAAGGAATAAAGAATTAGTAACAATGTGTAATGAGACACCAACTTTAGAAACACTCACCATTGCAAGTGTTCTGGACAATTTTGAGAATAATAGTTAATCTTGATTTTGAATTCTTGCTGTAAATATGAAAATAGATATTGTACCTGTATTTTAATAATAAAAAAAATCCTAAAAACAATTTATTTTATTTATTACTAAAAATCACATGTGGTTGATTGGATGTGACACAAAAGTTTTTTGTGTTTAACAAATTGGTATAACCAAGCAGCATTAATGTGGCATTTCAATTTATCAATAAAATAAAACTTATTTTTTTTTAATGTATACTTAAGGATAGACGATGGGGGGACACAAGATACAATAGATAGGCCTCAATAAGTAACATTTTTAAACAGTCAAGAATCAAGATTTAACCTTACTTTGGGTGATAATCTGGTAGCTTTTAGGGTACAATGTAGTTTTTGTCAATATAGATACTGGAAACAATAGTTCTTATTAAAAATAAGTTATTAAAAGTAATTTCTTGTTAATTTTTAAATGTATTGTACATTTATAAATTTAATTTGCTGTGTGGTGGAGGCTATTTCCTCCCTTAACTATCATAAGTGAGTATGGGAAAAGCCAAAAGGACTTATTTTTGATATATGGTGGTATAAGCAACCTGTTTAAGTCATAGATAATATATGCAGACAGGCTTCAGGGCACAGCATCTATGATGCAAGACATTGGGTACTGTGATGGCTTTGAGAGGCCATTTCTAGCAGTGAACTTTTGCAGGCTGGTGAAGAAGAAAAAATTGAGAATACAAAAAGAAATCACTGATTAAATATATTTTGTTTTAAAGTTACATATACTTTAAAAAGCTATGTTCTTGTTCATTGATTCAAAAAGTTTAAAAGAAAGTAAAATTGTTTTGTGTATTACTAAAATCTATTTATTATGAATTTTATAATATCAGTTTCATGGTATCTTATATTTTAGGTTTGTTATACGTAGTAGTATGCTGGTAACTTAAAGTGTCTCATATTTTAAGCAAAACACCAATGGTATAATAACACCTGGTGTATGCAATGGACTGTGCTTTGTTCAATTACAATGAAATAAATGCAACTATTTATAAGATACATAGTACTTAAAGTTTAAAAGCTCTTATATCTAAAAAATCACTGTGTTCCAGTAGAACCAAATCCCCCATCAGATCGCTTGGTTTCTGACAGGCTAGTAGCTTCTTCCAAAACTGGATAGTATATTTTTTCACATATTAACTGTGCAATTCTATCTCCTTTCCTCACAATGAAATCTTGATCAGAATGGTTAAAGAGAACTACACCCACATTGCCGCGATAATCTTCATCAATTACCCCAGCTGAAAATAAGATGACAAAATTTTATAAAAAATATTTTATAACAGAATCTACGTCAACTTTCTTCTCTTAACAATTAATACTGTCGTTTTCAGATCACATTTATGTGTAAAATTCATTTCAGAAAAACTTAGATGTCTTATTTGTATATCCTAAATCTAATAATAAATATTTATTACACCGACAAAGGATAAAGGTAAATGTAAGCATAGTGTAGACATCCTTGCAATGGTAATATTAATGATCAGTCTATTGAATCTGTGTTCATTTAGACCGAAAGAACCCCATTACTAGAATATTGTGAATAAAATAAATTCTTCCAATAGTGAACAGTTATTGAAGATTTATGCTTAAAAGATAGCACTCACCACCAACATCAATGAAATTTTTAACAGCAAGTCCTGAACGAGGTGCGACACGACCATAGCACCCTGATGGCAATTCTATCTGCAGATCAGTTTTTATCAGTCCTTTGCCATGAGCAGGCACTGTGTAATCATATGCACTAAAAAGGAAGCAGTATATCTGTTTAAATTTGAAGTTGGTGCTAAGACATAGAGTAAGAAAGAATTAAAGCTATTATGTGGTTATTTTAAGTCAGTTTTTACTTTTTGTTACAAGTTTAACTTTTTGATCCTTTTAAGTGAGATAAAGAATATTACAAGCTCAAGGTAAACAACTAGGATGTCATTTACAATAAGCTAAAACTTAATAAGCAATGTTACGCAAAAACCTCATGCCCTAAATTTTCCTTGGGTGGAATTTTTCCTTCAAAATTACATGGAATCACCCTTGAAGTATAAAATGCATACAAAAAAGAACAAACACTTGAGAATACCTCCCTTTTATTTAAGTCGGCTATAAACACTATCATCGACAGAATTTCACCAACCAGATGAACTTATGAATAAATATACTACGCTTATTGAGGGACACAAAGTATGTTGAGCACAAAAGTACTAGTACTACTTACTACTTACTAGTACTAATACTATTATTTTAATGGACAGTTATATGCACGGAAAATATAAACTGTTGGATTTATAATACGAAAAATATATTCACCTCCTCAAATCAAATCCTGCTGCTTTTTCTGAACCCTTGACTGGTGGAAAGGCGTGCTCGCTAAGACGGGTAAATTTTAAAGTTATTTGATCTGCTCCCGGCATCTTGTGTCAAAAAATTAAAAATTTATATAAACAGTTTTAGAGTTGAAGTTGTTGAAAGTTTATACAATTACAATTCGTTGACTTTCGGGTTTACTTTTAAAAGATCACTTGGACTTAAAGAAATCCTAACCTAATATTGGATATGATAAATAATCAATGATAGACAAATTTTTCTTATAAGTAATCAAAATCAAATTATAGATTCAATTAAAATAGAAATCAGTATATAAAATTAACGCGGCACGGAATGTCTTTAAGAAATTTTGCCGCGAAATCGAAAATCATAGACAAATAAAAATTAAAACAAAGAGATTGTTGTAGTTGTTTCACCAATTCAATTAAGTTAAGGTTTTAGACCATACAGACTTGTTTGATTTATATTTTGTTTACAATAGACTGATTCGTCACATTGCGAAGTGTTTGGGAGATTTTGACGACAAGTTTACCCAGTGGACATTTGAAATATCTCAAGATCCCTTAGTGGATAAACAAATGACATATAAATCACTACTAAAGCACTTATTACATTGTTTTTAGTTATAGTTCACATGGTCAAACGTTTAATAGACTGAATCGCATCACTTTTACGCATCCAAATCCACTTCAAAGCAATATATAAATTATAACAAAACAGGAGCAGCAATCCGCTGGCGATCAAGTTCCCGCCAAAACTGTCCGACGAAAACAACGAAATGAAAGAGAATCTAATAAATCACTACGTTTACGCAAAACAATGTCAGATCATTTATTAACTCCTGCGCTATTATCATTATACTCTTTGGTGTCAGATCAAAGAGGAAAAGTATTACGACAAGTAATACCTACCTACTAGGTATATAATCATAAAGATAATAACATAAGATAACATATAATGTATGTTATATAAGATAATAACATAAAATAACAAACATTACATATATGTTATTTTATGTTATTATCTTTAAAGCACATATTAACAAGTGGATTCTATCAAATTTATTTGTAATCACCTATAATTCATTTATTATAGCATTAAAAAAGAGGCTCGTAGAAGCAGGAGTGCAAAGCATTTTAATTGAAAGGTAAGTTTAGATAATTTTAATGAAAATTTTCATTAAATTGTTTTAACATAAATTTGAGAAATTTATTATTGTTAAGACATGTAACTGTTCCTAAATTACCCTAAGCTGATAAAATTGTTCGTTTTTCCTAATTATGTTAAAATTAATGGTATGTAAGAGAGAATATACCATAGATTTAGTATATACTTACGTTAGATTGGCAATGTAAAAGAGAAAGGGCATAGCATATGCTTACGTTAGAACGAGATAGAATTCCTAGACCATACACGTACACGCTATAGGCCTATATCGGGCTGACGTCAATCGTTAACGAAATAAATCCCGCTTATTTTCGCGATATCTTTGATTTTGAAGTATTAATAACTGTTTAAAAGGTGTGATTTAATAATGCTGACGTGTGCAGTACCTGAATGCAGTTCATCAAGAAAGGAAAATTCACAAAATTATACATTTCACACGTAAGTACAATTAAAATATTTAGCACTCTAAATGCAATACTTTAGAACTGGTACAAATGTTTTATACACAAATGGATAGGGAAAAATATCGCATTTTATTACGATAATGCTCTAAATGCGTAAGAATTATATTAAAACTAATAACAAATACGTGAATTCCCGCTATTTCTGATCTAATTTTTGTAGAGATTGACACTATCAATATCATCTTATATATGATATGTTTCTAACAGGCAAAGACATATCTTTGGATGCAGCCTCTTGTAACTTGTAATTTTTTAATTTTCTATTTTTAATTTTTAGGGTTTCGTACCTAAATGGCATTATAGTAAATACTTTAGTGAGCTAATTTAAATTCTTATAATGTCTCAGATTTCCAAAAAATATTGAGGTTAAACAAAAATGGTTAAAAATGATAAATAGAGAAGACTGGGTTCCCAAAAAATATTCAACTATATGTAGCAAGCACTTTGAACAAAAAATATTTGTTACGTAGAAGTGCACAAAGAGATATTTCATATTATCCTCAGAGGTGAAAACGAATTTGTAGCCTTCTTCGTTCGAAGTTGGCTGCAAGTTCTCCATTCTCCAAGTACTCCATGGACTGCAGTAACCACTTACCATCAATCGAATTGTAGATTTGTTTGTCAATACAGTTTTATATTATAACAAGCTTTAAGGTAAAAACGTAATTTTAAAAAAAACCGTCCACAGTCAGCTTCAAACAAAGAAAGCTACAAATGTGTTTTCACCCCTGAGGACTAAGACAAAATGCCTTAAATAATTATAAAGGCTCTCTATACACAATGGGCCGGAACGCGGCAGTGTAAGCACTGCTGTTTATTTCTGTTTATCCCTCTCAAGACGTTTATGAGATAGGTATTCATTCTAAACGAGTTTTCCGAAAACATATGAAAGGAAAAATTGTAAACGAAAATATGTTTCGAAAATAAGTAAACGAATGCCTTGTGTCCTGCAAATATTTTTTACATACTTAACATACATATGTATGATTTGCCAGAAATATCGAACCATAAACACTTAATTATTAAATTAATAATCGAAACTTATTTGATTATTAGATTGAAGTATGAAGCAAAATTGCAAAATACCTCTAAAGAAAGCTCACGACATTTTTACAATAAATTAATTATTTTTGGTGGAAAATAAATATCACAAACTTTTCGTTTGTAGGTTTATTTTCATGCCCTCAAACAAAAATATTCATTTTATGACATGGATACAGCGCTCTATATCGATAATTGAAGTTGATACATGGCGCAGCACTAATCGTCTCGCACACATGCACATTTCACTCACACCGGTACATTTCGTTTTTGGTCTCACCCTAATCACTCTATCGCCAATCTAATGTATACTATATCTATGGTTCTAATATGATTTTATGGTGACATTTATGGAGCAGTAAATGGAATTTAGTTACTTAGTGTTAAGTGAACTTATGATGCGTGTGTTTTGACTTATGAGGGTTTACAGACTAGAACTTATTAGATTTTCGGCATGGAGGCCTTAACAAAGCATTCTCTAATGCAAGCGATAGGATGGATTGTACGAATAATTGGGAGGAATTGACTTAATTATTGAATACATTTGAGAGTTTGCACCAAAATTACTCGAAATGACACTCATGTTTAATAACAATTATTTTTTAATTACAAGAACAAAGCAAGATTGGCATATTACTTTCAAATATTGTATGACCCTTACCTGCAACGTCTACAGTTTTGTTGATTATATGAGTTTTATAAGAAGGTGTACCAGGACTCTGAAAGTTGCTTAAAAATATTTATGACAGTTTGCTTTTATGAAACACAAAGTGGAGTATGTTTTATTTTATTTCTTAAGTAATTTAAAGTTTTGTCAAGGTCAACATTAAGGCCACTTTTTGGTCGCCGTTGGCTTTAGTCAGTTTCAGGAATTGCTTGTTGTGAGTCACTCGCGCTCGCACTTAGATTACCCCATTTTTCAACTAAGCGTAACGCTTTGCACCAATAACTCAAAAAAGTAATAAAACAATAAAAATAAGAAATAAACAGTAAAAATATTATAAATATAATTCACAAGTGAATGACAATTACAGATTATTTACGCAAAATAACAGATGACATCATAAACTGGCAAAATTAGAAAAACCGTGCCATCACAACTTATCAAGGGATTACGTTTTATTTTCAATTTGGTAAATTAAAAACGGTCCCGGTATTGTCCACCCCTGCTTCTTTTAGGTTTTCAGCATTAACTTTGGATAATTAATAGAATCAGGCGTTACTTTGCGGAAATCCATTATATTAAAGTTGGAAAAATTTACTTTGCCAATATCCGCTCAATAAAATAAAATGATGTGTCTTACCTAGTTTGAAGAGCACCTCCCGCCCTCCCTCAATTGCGTGCACTATACCAGTCACCACTAATCCCAGCACCACTACTCCCACCACCACTACACTAGGAAAGACACACTACCGACGACAATACGACACGTGTTTCGCCTCTACACGAGGCATCTTCAGGTGTAGTAGACTCTACGGTGGCTGACCGCTAAATGAGCGGCGAGCCAAAAACAGCTGCTATTCCTATAGTAGTTCTTCAAACTAGGTAAGACACATTATTTTATTTTATTGAGCGGATATTGGCAAAGTAAATTTTTCAAACTTTAATTAGTTGACTTTGGAATTTTAAGTAATATAAAATACTATATCTAAATACTAACCACTTAATTTCATGAGATAAATAATTAAATTGATTACAAATTAATGTAACAGTTGGTGTATAAATAGACTAGCAGTCAAAATACATCGCACACTTAATGGTTATAAAATCAGTTTTTCTATCCTATATATACATATGTACGCAAATCTTTGTACCATTAAATTTACGTTGTATATAGTGTGTACGAAATCGACTGATTAATTAACTTATTAAAATAATTATGAATCAAATTCGAAAGTAGTTTGTTTAAATAAAAAATATATGTTTTAATTGAATAATATACATTATATACATATTTACAGATTTATAAACGATTATATTTTTAAAATTATTGTTTACAACACTTGCTTATATATACTACATTTGTTGTTCTATTATTTGGACTGTAAATGAACAATCTTCGAGGTGACTCAACTCTTGAGCATACGACGTACAATTGACCGTGGGAAAAGCATGATTCTCTCAAATTAACGCCACAATATTAGAATGTTTGGCCCTGTGCTTTATTGATGGTCATACTATAAGCCAACTTGACTGGGAATTGTAATCGCTTAAAATTGAGAGGTAATCAAAAAATCGTTGAAACTCTACACGGAATGATTTTATGTATATTCCAAAATAGAATTTTCTAGATTCTTCATTCTTCAAGATTATGTTTTGAGCACTTTGTTTATTGATTATCACTTGAGCGTGGCTGAAATCTGACTGACAAAAAAAAGGGTTGACTTCCGCTTATATGAATTCGACGTTATGTATATTCCAGATTTCCAGAATAGAAATTTCTAGATTATTCCCTTTCCAACTGTCTAAAAAGATTTATGAATAATTTTGAACATTCAAATAATCTAGAATATTCTAGACCGAAAATAGTTAATTTTTAATAATTTTTAATGTTTGGATAAAAGTAAAGTAAAGTAAAACGTATATAGGCAGTAACTTTATTACTGCCTATATACGTCCCACTGCTGGGCACAGGCCTCCTCTCATTTCTGAGAGAGTTTTAGGGCAAGGAAATGTCCGCCGCGCTGCCCCAATGCGTGTTGGCTACCTCGACAGCGAGCGCTACGCTAATCATCTGAGCTACCACGGCTCTAGTGTTTGGATATATGACGAAATTCTCCAGATCATTCATGAAATTTTGAGAAGACTCCAAGACCTCTTAGATCGATTAAAATTATATTTAATCGATTTTAAACATTTAAATAAATTTTAGAATTTTTTATTATTTAAAAAAAGTTTAAAATGATATGAAATATTTTAGATCCACTACAATCAGTTGCAAATATTTTTGAACATTTACATATATTATAATAATTTTTACAATGTTTTAGAAATTTTTGAACCCATCTAGAACGTTCCAACGTTCTAAATTATTTTTAATTAGTATTGAATATTTCAATATATTTTAGAGTTTTCCTGATCAATCTAGAAGTATTAAGAATATTCTAGATTGATAACAATTATTCTTAATTAATAATTTTCAGTGTTTGAATATATGATGGAATTTCTTAGATAATTCGTGAAATTTTGAGAACAATTTAGAACATTCTGGATCAACTACAATCACTCATTTTCATAGTTCCTTTTAAAAATTGTAAAATATCCTAGAATATTCTAGAACATTCTGCAAAAATCTGAAATATGGTAGAAAAGTTCTCGATATTGTCACGCACAAACGTAATTTACGCCATTAAGCACAGTCTTGAGCTAATATTAGTCGTAAAATGTGTAAGAAAAGGATAAAAGTATCTCATTACACATTTTTACCACCCACAGCAACCAAACTCCCTTACTTGCAAGTGCACACGTGGGCCCTCTACCACTGCAACCACAAGTGGGTGGCAGTGGGTGGTCATGGAGATATATATTGATTACAAATGATTATGCATCAATCTTAACTGTAACATGTTCATTGTACTTTTGTTACAAAGTGTGCGTTATAAGAAACCTTATTTAACTTCTGTCTAATGCTATTTTAAAGAGTATAAGTGCAGCCAACTCTTCTAAGCACAAACGCGCTGTCGGTTCTTTAAAAAAAAAACGCTAAATCATGCTAAAAAGTTAACTAGCATTTATGCGCTATAATTAGGGTCTAATTAAAAAAAACAGTGTCAGAATAGTTTGGAAAATCCAAAAGTGCACGCTTCAACAGCGTTTTATTTACTTTTGATGAAAAAATAAATTATCAAAATAAATCGATTACACAACGTGTAAAATCGAAATAGGCTGAATGGTACACTTGCCCTTTGTATATCAAGGGCTAAAGAAAAAAATGAAAGCGCCTTTAAATTTTTAATAGCAATAAAACTAATAAAACTTGAAAATCATTAAACAAATAACGCGTACTAGGCTATTGATATGAAATAGGGAACCATTTGATGTAATTCTGAAGCTAATAAAAAAAAACCCGGTGTCGATACGTCAATTTTTTCGGGAGTTATCGTGACCACATACAAAATCAACATCCGGACGTCCACCTAAATTTTTTCAAACCGTTTTTTATCAAAGTAGCGTTATAAAATGATTTTTTAGAAAATATGAGATAGATTAATTAGAGGGTTTTCTTGATATACGGCTACTCATATAATTGTATAAGTGCAATATGGTTATCATAGAGGCATTTTAAGACCACAAAATTGATTAACCTTGAGGTGTCGAGAGTAATGCATTACCTAATAAAGCTTTGCGTTATGAGGCGTGCAATAGGGATATGAAAAAGTTATACATTTCTTTCACAAATTAATCCTACAGTTTTATCACCAGCTACATGTTTACCAAGCGCTAATATGCTTGATCTGGCTTATACTCATTCTTATTATACTTGCGCCTCATCCTCGAGATAAGTCTTACACTCTGCACCTATTGTTGAGATTGTATTTTTAAATTATTTAACTTTTACTTCTTTTTATCTTACTTTTTTTGTGGGTAGCTTTAATTTACGTAGGTTACCTTGGTTCAATCTTCGCTCAATATTCACAGTTAAGTGCTTCACCACTTCATACGTCACTTGCTTTTTGTTTTGATTTCGCACCGCAGTCTGTTTGGTTATTTTATTTTATTATATTAGATATTAGATTTATTAAAATATGCAGAAACGTAAATGATCAAAAGAAGATATAATAGAGAGAATCCAATGGAAAATAAAGAAGCTGAAAGAAAATAGCGAATAGACACTGACCCTACCAGCTGTGAAACTTCACCGCACAGGAAAGGGGTGATGCCTCTTATGAATTCTGAAGCAGGTATTTACATGACTTTAGCTAAGCGTATTAACATTATAATATTATGCAACTTCAGCAGTCGCTGCAGCTGTCTTGACGAATAATATGCTTAGCGTTCTTTCTATGGGGTAGGTATAACCTAACCATGCAATCTAAATTATTTCGACAGTAATTAAACATATAATACATTAATTAGTGCTAAATTACGGTATTTTTTAATTATGTGCGAGCTGCTATGCAGATCTAGAGAGAGACCAGTATCACTGCGACCTAAAAGATCTATTGTAATCGCTGCTATGTCTATAGTTTACTGCTAAGCGCTACGTCCTCAATGAGTAGAAGGAGTTGCTTAGCTTCTTCTGGGCGAAGTACATAGTTTCCCAGATGAGTGTTACGTTTGCGCATTAAGGGTCCGCAATCAGTTTGGATGTGTAAAGGCGTTTCTTCCTTTAGGGAACAAAACCGGCACATCCTTGAGTTGCTTAGTCCTAGGATGGAGATGTGCTTTTTAAGACAACAGTGTCCAGTCAGGGCTCTTACCAGAATGCGCAATTTATTTTTACCTAATCCCAGGGCTTCCGAAGCGTATTTACGATCAATAGTCCGGATTAAGGTTTCAGAATGTTTTAAGCCTGGTGTATCAGACCAGATCTTAAGTGATTTATTGTGATAAAGAGTTTCAAGGGTCAATTGGGTGAGGCTTTTTGAGATTCCACAAAATGGCTCTGGTCCAAATTGTGTACTCTTTAAGCCCTCCCGTGCGAGCTTGTCGGCAACTTCATTACCCACAATACCCGCGTGACCCAGAACCCATCTTAAAACGACCCTGTTGTTATAAGACGTTTAGACGGTTCACGCAGTCTCCCACTAGTTTCGAGTTCACCAAGTTTCATCTCAGCGCTAGCAGTGCTGCTTGACTATATAATGACTATATAACCATATAATCTAGTTACTATAGATTATATGGTTGACGTAGTGTTTTTGCAGATTGATTTCCGCACACTAAAGTATGGCGAAAAGTTCTGTCTGGAAGATAGAGGTGAATCTACCCAAATTCATACTAAGTTTGAATTTGGGGCGTTCCCCATAAATCCAAAGCCTACGTCGAGGCCCATTTTTGACCCATCGGTATACCATATAAGGCTACCGACCTCACAGATGACCTGTCCATTCAGCCAGTCTTCTCTGGAGAGTAGTTCCACTGTATAATTTTTATTAAAAGTATATAGTGGACGCATGATATCTGAGATCATGCATAAGACCAGTTTTTCCTTAATTGAGACGAGCATGGATTTCAATCTATAGGAAAGCAAGCTCAAACTGCCCTGAGCGAATCTATACAATCTGAATCCTATACAAACTAGCACTCGCCTCCTTGTCTAAAAAAGATCCAGGGACGTTAGGCCTAGAAGTGCATTAAGAGCCGCTCCTGCGATGATCGCATCGCTCCAGTTGCCATTAAGCAGGCAGTCCTTTGTAGACTATTTAGTCTGTCCGTAGTCGTCTTTTGGTTGGCCTTATTACACCAGACAGTGGAGGCGAGCGTAGGTAAGAATCGGCCTCACTATGCTGCTGTACATCCATAGGATCATACTGGGACGCAAGTTGTTCCCGACCATGCGACTGCACGCACCTAAAGCAATTTTAGCCTTATGACATACGTTGCTAAGGTGAGAGTTCCACGTTAGTTTTTGGTCGATTGTTATACCCAAACACTTAATTTCAGTGGAGAATAGTACTTCTTTACAATTAGGTTTTGGTGTGACTAATTTGTCCAACCGTCTCATTTTGGTAGGTAAAGGGTATTATAACAGTTTTATCAGCATTAACTGATAAACTGTTATCCCTGCACCAGTTGTTTATGGTATTTAGGGCTCTTTGTATGACTAATGATAAAGTACTTTGGCAAAAGATCACAAGGTCATCAGCTTAATCCAGTGTGTCAATGCGAAGGTCTGCCATCTTGTACAATAATTGGTCAACCGCAAGAGTCCAAAGGAGGGGTGACAAAACACCTCCTTGTGGACAGCCTCTTGTAGTTGCAACCTCAATCAAAGTTTAAAACAGCGCTATTTTTGCCTTTCTGTTTGAGAGCATCGACTTCACCCACCTGATGGTTGAGGGTTCAACATTTTTAGATGTCAGGTCTCCAACCAGCAGTGATGTGGGGCTACTGTCGAAGGCACCCTCAATATCTAGAAAGGCACAAAGAGCTATTTCTTAATCCTCCAGCGCTTCTTCAACCCTGTCAATACCACTGATCAGGGCTGTTTCCTTAGATTTGCCTCTGAGGTAAGCATGCTGGTTGTAGTGTATAGGCCTAATATATCTATCTATAACCTTTTCCAATGTCTTAAGAAGAAAGAAAGAAAGGCTTATAGGTCTAAAGCACTTTGGTAAAGCGTTGTCCTTTCTACCAGCCTTAGGTGTAAATAGAACTTTGACAATTTTCTGAAAGAATTCGAAGCAAGAGTCTTATGTGACCCTGGAAAATGGGTTGACGCTAGTGGCTTCAGTGTTTTTGTTTCACTATTAGTGAAGTTACCATCAGGCTTTTTAAGAAGCCCGATCTGATTAGGTTTAGCTTTCGATAGCATTTTGTGTAGTCTTGCACTGCGAGGCAGAGACTCAACTTCCTCGCATAGCTTCCTTCATGCTCTCTTAGCTTTCCTAATTTCTTTTTTATATTCGGTTAGGGCTGCACTATAAATATCCCATTCTTTGGTTTTTTTAGCCCTATTGAATAGTTTCCTGGTCTTTTCCCTAAGCTCCTTTAGCTTAGTGTTTCACCAAGGAACTTTTCGTGCTGAGGTCTTGGATTTGACGGGACAACTGTCCTCGAAGGCTTCACGGATACCTACGGTTACCGTCTCCGTCGTTAACTCCAGACCTTCAATCGTTTTGATGCTTTTGGGAAACGTTTTCAAATTCTTGCTTAGGCTGTCTCTGTAGACAACCCAGGGGGTCGCTTTTGGATCCCTAAAAGCAACAGTTTCATAAGTTGGTGATGCTCCAATCACAAACTTAATGTGTTTGTGATCAGACATTGAGTTTTCACTACTAACATGCCAGTCAGTTATCCGCCTGAATATGTTATTGGTACCAAAGGTTATATCTAAAACTTCTTGCCTAGCACGCGTTACATAGGTTGGTGTACACCCTAAGTTTAGGCTTACCAGGCGATTGGAAATGAGAAAGTCATAAAGTAACTCACCTCTTTCGTTGATGTAAGTGCTTCCCCATGCTGTGTGGTGAGCATTAGTCACAAGTTCGGCGTTGTGCTTTCTGGCGAACTCCACCACTCGCTTTAACTCGATTGCAGGGTCTGGGTTCTCTCCGGGAAGAGAGGCTGAGCAAATGATTACTCTGGCCCCTGTGCATCTCTTGAGATTTATGAAGGCTGTGACCAGGTCGTCACTGCAATACTTTGGAACAGCTATAAGATCAATATTTTTATTTTAGATTATATAAGCTATGGGTATTGACTAGGATCTTACCGGCGGCCGCCAATCCTAGGCCGAGGTCGATGTTGTCCTCTGCAAAGGAAATCTCCACCACGGCAGAAGCAACTGCTGCATGCTGAAGATTTGCCTGGAGGACCCTCGTTTTACCCTTGGGGTTAGCCATTTATAGGCGTAAGGGGCAGGGGTCGGGATTTCGGCAAAGAGAGAGGGCCTCTTCGGCTCCTATCTCAGCTGCTATCAGCCTTTGGTACCTCTTCCGTGCTGCCTCACTAAGCTTATAAGGCCTAGAGAACTTTTTCCCCCTCCCTGGTTTGTTTCCGACTGTGGTTCGGCTGCAAACGTGCCCTCCATTTCTCGGCTCGTCCCAGGTTGGGGCGTAGAGTTGCAGGGTGTTGGTGAGGCTAAAAGAGCCTCTTCCAGACCTACAAGCAGTTCCATTAAAGGAGAGTTCATACGACGATTTTCGTCCATTTTGGTCCCACGATTATCTAGGAAAAAATTCGGTCACCCCCGGTAGAGCCCTGCATGCCGAAGGAAGGCCTAAAATACTACCCGAATCGCCCTGGTCTCGGGTAGGCAACGTTTGCGACTGGACCCCCCCCCTCCCCCCAGCCAAGCATCCATCGTCACGGTACGCTTAACACCTTCGATTGAGTTAAGATAGGAAAAAGGGGGTGGGATAAAAAGAAAAGAAAAAGGGGATCGTCTGAGTGTTTCTGTTCTGTCTGTTTCCTATTGACCAGACCAAATAACAGGCGGCAACCACGTGAGGATAGAACTTCTCAGACTTGCCCTGGGATCAACACGACCTGCGCTCTCCCCCAGAGCCATTCGCCAAACTGCTTGCCGTACAGGAGAGCAGAATAGGTGTTAATCTAGTCCTACTGATAATGTAAAAATGTGAGAATTAGGAGTAGACTAACCCCCGCCCAAATTACGGTCTTACTTCATATCAATTTTCATATCAAAGATATAACTTTGTGAATTCGTGAAAATACGCACATTTTCAATAGAAATAAATTAATTTACCAAAACTCACATTTATGATGGTTTTCAGATACACCTACATTACGACCAGATGATTGGTTGGTAGAAAGGCCTGAAGAGGATATTGACAATAACCAGGCATTTGACATTCCGGTCCAGAAGGGCCTTAATTAATTAATTTCTTCAACCAGGACCTAGTACTTCTAATATTGTTCCACCAGATCATATAGCAACGGAAATAAACCTAATTGATAAAGACAGCGACGTACTAGAGATTTTAGGCGACAATCTCTCCAGCACCAATAAATTAGGACCTGAAATACGCAGTGAACTTTCGTATAGTACACATCGCTACGGAGGGTCTCGGCAAGGAGCTACGCAAGATTTTATTGTCCAAATATCCGACACCATCAAACTGTATTTAAATCGATGCTCCAAAATTTAACATATTATAATAAAGACTTTTATTCCGGAAACCACAATTATACATGATAAGGATAATGAATCAAAACAGAAATAATTGGCATGCGCCATTTCCTATCTCAGTAACGTGCAATACAATTTGTAGAGATGCACAACAACGCCATGTTCAAAAATCAGTCGAGAACGGAGACCCTGCAAAAATTTGGAAGTTTCTCTATAGGATAAGATATATACATCTATAGGCGTTGGAAAATCTAAAGAATCTATTATTTCGAATGAAGACGTTGAATCACTAAATCAACATTTCTCATGTACCTCTTCTTTTTTAAATGATAATATAAAATCATATACTTTAAACAATCTGTCCAAAGCATCAACTCCTAATTTCTTGCCGTTCACCTTCAATCAATTTTCTGACTGTGATGTTAAGAAGAACGTTTTTTCCATATCGTCAAGCGTCGGATGTAATGAATCCAGTCACCCTGATTGATATTATTCTCCCCACCCTAACTCATATTTTCAATTACTCCATACCCTCTGAATCCTTTCCTAGAATTTGGAAGGAAGCAAATAGTATTCCTCTTCCTAAAAAGAAGAACACCTGTTCTCCCTCGGATTATCGTGTGTACCACAGGATGGCGTATTGCCTCCTCTCTTTTTTTCTGTGTTTGTTAATTCTATTACTTTACGTATTTCTTCTCTTTACCATGTATTTTTTTATAGAAGAGGGGGGCAAACGAGCATGCGGCTCACCTAATGGTAAGTATATGTATGTGTATGTCCTTAGTATGCAGATGATCTCCAAATTTACTCCCATACATCACTCCAGAATCTTACCAATGCCATCAATGACACTAATACGAATCTTGCTGCAATACATGATTGGGGCAGGTCGTTTGGGCTTAATTTAAATCCCAATAAGACCCAAGTATTGTTGGAAATATGGGATAACCTTCCACCTATTATTGTTCATGGTGTTGTGATACCTTTTAGTAAATCTGTAAAAGACCTTATATATTGATCAGAATCTTTCTTGGTCCTTGCACATTAAGGAGTCCAGTAGAAAGATGTTTGCGGCAACATCTTCTTTACGACGTTTGCGTAACTCGCTAACCATTCCCATTAGAATTTTACTGGCACAGTCCTTATTAGTCCCTATCCTTGATTATACTGATGCATGCTACTCTCATCTTACTGATCAATTAATTAAACTTGAGTATCTTCAGAATTTCGCTATTAGGTTCATATTTGACCTTCGCAAATATGATCATGTTTCCGAGTTTCGTACTAAGCTCAAGTGGCTCCCTATTAGACTTCGTCGAAATACTCACATTCTATCTCTACTGTACTGTATACTATTTGATCCTAAACACCGATCTTAAATGTAAATTTGAGTTCGTGGGCGCATATAAAGATCATTCCAGATTAGCTGATAACCTTATTTTGCGAATGCCTGCTCACAACAATTTTTTTTTTTCATTCCTCCTTTTGTGTCAAAGCAATTAAATTATGGAACTCGCTTCCTTTAACAATTAAGAAAACCCAAAGCATTGAGTCTTTTAAAAAAAAATTAAAAATTATTATTTAAATATTTGTTCTACTTAACATATTTTATTATGCCATATTTACTTTTCTTACTAAGATTTGTGTATATGATACTAGCTTTTCCCCGCGACTTCGCCCGCATGTAATTATTTTGCGCGGAACCCTAAAATAAAAGTAGCCTAAGTTACTCCTTATAACATCAGCTATCTGCCAGTGAAAGTCCCATCCAAATCGGTTCACAGATTTTTGCGTGATGCGTGTTCAGACAGACGTCGTGGTTTTTTTCTCCGACATACTTACATTTATTGTTATATTTTCGCCAATTTACTCAATATCTTTATTAATTATAACTTATGTGTTATTCTGATGTATGAGCTATATAATTGTAAAGTTTCATTAAATTCCATTCAGTTGTTTTTGCGTGAAAGAGTAACAAACATCCATACATCCTCATAAGCTTTCACGTTTATAATATTAATAGGAAGTACGATACAGCTATAATGTATTACAAAAATATTTATAAATATGTATATGTAAAGTTATATATATATGTATATATAATATTACCGCATTGACTCATATAGCTTATATGTTAATACATATAAGATTATTCTAGTATAATCCTTCTTCTTCTTCCAGTATATTCTAAGTCTATGATTAATATCATAGACTTAGAATATACTGCGTATAGACCAACATAGTGTGCAAGGGAGAAGAAAATTCCATAAGGCAAAAATGCAAGATAAAGGATACCAAATCTCATGACTCTGTAACCGATTTTGAATGACAGGTCGGCACAAGTCGGCACTCAAGAAATAAGCTCCTAGCAAAGATATAAGAAAAATATTATTATTCTTATATCTATGGCTCCTAGATATTTTGTAATTTTTTAGAGTGTAATAGGGGTTACTTTTAGTAAGTAATTTTTTTCCAAAATGGTTACTTGTTCTGTGAGTAACTATGTTGTTAATAATAGAAATAAACCTGATAATTGTACATTTCACAGGTAAATTCTCAAGACGTCGTCAGTGTTATGACGCGTTTATTTTTGGTTGAAATTTATGTTATATACAGTTTAAAATATAGAATTTTTTCAATTATTTTGTTAATTTTATATTTTGCAAAGAAAAAAGTCACGTTGTTGATAATTTGCATGAGTTTGGTAAATATATTTTTATACAAAATATTTTACATGTACGCTAGGGATTGACTCAACTATATCAAAATTAATGTCGATATTTATCTTGAATGTTTATATTGAATCGATAGACTTGCCCACACAACATGAAAATAAATCCTTGATTTGCTTTCTATAAATGTAATTTTATTTTGCCGTTTGGTAAACAGATTCCCTCTGGATTCTATAATTAGAAAAAATTGTTAAGGTTAATTGGACGGGTTGGTTGGAATCCAAAGATAAACTGAACAATTTGCAGCAAACATTTACTTGAGAAGTATAAAAGAAAAAGTAGAATAAAAACAATTTTATTAAAAGGAGTCATTTCTACATTATTTGTACTATCTATATAGTATATATATAGTCTAATATATATAGTATAGTATCTAGTAAGTATAATATTGTTATAATAAGACTTCAAAAATTTAACTTCAAAACTTAACATAAAAATAGAGACAGATTTTTATACATTATAAAAGTGTAGTACATTAAAGATAAAAAATCTTGAGATTATCCTATTTAAGCCATTATTAACCTAACTAAGTATCTATTTATCAACCAAAAATATGTATAACCTTACTTCACCACCCGCACCTCACGTTCACATTAGTGCAATATTCATAGCATCACGCTATTTTCTCCAAGGGGTTACGTGGAGCTTCGGATTATATTCCCAAGTCACAATGATAAAACTTTTAGCGTAGTTAGATATAATATATTTAGTAATGCTCTTGAAGCGTCACTATATGCCCGCGCATGAGACGCGCGGTTCAATGTGCCAGGATAGTATAAATTCCATAGTATTTGATACTCACAACGCTCGATGCCCGCTTCATGCTTGACGACATTGTACCAAGGGCTTAAATAGCGTGGTTCATCGCCTACAGCGTTAGTCGTAGAGAAGACGAACTCGTGGTTAAGTAATAGCTACGCGGACCAATAGATCTGCGAGATTAAGTTGCACTTGCCGCGGCCAGTCCATGAATGAGTGACCATTTTCTTAACATACCGAGATTGAGAGAATAGAGAGTGCATCTGTATCCTCGTCCTGTACTCCGCGTCCCCGTTTTTTATTTCCCCATCAAAACATTTTATAAAGTATATAAAATATAAATAGGTATATACTTAGTTAAGTATCTACCTATTTATATTTATATTAACGATATGTTAAAAAAGAAATTCCGGGGAAACTGTCCATGGCAGTTAACATTTTTCTCCGAAGATCATAACTCAAAAATACAACTTTCCGATCTGATTCTTGAGGAGTTTTTTTAAGTTTATCGGTGGAGTCACCTGGGATTTTTTACATATGAATTAAAATCCACGAAAAGGCAGGTAGGTTCAGCTTATTCCCAGGAGCATGTTATATGAATATTTTTTAATTATTTTAGAACTATCATGGTAAAAATTCAGTAAATTTTTGAAGTTATTCAATTTCGTGCACTAAACTATTTTTTTAAATCTTTTTACCGCTTCCTTAACAATCATTTTACGATAGTCCTTGTAAGTAAAATGTACATCACTAGCTAACGCACACAATGACAAATCAAAATTAGTCACGCGTTTTCGGGCTGTCAGGTCGTCTATACGCTAATATTATATATTCTAAGTCTATGGTATTAATATATACTTGTTTATCTACTATATATGCACACGTGTATATGTTTAAATGAAAATGATCTCCTTCACCAAGGTTTGCCTGGAAGAGATCGCCGTTTAGCGATAAGGCCACCAAATTTGTCATAAATTTATAAATTTAACTTTGTTGTGTTGTGTAATATGTTATGTGCAATAAAGAGTATAAATTAAATAAATAAATAAATAACGTCAACTCTCACGTTATTTCTCCGAGAAAAAATAATGACAAGCTACGATATGATTCGGATATTATACTCGTATATAGATGCATAAGCTAATATCGCTGTAGCCGAAATCGGCAAGAATGATAAAATAAATATTATTATTCAGCGTGCGAATCCGTCACTGACTGGAGATATTTTCTGACTCCTCAACGACTAGGTAGGAGCTGCCTGTGAAGGAGAAACAGCTAACGGGCACTAGTAGATTTCTGAGAAACTGCACCATATTAATTATTTGGAAATTCTAGCCTAATTTGTGTCTCTTAAAATTTACGCGCGAGACCTTTCCGACTGCCAAATTTTATTATAGATAGACAATTCCACAGCAATAAATAAGACCAGGTGGGTGGAATACAATATCCAACTACCTTATCAAAATTATCAGGAAACATGGGATTGGTGTGAAAATAAAAGGTTATTTGTATCTGTCATATATTTATTTATAAATAATTTATTAAAAGGATACAAATGGCGGCCGATTATAAGTCGCAAAGGTGTCAGTCATCCTAATGTAGAATAAGAGCTTACAGCCCGGACTTTCGACACTTTGATCCGAATTTTCGGAAATCTAGACATCGACTTGTTTGCTAGTTGCATTAACAAAAATGCACAATGCATGCTGCTGTGTTTCGTATGGCACAGGAATCCAGACTCTACACAGTAGATGCATTCAGAATCTCAATGAATCAACTAAATTTTTATCTCTTTCCTCCATTTTCAGACAAAGCGCGAGGTACCATGGTGGTGCCTTTGTGGCCAACGCAACCGTGGTACCCCTTGTTTAGCTCCCTGCTTATTTCGGAAACTAATATCTTTTTAGTTTTGTTTCACCCAGAAGCACAATGTGGATGTTATGTAGTCGAACTAGATTAAGGAGCTAAACAAGGGTTCCAGTAAATTATTCTTATTTCTTCTTTATCGCCTGTAATAGTCAGCCAGTATAGAGTCGTCAAGGTCCTCATTACGGCCGGAATTGGTTCTGCACCGCTCGCTATCTCTTGCCGACTCTAATTGCCAAACTCTAATTGTCTAACTGAAGTTTTTGTGCTTTCTTCCTTTTGCGGTTGCGCTTCCTTTTCTTGCGCACTTCCGCTCCCCTTTCGGTTGGTTCGTTGGCAGCGGGGCTAATGTTGCTCCTGTTAGTGCCGTTGTTGCTATTGGTTGGTAGGTTGGCACTTGTGGCACAAGTGGAGGCGGCAAGTGTAGCATATGTGATAGGATCCTAGCTTAATGCTGCTGTGTTTCGTATGGTGAGTGTAGAGAACCAGATACCCTTTTTACTGGAAACGAGACATTCCATCTTAGTCCTCAGGGGTGACAACGCATCTGCATTTTGAAACTTAATCGAGGATAAATGTAGATGTATATGAGCTTCAGCATCCACTTACCATCAGGTGTACTGTGTGCTCGTTTGTCACCCTTATTCCATAAAAAAAAAACAGAGATATAAAAAAATAAATCCCAGTCGTATGCGTATGCTTCTTCTTCCCCTTCTTGTTGGTATTGCTCCATACCGAAGCTTCTTCTGTCCGGTGAATTACAATGATTGCGGTGTGGATGATCGCGACGGTGTGTTATAATGGACACGGGACACGGCCTGTACTGTGTATCGTAGAGCGGAGTCACTCGGCTCTACGGTAGATTAAGGCTTCCGTCTCCGGTGGGGAATGTCGTCGCGCCGATTTTGTGCGTCGTGGTAAGGGCTCCGGTTCGATGCCTGGGCGCGACTAAATCGCGCCGGCCTCGAGCACGGGGTGCATCTTCGCTTCTTTCGAAGGAGATGTTGGTGTAGAAATTGGTAGTATTATTGTCGTTGATGTACTTCTTGGCGGTATGAGTCGTGATCGTTCAGGTGCGAACAAATCTCTCGCTATCAAGGGTCTGTCCAGAATGCCTGATCGGCGGTCCAGGGGTTTCCGGGGGGAGGGGGTTCCTCTCTATCCGTCATCTTGAATGCCTTCTCGTGGTCGGTTGGCACTTATCCCGCTGACGGTCGAATAACGTTTCTCCTCCTTGTGGTCGGTTGACGCTTGTGTGTGCCCTGAGTCTATTGTATACCTCCTCCCCCCTCGGTGCATGCAACCCTTTTAGGTGAGATACAATCGGGAGGCCCAGTGAAGCACCCGTAAGCAGAGGGTTGGTATACGAAGCTCGGGTGGGTGATGGTTTTCTCACACAACTGTTGTTGTGGCGCACTGTCTGCCCTCTTTCTTCAGAAAGAGGGCAATGTAGTGTTTCAGGGCACGTTAGTGCACGTCTTCATAGTGTCTCCTGTCTCTCGAGAGACAGGAGACACTACGAAGCCCCGCGGAGGAATTGCTCGACGCTTGGCGGAGTTCATTGACCGGCTGGTGCGTGTAGTAACGTAAGCTAGTTTACACACCGAACACAACGAAGGACGAAGGCCAACTACACGCCCTTGCTGTAAACAACCGATTTTCAATGTGCCTTACTTTATTGAGAGACCAGTAGTATGTCCAGCCAATAACTTACAATGTAATTTAGAAAAAAACACGTTTATAATAAAATTGAACTATTTCTTTGTCGGAATTAAACGGCCACATAATTATGTGGGCACTCAAACACTCCCCTCTGAAACACACGATGACCTAATGCAGGATCGACGCGAGCGTGTTCAGTGCACACAGCACATAGCACGAGACTTGCTTCAACATCGCGCGCGCACTCGCTCGGCATCAGTATCGATTCCATAAGCAACACTGCCGGCTGGTGTGTCCAAGAGTATTGGAGCTTTTCTTTATAGGATACAAGCGAGCACACAGTCCACCTGACGGTAAGTGGTTGCTGTGGCCCATAGACATCTACATCTATCCTCGTTTGCGAATAAAATGCAGATGCGTTGTCAGCCGTGAGGACTAAGATGGAATGCCTCTTTTCCAGTAAAAAGGGTCTCCGGTTCTCTACACTCACCAAACGAAACACAGCAGCACTAAGCTGTTATTTTACGCTGGTATTTTGTGAAAGCGTGGTCCTTCCCCGTTCTAGCGGACCCATTCGTGCTACAACTATACTATTAATATAGCTGTGGCATGGCTTTACCACGTATGAATTTTGGATAATATATAGCCTAGATCCCTCCTGGCATTGCTCTCTATCTGTTCGTAAAGTTTCATCACAGTTATTCCGATGATTAGCCCTGGCATACAGACAGATATAATATATAAGGAATATATTACATAGACCAGCAACGGTGAGCAGCATCGGAAGTGCGAGAGGTGCTGATACTGCGATCGCCGGTCCGCTTGCCAAATGTGACGATTATGACAGGGCCTCCCCATCCCCCGCTGCGAGCCCATGGTTAGTAGTGGTCTTTAAAGAAGATTACGAAGAATCCTGCATCGTTTTTTAATTGCTGTATATTCAAGTATCATCATGAAACTTAACATTTTGAAAGCATTTTTGAAAAATTCGAGAAAACACCTAAAATTGTTATCCCTTTCCAAAAATGCATCGTTAAAAGTAAACGAACATTGAGAAATGGGTATAAAACGAGCCAAAATTATTATCAGGATTTTAACATATTGCTAAATCAATCAATGTTAAAAACAATCATCATCATCATCATCATTACAGCCAGTCAAAGTTCACTGCTGAACATAGACCACCCTCTGGATTGCCTCGTACCCCCCGGTATTTGTCATAGTTGTCACGCTTGGCAGGCGGGTAGGCAACCGCAGTTTTTTTAAAGTTATTATTAAGACGCTACTGCCTATCTTCTGATTTGTTTCCTTCGGGACGGGACGATATGGGTAGTAAATATTCTGATATCGCTACTACATGGTTAATGTTAAAAACAATACCTACAGTAATGTAGGTGGGAGGTTGATGCCATCAAAAAATAATTGTACAAGTAGGTGCACAATATTCGATTTTTTAATCTTGACCTTGAGTCCTTACAGATGGCTGAAGAAGAAGAAGAATCGGACGACTACGATGAAGATGGTCACTCCAAAAGTGAGTACGTCCGATCCTGTCTGGAAAATTCCGTAGCCAAACAGAAGCCAACTCAAGTCGCAACCACCGAAGGGGAGGCCCCACTTAGTAAAACAGTACCAAAGCCACCCCTGGAGATCGTCGACCTCAGTGAGCCGCAAAAGGAGCTCACAAACAGGATCCCTATCCAGAAGATGTACCCAAGGATCCCATGCCACAGAAGCTTAACCAGGAACCCACCACTAATGAAGACAGGGGGCTCCGACCATTTATAACAGAGCTCACATCCGCTATCGCCGCACTCGCTGACAAACCAAAACCAGAGAGTGCGTCACTATCGTCGCATACTTTCGCAGCGTCGAAAGCTATAATGACACTGCCAAGCTTTAGCGGAGCACATACCGAGTGGCTTTCATTCCGTGCCATTTACGAAACAACCTGAGGCTACTTCAGTGATATTGAAAACACAGCGAGACTAAGAAGAAATCTACAAGGAAGAGCCTTGGAAACAGGCAGCTCAGAACTCATCGGGAATGCTAAGCCAGATGAGATCATGCGAGAGTTGGAGCTGCAATTTGGACGTCCGGATTCAATCGCGCAAGCAGAGACCGAGAAGTTACGAGGATTAGCATGCTGTACAGAAGCGCCTAGAGACATCTGCACATTCGCGATCAAAGTGAGGGGAAGCGTCGTCACACTTCGAGCACTCAAAAAAGAACATTACCTCATTAACGCAGAGCTACTACGACACCTCACCGACAAGCTGCCAAACTCTATACGCGCCCAGTGGTATAGAATCTACACCGAAAAATACAACTCTAGACCAGACCTCGGTTGCTTCAGCGATTTTATCACCGAACAAGCTCGATTCTGCAGTGCATTTGCGCCTCCAGAAATTATCAACGGAGCGCAGAGCAACCGTCCAGTACATAGAACACACGCAGCTATTACCAAACTGTCTCCGAAATGCAGAGTGTGCGAAAAGGAAGGTCACTACGGCTCCGACTGTAACAAATTTAAAGAAGCGGATGTCGACAAAAGATGGGAACTCGCAAAGAAAAATAATTTATGTTTCCGCTGTCTACGCTACAGAAATCAAACACACAGATGCAAAATCATCAAGTGTGGAATAAAAGGATGCACCGCGAAACACGATCGACTTCTCCACTATAATAAAAAGGAGAAGACAGAGGTCATACAAAAAGAACCTCGGGAAACCGTGGCTAACTCATTCGCTGTGTCAAAGCATCAAGCCTATCTAAAAATAATTCCAGTACGAGTAATTGGACCGCCGGGAGCTGTAAACACACACGCCCTGCTGGATGATGGGTCAACAGTCTCATTAATAGATGAGGAGATCGCCGAGCAGATTGGAGCTACAGGGCGGTTGGACCCTTTTAAGATCACCGCTATCGAGAACACTACTCTCGATTCACCGGGGTCCCGAAGAGTCAAAGTTACGCTGAAGAGTCACCACAGCAGAAAGGTGCCATTCAGAGCACGCACGGTCACAAGCCTGAACTTGGGGCCACAGACTGTGTGTGCAGCAGACATAGCAAAGTGCAATCACTTAAAAGACCTAAAGGAGCAGCTGACATATGACTCCGGCAACCCGAGGATCCTGATAGGACAGGACAATTGGAGACTTCTGATAGCCACTCAAGTCCGCAGAGGTCCGCCGCACAGAACTAGGATGGGTGCTACACGAGGCACACACTAAAGCCCTGCATCAGCGCGTCCACGCAGCCAATGAGCTGCACACGAGGAGGAGACCATAGATGATCAACTCCGCGAATATTTCGCGCTAGAATCTCTTATCATCAACCCAAGAAGACCAGACTCCGATCCAGAGAAGAAAGCTGAAGATATACTTAATAGCAGCACCCGTCAGTTAGAAGACGGGCACATAGAAACGGCACTTCTCTGGAAGAAAAAGGATATCGAATTGCCTGGCAATTATGAAGCAGCAATCGAGGATCACAGTAAGGTGGAAGACTGGCGCTGGGTACCTACCAAACTAAACATAGCTGACATCGCCACGAGGGACGTACCACCGAATTTCAACTCAAACCACGAGTGGTACAACGGCCCGTAGTTCCTGTATAAAGAACCTTCAGTATGGCCGACCGAAAGATCCACGTCGTCCAAACCTACCGGCAAGGAAAGATCCCTCACCATTACAGAATCGCACCGAGCTCCGCAACTCCGAGAAGCCGTTCCCGATCCGGTAAAGTTTTCTAGATGGGAACGCTTATTGCGAGCTACGGCTAGAGTGCTACAATTTATAACACTCTGCCGCAAGACCACAGATAGAACCTTCTACAAAAGGACTAGAAGGAATAAAGAACAAGATCCCGACTGGAGGAAATTGACAAATAATCCGCGACACTTCGCGCAGCCTCCCAGTCGAGTGAAAAATAGAGATGTCAAAAAATACATCACACTCGAGGCCGAATTCATCAGAGAGGCCGAAAAGCTCCTAATACGTGTCATCCAAGAAGACTCCTTCAAATAAGAGATAGTCGATCTCCATAACGTTAAGAAGGTCGCCCATGATAACCGCCTACGACCGCTCCAAATTGAATTGAAAGACGGGATCATCGCTCTACGAAGTCGCATAGCCGCCGTGAAGGGAGTCACAGAAGACATGAAGGGGCCAGCTATATTGGATGGTGATCATTACATCACGCAACTTTACATCGACTGGACGCATCGTAGCCTACATCACTGTGGAATCGAACCTACCATCAACGAGGTTCCACAGCACTACTGGGTGATACGACTTCGACCCACCACGAAAAAGATAGTGAGCCAATGCGTAAAGTGTCGCATTAAAAAAAGCGCAACCACCAGCACCTGCCACCGACTACTTTGGGCCTGGTGCGTTTGCCGGGAATACCTGCCGGAAACTTCAAAACCGGCGGGAGCCCCATGGATGAGGTCCCAATCTCCAGGTGGGCGATTCAGTCCTCATAGCTGACGGCCAGTTACCTCGTAACACCTGGCCACGAGGAAGGGTGGAAGCTGTATACCCCGGTGCGGACGGACAGATCCGTACTGTGGAGGTACGCACCGCAAACGGCCTAATTAAAAGGCCAACCAGGAAACTCGTGCCGCTGCCGAAGTAGAAGCAACGTCGCTCACCGGAAAGGAAGCAGCGCCGCTGTAAGAAGATCGTCGCGACGCTGCACGTCGGGAGAGATGTTCGCGACGGCCAAATAGTGTTAAGAAACGAAGTGATTAAAGACAATATTAAAAGTGAAATTACTGACAAAACTAAGTGAAAAGTGCAATAATATAGTTTTACAACATATTTATAACCTTAATATGTTAGTATAGAACATCGAATTTGATAATAGTTAAGAAAATATCTCTCATTATATACAAAGAAAAGTCGAACAATCAAAGCGCGACGTATTGTAGAACTTTCTAGAAGTTTTTAATTAACTGCGTAATAGTTGATCCCGAAAATAATGGAAATAATTTTTATGTTCTGGAAGAATTATAAATATAATATTGAATTAGATTAAAATTTATAAACTAAGGAAGTAAAAGAATATTTAGCGTAATTAAACTTATTTCCTTTTTATAGTGAAATTAAAGAATTAATGTACCCAAATATTATGAAAATTCGGGACATTTTGTTTAATAACTTTTTATAATGTTAATATATTAAGAAACCTTTATGGTATACTAATAAAGGACTAAATTGCCGATTTAATAATATATAGTACATTAGTGTAAAAACTGCTCTAAAGTGTTTAGTCTTAGTGTAAAACGTGCTCTAATCCAAAGTCCCGAAAACTTTCAGCTCGAGTTACAAAATCGTTTTCAGTGCCTAGAAGTTTGCAATTAAGTGGACGATATGAATGACAAGCTTGTGGAAACTGTCCATGCGGTCGGAGCTAAGTTCTGTAAGACCCGTCGCAGAAGAACACAAAAACTCTCCGATCACACTCTTAATCTCATGGTTGTTAGACGGGAGATGAAGCTGCAGTCTTCAGCAGATTTGACAGCATACAGGCAACTGAACAGACAGATCTCCAAATGCATGCGGCGGGACTTGCGCAACTTCAATACAGCTCGTATTGAAGAAGCGATCGAGCGGAACCAGGGCTCCAAAGTCTTTGCCAGAGATCTGTCTGCCAGAAAGAGCCAACTGTCGAAGCTGAAGACCGATTGTGGCAGCATCGTTTCCGGGACACCTGAGATTTTGAATGAGATTGAGAGGTTCTATGGGCAGCTGTACACGTCATCGTTGGAGCCACACGCAAGTGTGAGTAACGATCCAAGAGCAAGTCTTATCCGACACTATTCCGATGATATCCCGGACGTCAGTCTGAGCGAGATTAGAATGGCTCTCCAGCACCTTAAAAGCGGCAAGGCCCCAGGCGAGGATGGAATTACAGCGGAGCTTCTGAAAGCGGGTGGAAAACCGGTACTTGAAGTCCTTCAGAAGCTCTTTAATTCCGTCCTCCATGGTGGCATTACCCGGAGGCGTGGAGCAGAAGTGTGGTGGTCTTGTTCTTCAAGAAAGGCGACAACGCTCTCTTGAAGAACTACAGACCGATTTCCCTTCTGAGCCGCGTCTACGTGCTGTTTTCGAGAGTCATTACGAATCGTCTCGCATGCAGACTCGACGACTTCCAGCCTCCCGAACAAGCCGGTTTCCGAAAAGGCTTTAGCACCATAGACCACATACATACCCTTCGGCAAATTGTACAGAAGACCGACGAGTACAATCTGCCACTTTGCCTTGCGTATGTGGACTATGAGAAAGCCTTTGATTCCGTCGAAATTTGGGCGGTGCTGCAGTCCCTTCAGCGGTGCCAAGTGGACTGTCGGTATATCGAGGTGCTGAAGTGTTTGTACAGTAGGGCTACGATGGCTATCCGAGTACAGAACCAGAGCACGAAATCTATCCAACTGTAGAGAGGTGTAAGACAGGGTGACGTTATATCCCCGAAACTCTTCACCGCTGCATTGGAAGACGTTTTCAAGCTACTGGACTGGAAAGGATACGGTATTAACATCAATGGCGAGTACATCACTCACCTTCGATTTGCCGACGATATAGTCCTTATGGCAGAATCGCTGGAGGACCTAAGCACTATGCTCAATGACCTCAATAGTGTCTCCCAACGGATAGGTCTGAAGATGAACATGGACAAAACAAAAATCATGTTTAATGTCCATGTCACACCTATGCCGGTAGTTGTTGGGAGCACTAAGCTCGAAGTTGTTGACGAATATGTTTACCTGGGACAAATAGTCCGACTAGGTAAGTCCAACTTCGACCGAGAGGTCAATCGACGGATTCAACTCGGCTGGGCAGCGTTCGGGAGATTACGACCCATCTTCTCGTCAGGCATACCTCAAACCCTCAAAACTACGAGTAAATTGTTTAACCAGTGCGTGTTGCCAGTGATGACATACGGAACTGAGACGTGGTCCTTCACTGCTGGCCGTATGAGGAAGTTCAAGGTCGCTCAGCGAGCTATGGAGAGGGCTATGCTCGGGGTTTCTCTGCCGGATAAACTTAGAAATGAGGATATCCGCAGTAGAACCAGAGTAACCGACATAGCCCAAAGGATTAGTAAGCTGAAGTGTCAATGGGCCGGCCATATAGCTCGAAGAACCGACAACCGATGGGGAAGAAAGGTTCTCGAGTGGCAGCCTCGTACCGGCAGGCGAAGTGTAGGACGTCCCCCCACTAGATGGAGTGACGACCTGGTAAGACATGCAGGAAGTCAATGGATGCAGGTGGCTCGGGACCGTGCTTTGTGGCATTCCGTGGGGGAGGCCTATGTTCAGCAGTGGACTTGTGAAGGTCTGTAATGATGATGATGATGATGAGTGTAAAAACTGACCATGTATGAATAAATCATAGGACCTATAACAACGTTCTTAGAACTGCTTTAGAGCTTGATACCCGTTTAGATCACAACTCTTCTTGGCAAAAAAGAGGTTAGGAAGGGGTTTCTTTCTATCTTTTTAGTATGTTACGCGATATCTGTATCTCGGATATCTGCATCAATTTTGAACCGAATTAAATGTACTTTATTTATTTAATTGGAGATCCTCATAATTAGGAGAAAAAATTCCTTCCCTTATAATAAGTGATTAATTTTTTAATGTAGGTACCTAACTAGATTTAAACTACCTTCTTGTTGTTATCTTGAACTTGTGATATTCCATAATCGACACAAAATGGTAAAATAATTAAATAAAAAAAAAGTGAAAACCGAGTTGAAAAACAAAAAAGTATTACATAATTTCCACCTAATAATATCTGAAGACGAGGTTTTAATTCTTCGATACTTTATATCTTAGCACCGACTTCAGATGCTATTATGAGGATATTATTTTATTCCCTTTAGTTTTCCGAAGTCGGCTTTTACATTTTATTAAAAGTTTTATTTCACGTTTATTTTATGGTTTTAGTGGGTATCATTAATTTTAGTAAAAATGTTACCATGTAAATGTGACCTTCAGTTTGCGTTTGTGAAAAACTGCTTGCGAAAAAACTTATGTTTTCTATTTTCTACCGACTTCAAAAAGGAGGAGGTACTCAATTCGACTGTATGTTTTTTTATGTCATAACTTTTGGCATATTTTGCGGGTGTTGGAACAGCTGATGCAAAAACAGTATGCGAGCAGTCTTAGTTCGATTCCCAGTAGCCCACGTCATTGCATACCTAGCACAGAATGACTTCCTCAGCGAACAGTAGGAGTTTCGCCAAAATCGATCGACCGGGGATCTTTTAACTTAAGCGATTCACATATGAAGCGAGTAATGATTTCTTATATTTACGCGAACATTTAAATAAAACTAGTTTTACGGATTTTATCGCGTATATTAACTTATTTTATATTCCCGACGTTTCGGGTAAATAACGGGCACCCGAAACGTCGGGAATATAAAATAAGTTAATATACGCGGTAAAATCCGTAAAACTAGTTTTATTTAAATAAAGCGAGTAACTTGAGAACAGTGGAGATGGACTTGCTGTTTCGCTAGATGTCTCGAAAGCCCTTGACAGAGGGTTTGGCATGTTAGGTGCAGCGGTCTTTCACACAGCTTCTTATACTTACTACATAAAGAGCAAGTTCGGTCGTGCATGAAGTATTGCTGTCAAATATGGTGCTGTAATATGTCGCGTTGGACTCAGTGACACACCTCTTCACTGAGTCGCTGATCCCGGAGATGGATACTGGACTACAACAAGGAATGTACTGCTGCTTGACGACAGAAATAAATAGACTTAACCGAATTCCTAAACAGATAAGGAGTGCTACCGCCTACGAAAATATCATTATTTCTGCTCCTTAAAACGACAATGACACTATTTCAAGAAATTTCTATCATTTAAGGTGAGCACCAAGTACTCCATGCTAAAAGGTTGATTTAAAGGTAGTGACGACATGGAGTGACTACTATGGTGGCGGCGGGTTCTGGGTTCGATTTTGAACGGGAGTCAAGAAGTCAGATCTGGTTTTGAGACTTTTAACATCATTATATTTTGAGAAATTTACTTACAGCCCTGAAGGAAGAATATAATTATAACATAAATTCTAATCTAGTATATAGATGGTGATGAAAAAAATATAATTTTAAAACTGTTAACTCATCTCCCATAAGTACTTAATAGAGATGTGAATTTTACACTGTTAATTAACATTAAAGATTTTGTTCAAATACTGCATTAAAAACTTATTGGAATTTATCGACCTCAGGCTCTACTAAGTAATATGAATCATTTTACCTACTTTAGCTTCAGACCCAAATAACACAAAAAATATCTACCTGCGCGGTAAGGGTTCTCACATTTGGGTACAATACGGACAGTAAGCGGCTGATCTAGAACGATTATCCTGCTTCCGAAAGCCTGCCTCATTGAAAAATGTCCTCAGACGGTGGGAGTCGCGTCGATCAATATTTTGTTAAGAGGTACACGGAAGTTCGCATCATAACTCAATACCGCTTAAATTTGAACCGAAGTGCGGGTGTTTGCGCGTTACTTGTCGCGTCCCCTTGGTATAACGCAACAACTTTGAATAAAAATCTTCATAAACTAAAAGAGTGTTTAGTGTGTTACTGTTACTGTGATTCATTTGGGTGAGCCCCCGAGAAGGGGAGTTTATCCATTTTTATAGTTACAACGTGTCCCTCGCGGCATGCGCGGCGCTTGTCCGCCAGTCGTTCTACTACAGTTTCACGCACCAACACCACTGCAACGAAAGTAATGTAAATATTACTCATACCATAATATTTACAAACAAATTGTTATTTTCAAAACTCGTACGATCCATGTTAGTGAAGTGGTTATGAAAGTGGCTAAAAAGTTGTGAAGTTTGAGTGAAAAACACTTAAAAAAGTGATTGTGTATCATTTAGTTTCGATCCGATTCAACTATGCTCGAGGACGTGCCGTCCGTTCCCAATGTATTTCAGGAAGCGTTTCAGCAAAGAACTTTTCGTTCACATATCTCACGCTAGAGGTCAGTATTAATAAACTTAGTAGTTTACATAACTGAATTAAGTTATTATAACGAGTTGCATTTTAAATATTTCTTGTTGTACAAATCTATATGTAGTTAGTTAGGGTTCAAGCACCGATGCTCTTCCCTTTTGAATCCCTTCTCCGCCCTTTACGCATGATCGACCGACAGAATTTAGGGGTTCACTGCAAATAGGGTGCGAGCACTATACATATTACATATATTTATACACAGACATTATAGCGTATGTTTATAAGTTTGCGTTTATAATAAAATAAATAGTCTAAGCGTTAGTGTGGATTTTGGTATTTTCTATTTATATATGATTTACATTGTCTACATAATATATGTATATGTATTCAAATAAAAGAATGTTAATGTATCAGTATTCTTTTTTAATTTGATGTTTTATTGATATAAATTATATTATTGTAATGAAATATTGTAATTAAATATTCTACAATACCTAACAATTACTCTTTTAACTATATTTGAAAACTTTAGTACCTAAATAAGGAATTATTTCACTACGTAATAGGTAATTCTATGTTTCACTTTCACTAATTTATTATCAAAATCAAAATATTACCTACTCGTATGGTTCCTAATGATAGTACCTACATAATATAGTAAAGTAATCTATAGTATACAGCATTATTATACAAATAATAAAATACAAAAGCCAAGGCCAATCTAGATAAAAAAAACAATAACTTGAAAAAACAATTTGAGCATTATATTAAAAAAAGTAAAACTAAATTAACTAAAAACTGCTAACCATAAAACGGATGATGTGCTAATCACTAGGGAATCAAAACAAAGGTTTCCTGTATAGAACAGTACTCTTTGACAAAGGCGCTACCGATCACGCAGATTGATCTTATTACTTGGGCATTTTTATTGATAATGTGATGTGAAATGAGTGAGTGAGGCGTCTATGCAGATAGATGCCGTATAGAAGCAAGACGTAGCGAGCGACATCGGACATGTTTGTTTTCATACCGGTCCGAATTAACGTCGCGATTGGTTCAAAATCCATAACTGGCCTCCGAGAGCCAGGTGTCGTTCACACCGCGGCCTCGCGCGCCTCGTCTCGTTAATCACTCGTGTTCGCTATTGTTATAGTGCGTCGTACAGCCATCTTTGTCAAATTATGGGCGATTCATTGCAGTAATTTGGTTTGTGTTAACAAATGGAACAAAACGCAGATTCTGCCGACGCGTCGTGCGACCGAATCGAGCACATTAAAATACTACATTCTCTTTTGTTTTATCGCTGACGCTCCGCTGAATGGAAGCGTTACAACTTACGGCGTTAACGATCAGTCGACCATTAAAATGATGGATGATGTTATTCTTTGCAAAAAGTGTGTAAAGTGAATGTTTTTAGTAAATAATGTGAAGGGTGTTAGTGCTGTTTGTGTTTGGGTGTGCATGTGATGAGAACTGCGTCGTAATTTGTTGTACACATTGCATAAATGAGTGGAATGGCGTTGCGGAGCGCGCGGGCCGGAGCATGCGCGCCAGTATCTTCGCGTTCGCTGGAAACGCACTGAGTGTCCTTCGTTTACGTGCGTATCAAAATGGGAAGATCCAGGTTCCCCGGGAAACCACTTAAATTCCAGAACAGAAAGCGTATTAGTGTGCTCTCGGGCACTGTTTACCATGAAACTGCTCAAGAAAACCATCCAGCCTCTCGAGGCTCGGGCAGCAATGATTTATCTGGGGAGAAAGAGGTAAAAATTAATCACAAATTATTAATATTTTGCAAGTAAGTTACCTAAAATTAACACAGTAAACACGGAAATGTTGTTTACGTAATACCTAACAATGTATACGAGGCGCCAAATGAAAATTAACGTCTAGAAATGTAGAATTTTGACATTCAGTTCTCAATGTTATGGATGTCAACAAAGAAATAAGTTCAAACGTAGTAATTTATATTCTCTTTGATTAAGTTTTCAGCAGTGTTTAACTTGAATGTTCAATATGATTATTGTTAAAAATGTTTACCTGAAAAAAAAATGTTTACAGTTAAACATTTTGGTATTACTTATCTATAGGGACGTAGCTTAGTCATAATATTTTCTAACCTAACTTATGTAATTTAAATTTGAAAATAAAAACAACTCGTTTAAATTAATTTATATATATATATATATGATAAAAAATAATCTAAAATAGCTTTACTATTGTAATCTCAATATAATTAAATATTTCATTATAATTTCTGCCACCAAGCAACGCAATGCATGCACTGCTGTGGTGCTGTGTTCATTTCAGTTTATAAGAAATAGATAATCAATTTTATTGTTTAGGTAGTTATTAGACATTTTATCTGAGGGTTGAGAAACAGACTCATATTAATTTAACTTTTAAGCTTGGAATCACACATCCGGAATGCCTCTCTGAATTCATATATAGAAAGTCCAGAATTGCATACAATTTAATTATGCTTCAGATTCAGATTTTTTCAAATTATGATTTTATCAGATCAATCTGTAAGAATGACAGACGAGCGTTCTGAATTCCGTTTCAAAAATGGAGGAGGTTCTTAATTTGACTATTTTTTATGTGTGTTACCGCAGATTTTTTTTTCTAGGTGAACTAATTTTGATGATTTGAAAGCTGGTGCTTCTCATATGGTCCCATATAAATTTAATCAAGATCTGACCAGTAGTTTTTGAGTTATCCTTAATAATGTGTATTTAATTGCCTTCGACTACATTGATGATGTTCCTTTTATTTATATTGAAGTCCGTTGTACAAATTTTTTAATTTTTACACCAGCTTAAGGACCAGCAAGAAACCCAGCGGGACTTTTTTTTAAAAAGCACAATTTACAATATAATATACTATTGTTGAACATTTAGAAACAGCATGGTAGCGATCACCTCATTCCCAGGGGTTATTATCAGTCATGTACTCTTTAGTAGTATAATAACCCTTACTAGACAATTTTTGCTTAATAAATAATTTAAACCTTTTGATAGAAAAGGTCTGCATATTTTCTGGGACTTTGTTGTAAAAGCGTATATTTTGCCCCATGAAGGAATTACTGACTCTTTGGAGTCGAGTAACTGGTATAACTAACTTGTGCTTGTTCCTAGTATTTACAGAATGTACATCACTATTTTTAAGAAAACTATTTTTGTTTTTGTGTACATACATTAAATTCTCGTAAATACATTAAGAGGCCAAAGTTAATATATTTATTTATTTATATTAGCCAAAGTTAATATAGATATAATTATTATATCCAGCTGTGGGCTTTTATGGTCTCATGAAGAAAAAGATTTTTAGTTTATGGCAATATTTTTTTGAATTCCTGTTATGACTATTTAAGTATTGACTGATATTAATTCGATTTTACTTTTGGTATCCTTGTGATGCATGACGCGGATACCCAATGCAGCGTGAACACTCTTAATTAGATTGCTACCAATTACTTGGCTTTTTACCTTGTTGTTCCCATTTCTCTTGATTTGGCGGATGATATTTTCGGGAATTACAACTTAACCACGCTTGTTTGTGTGATGTAGGTATTATTATTTATAATCGAGGATACACATGTGTCTATTGACCACAGTCTCAGATAAACTAATAGTTACTATGTTTTTTTTTTATTATGTACAAGCAGCTATGTAGGTCTAGAGAGTATAGATTTGCCACTTGGAAAAATTACGACTCAAGTTAACTCGAGTCGATTCTCGCTACTCGAGTTTAAACTCGAGTTACGCAACTCAAGTTAGCAGTACGAAAAAGAGTAAATGATTTGTTACATATTACTTTTTTATAAATTTGTTTTTCTATCTAGCTCATTGGTGGGTTGGGATAACTATAATTACCAAACTTATTATGCAGGATTGAAAGAAAAAGGTATATTTAGTATGTATCACATACTTATCTAGCTATATAGCAGTCTTCACAAAACAATATTAGTCCAGCTTTAAGATATAGGTACATAAGCTAATAATAGTTTAATTATCACAGTCAAAATATTCTTTAATAAATTCAATTTTTTTCAAATTCAAAATATTTATTGTAAGTTAAGTGTTACATTTGGTGTTAATTTAAAATATGAGGTATCTTACAACTTAACCACCCTTTTCGGGTATTACCATAATATGTCTGTGACTTACATAACTATATTGATCATAATTAATCAAAATTACAAAAGAAATTAAATTACATAACTTAGCTATTATAAAATTCTAAATAACATATTGTTTTGGTTGTAGCTAAATACTTTTGAAACACAAAGCGTGCACACAACGAACAAAACTGGCTCACTTGATCCGTTCATATACAGCAGCCCAAACTCGAGTTAGGGAGATCCAACTCCAGTTAACTCGAGTTAATAATTCGAGTTGACCCATCACTACTAGAGAGAGAGACCAGTATCACTGCAACCTAAAAGATCTATTGTGATTGACTATGTTACACAGCAATTGACTTATCATCAATGAACTGTGTGGTGTGTGCTCTATAATTTTTTAAATGTATAAACCTAATACACAAAATTTGAATTTGTAACTATGAAAACCTTAATAATCTAAGTGTCATCATCAAATAACTGTATCTGTCACATAGTTTTTCATCTTATACTTAAATGGGTAGCTTAAAGATAGGTCATTGAAAAATTTATTTAGGGTGTGTTTCAATAAACACTGTGACCACTGTAAAGTGTGACGTCAATTCAGTATACTGTGAAGCCGTTCCTTTTTAGTTTGCTATATTGGTTACTGTTTAAAACAAAACGCAGTCCAGTATACTGTCATCCCCATTTTTCGAGACTGTTTTCAAATGAAAATATTTATCATGTTCACATTTTCTGTTCAACAAGAAAAATTATTATTTGAATGTTGTTGCTTTTAAAATTTAATGTCTGAGTTTATTTGAATAACAATATTAATTAATAATAATATCAATCATTTGTGGAAGCTGTTAAATCTCTAGGCGCTGTTATGTTTTTTGATCACTTGATTAAAGTACTGAGAGCACCTTACCTCGAAAGCGCCAGTGCTCACAGTACAAAAATGGCGGCGATTTATGACGTCATATATTTCCCTAGGGTATTGCGGCAGTATACTGGCAGTCCATAACGGAACAAATTTTTCACCAGTGAGAGCACTGAGCAGTGCTCGCAGTGTGTATTGGAACACACCCTTAAACACAAGTGTAGTCATTTATGACACATCCAAGAAATGTTTTGCGCTACATATTTTTTATAAGTTAAGTAAAAATTAATTGAATTGGTATATATATCAAATAAATTATTTTAAAATACAATCATATTTTTATTACAAATAGGGTATATTATAATACCATAAGCACATGTGCAAACAAAGGATCAACCAGATCTGAAAAACAACTTATATTGTTGCATAGATTTTGTCTCTGGCTGGGATTTGAATCTCATAACCATAACATTGTTAGCCAGGTAATCATACCACTATGCCACATGGTTGTCAAAAAACTAAAACATATAACATCTATAATTGTCGAAGAAGAAGAAGCCTTGGATACAGTGTCAGTGATACCAGGATAACCACAATGTAGCCAGGTCTAAAAAACAATGTATGTTATTGCAAAAACGTTAGAAGACAGCCCTGACTGCTTAGCCACAGTTTCACCTTAAATATAATTACTATATTATACTTAATTTTGAGTAAACATTAAATATGAACATGTAATTTACTTTGGTATTACATACTAATATTCATTTTCATATAACTAAGTAAATAATTGTATAATTAATATTTCAGGAAGAAGAGAAGAAAGAAAATAGTAATGAAAATGATGCAAACTCTACCAGTGAAAATAAAGTGATTAATGAAATACAGAAAAACAAAGAAGAGAATCAAGAAAACGGCAG
Organism: Parnassius orleans; assembly: GCA_029286625.1. Lineage (NCBI taxonomy): Eukaryota > Metazoa > Arthropoda > Insecta > Lepidoptera > Papilionidae > Parnassius > Parnassius orleans. Next base: position 746,850 of record JAGSMP010000009.1, read on the forward strand.
TGATATATCAAAATCACCAGTACGCACTAGATCACAAAATAAAATGGAGCCAACTAAAGGTGATAAGCCTAAACCTGTAAAAAAGACAGTAACTTTTGGTACTGTGGAGAGCTGCGAAGATATATTCTTGCCTCTTAAAAAAGTTCCAATTAAACATCATGCTCCTCTTGTGTCTATAATTAAAAAGAAATCATCATTAAAACAAACTGAGTATTCCTCCTTTAACAGTATTCTCAAACCGGCCAAGTTAACAGATCTCAGTTCAAAATCTAGTATAGAGTTGCAAGATGCATATTTGAGAAAGAATCTCAATCCTTTATCAAAGCCTATTAACAAGTTCTCACAGTTTAGTGATAGCCGTTGTATTTCACCACCACCCAGAAACATTTCACCTCTAGAAAAAGAAAGTGGAAATTCTGCAAGATTTGTCCTGCCAGTTCGAAGTGCACACTCATCACGGGTAATTAAACCTAACAAAAGGTTTATTGATGGTGAGGAACAAACAACAATATCTAGTAGTTTGAGTTCTGGAAAAGTTCTCAAAAAGCCAAAATTAAAGAGGCTAGTTTTTAACAATCTCCATGATAATGATGATTCTCCCGATGAAGAGGAGCTTGAGAAAAATGATAATGAAAAATGTAGAGAAAACAGTCTGCTGCCTTCTTCCAATTTATTCAAAGATAAAACTACAAATTCATTTTCTACTATTAATACTGGAAATATTAATAAAAAGCCTTTACGTGACCTCTTTTCTTTAGAAAAAGATTCAGAGTTTCAACAAGATGAGAATTCAAATGTTGAAAACTTAGATAAATTGAAATCTACTGAATCCAAAGAAGAAAGGACAGGCCATGCAATGCGTAAACTTATGGATATATCTGATGCAAGTACATCACCTAGTACAAGTAGCGGTTCAGAGTCTGAAGAGAGCTGGGAAAGTGAGAGTCCTATAGGAAGTGGTGATGAGGAGGAAAAACCAGCTACATCTAGTCCAGAAAAGGATAAGTCTACAGCATCACAACTATTAAGAGGCAAGGTTATCATCAGGGAAGCTAGACTTCAGTTAAATACAACAACACCATCTAATACAGGTTTAGATGGACCGTTTTCTACTGTGGCACCAACATGTAAGTATTTTTTTTAAAGTATTATCAATAATTTTAAGTTTAATTAATTATTTTTAAGTTTTAATAATTAATTAAGTTTAAGTGAAAAGTGTGGTTTTCAAAAAGATGTAACTAGGACTAACAGAATGCTTCAGTGGTTTGACATGTAGAAATAATGAATGAGAAAAGAGTGCCTTAGCAAATTTATGTTGTAGAAGTGAGTGATAGAGTCGGCAAGGGACGACCTAGAACCTAGATAGAAGTTTGTTGACAAATTGACGATATATTGAAGAGAAGTCAAATTAAGAGTACTCTTAACCAATGACCCTATATGCATAGGTGTATAGATGTGAAAGGTGTGCCAGGATTATGGGAAAGGGAATTCCATAGTTGCTGCCTACCCTTCTGGGTAACAGGCTTGAGAGTTTATATACTATATAATGTATTTTAAACAAATTTTTGTAATTATGCATATATCTTCAGTCAGTTGTTCTATATATTATCTGTTCTAAACTATTACTAAAAAACTCATCATCATCATTATCATTACAGCCCTTCATAAGTCCACTGCTGAACATAGGCCTCCCCCAAGGAAAGCTACAAAGCACGGTCTCGAGCCACCTGCATCCACTAACTTCCTGCTTGTCTTACCAGGTCGTCACTCCATCTAGTGGGGGGACGCCCTACACTTCGCTTGCCGGTACGAGGCTGCCTCTCGAGAACCTTTCTTCTCCATCGGTTGTCGATTCTTCGAGCTATATGGCCGGCCCATTGCCACTTCAGCATACTAATTCTTTGGGCTATGTCGGTTACTCTGGTTCTACTGCGGATATCCTCGTTTTTAAGTCTATCACGCAGAGAAACGCCTAGCATAGCCCTCTTCATAGCTCGCTGAGCGACATTGAGCTTCCTCATACGGCCAGCAGTGAAGGACCACGTCTCAGTTCCATAGGTCATCACTGGCAACACACACTGGTTGTACAGTCTGGTTTTCAAGTTTTGAGGTATACCTGACGAGAAGATATGGCGTATTTCCCGAAAGCTGCCCAGCCGAGTTGAATCCGTCGATTGACCTCTCGGTCGAAGTTGGACTTACCTAGTCGGACTATTTGTCCCAGGTAAACATATTCATCAACAACTTCGAGCTTAGTGCTCCCAACAACTAGCAGCATAGGTGTGACATGGACGTTACACATGACTTTTGTTTTGTCCATGTTCATCTTAAGACCTATCCGTTGGGAGACACTATTGAGGTCATTGAGTATAGTGCTTAGGTCCTCCAGCGATTCTGCCATAAGGACTATATCGTCGGCAAATCGAAGGTGAGTGATGTACTCGCCATTGACGTGCATACCGTACGTGCGTACGTACCGTATCCTTTCCAGTCCAGTAGCTTGAAAACGTCTTCCAATGCAGCGGTGAAGAGTTTCGGGGATATTACGTCACCCTGTCTTACACCTCTCTGCAGTTGGATAGGTTTCATACTCTGGTTCTGTACTCGGATAGCCATTGTAGCCCTACTGTACGAACACTTCAGCACTTTGATATACCGACAGTCCACTCGGCACCGCCGAAGGGACTGCAGCACCGCCCAAATTTCGATGGAATGAAAGGCTTTCTCATAGTCCACATATGCAAGACAAAGTGGCAAATTACACTAAAAACTAAAAAACTAATTATTTTTAATTCTTACTAACTATTAGTATGCATGTAAGACACTGAGAATCGCAAACTCACAAATATAAATGTTATCATTATATGTTTTAACATAATATTCTGTTCTATTAGATTCAATTTTATTATTATTATACTTCCATTTTATTTACTCTATTCACTCCTGTTTTTCATTGCAGTTAAAATGACATATTTTTACTTTCTACTTTACTGTTATGAACCATTCTTTATAGTAAAGTAAAGGCTACTGGTTGTCGTACTTCATACTTACCTTAAAAGTTTTTTTTTAATTTCTTAGACATCCAGGTTTCCTCTCAGTTTTTACCTTCACTGCCGAGGAAGGGCTTTAACTGTGCCTCGAAACTATGAATTTTTGACTCAAGTGCTTATTTACCACAGCTCTGATATATTACAGATTAAAAATTAATTTGTAATATATCAGATATAAAGGTGAACGTCCCACGGATCGTACAACTCTAGTTACTTAGGACACAGCAAAAAAAAAAAGAGTGTGTGTTTGTCTTGAGGCCACACTGCATGCTCCCCAAAATACTCTACTGAGTCCTTACTCTTAAAACTCATATATACCAACATGCAACTGCTAGGGCAGATTATCGCGCAACTGTTTGCTTTTAGTATTAATCATGAACTTTCATATTTAGTATGCACATATTATATGGTTTAGTGTGTGGCAAATCACAAATTTTATAAATTATGACAAGAAAATAAATACTTAACTAACTTTATAAAATCTTTTCAGCACCCAATCCGCCTACAACTGTTACATGTGGTGTATGCGGAGCCGTCCGTTTCTACAGATTTGTCAAACAGGCACGCAAATTTGGAATATATTCCTGCGAGTCGTGTCGTAAATTCATATCAAAAATGTTGAAGAAAGAGAAAATGTCCCAAAGAACTGGTCCCGTTGTCATGCAATGCTTAAAAGGAGAAGGTTTGTATCTTGTGTATTATTAAAATTAAGCAACACAACAGAGTCTCATTCCTGGGAGGTTTTTAAGGGCATGATAAGTTTGCTACTGCCTATGCATGTTGTCAGACTTAACATATCCTCAAAAAGTTAATTAAAAAAATCTTTCATACATGCATGTTTCCTTATAATGTTTTCTTTTACTGACGAGCATGTGGTAAATCGATACTTAAGACTGAAATTAACAAATTGCATGATTCATGGATTGAACACCATGAGCTAGCTATAAATTTTTGTTTTGATGATATTACCTTCATGTCAGATCAGATAGTTTAGCTGTTCATTTAGTTGATTACCTAAATTAAAGGTCAGTCTTTGTCATTATTTGTATTTTCTATATAATAATTAAACATGTTTCTTTTTGTATAGTTTACAAGGAGGTTTTAGAATGTAAGTGCTAAAAATAGAATTAAGTAGACTAAGATTTCATAACAATCACAAATGTCATGCAACCATTTAAACATTAAAAATAAAGGTTGTGTACTAATAATATGTGAATTTACCAACAATGGATTATTTCAATCATAGGAAAATAGAATATAAAATATAGACAAAAAATAGAAGTTCGAACTTAATCAAATCTAGTGACAGGACACTAAGAAATGCCTTAAAATTCTTCATCTGACGCTTTGCCAATCGATGTCGCGACACGCTCTTTTCGCTCGCTCAGCTCGCGCTCGGTAACTTCCTTGCTTCGTGCCCTAAACTAGTCATTAAAAATTGTGTTGCTGATTTCTATTTATATCAAAGAAAATTATATATTCTATGAGTATATCATATATAAAAACATATTATTTAAGTTGATTGTTATATCAAATATTGGTAAGGTATACTTTCTGAATTTTAGATAAAATAAATCAAAAATTTCAAAATTATACCAACTGTTTATTATTTCTCATGACATTTATACCCATTGAGCGGTATTAAAATGTAAATATGCTAAATGTATTTTGAACAAAGTAGATGCCTCCGTTACTAAAAAAACTAAGCAAAAATGCTAGTGCTAGGAAAAGTTAATGGCATTAATTTTAACCAACCTACTATCTTTTAGTTTCGTAGTCTGTACCCTTAACCATTGGGCTACCTTCGCTTTAATTTTATTTACTATTATCTAGTGGCTAAATAATAAAAAATGTTTTCAGGTAATTGTCATGTCCCACCAATTGTACGATCACAACAATGGAAGTTGCTACGTTGCACAAATAAAACTCGATGTCCAGCTTGTTGGTTGAAGATGTGCCTAAAAGCCTTCCAAGTGCCACCAAATATTAGAGCCGGTCTTACAGCAATGCTACCGCCACATATGAGAGCTAGTGCTAAGCCAACAGGGCCTTTACCGCAAGTGAATCCGCTAAGGATTTCAAGCAATACTACATCAACTCCGCAACCCATGTTTAGCGCTCTTACTACAACCGAAAATGAAAATAAACTCTTTGGAACTATAAAGTCAACTAAGAAACCTTCAGAAGAAGTAGAAATACAGGAGGTTTGTAAATCATTGATTATTTCTTTGTTTAGAATTGCTTTTGTACTGCAATTTTAGTTATTTATTTAAATTTAAACTTTATTTGCACAATTTGTACATAAAAGCAGACTTAATGCCACAGGATATTCTCTAGGCCTATTTTAGGTCCCTTTAAGCTTTTCTACTTAAGCTGATAATGTAAATATTATATACAAATAAGTGTATGAGTTTCAATTGTGAGGAATGACATTCTATTCATATCATCAACATCATCTTCATTGTCATTACAGCTCATTCAAGTCCACTGCTGAACATAGGCCTATTCCCATTCTATTTATATATGATATGTCGAAAATACATTCAGAGATTACTCCTTGTTGAGAGCAGATGTTCAAATTGCTCTCTTGCTTAGGCAATTAGTCATTAATAGCAATAAAAAAGTGTTACACACAACACATTCTGTGTATCACAATTACAATTTGACTACACCATATTTCATGCTGTTCACAATCACACATGCTAGACATCATTACAGTATAACACCTAAATAGATGAAGTATATGCAAACAAACCAAAGCAAATTAGTATAAAGATTCCAATCTCTGTATATATATTATATACATGTACATATAGCATTATCATAATATCAATATTGTTTCAGGAAAAACTTGAGAAGGAATCTAAAGGAGATGAGAAATTAAATGAAGACCTTTGTAACAATAGAAAGCGTCGCCTTACAAGGGTGAAAGTACGAAAGAAAGATAAAGGTGATACGAAACAGACTGAAGACCCTAAAAGGCAGAAAATGGAACTTAAAGGTCCAAGAGTCAAACATGTCTGTCGAAGTGCATCAATTGTTTTGGGGCAACCAATTGCTACATTCCCGACACAAGAGGAGAAGGAGAAGCCTGATAAATCTCTTTCATCTGATGATGATAATACCTTGCTCCCTATCAATGACAAGGAGAATGGAACTCCAGATTTATCAAGCTGCGAATCCGAAACTGATATAGAGAATAAGTCACTTCAAACTGTTCCAGAAACTGTTGTAATAAAAGAAAGTGATACTGAAATTCAAATTGAGACTAAGAAGAAAAAGATAGAAGTCACACTTGCAACAAAACCTCAAACTAAGGTGGAATCTAGTGAAGATGAAACGGTTTTGGATATTATTCCTAAGAAATCGGTCCAAAAGCCATTGTCAAACATAACAAATGTAAGTCTCGTTAAGTTATATTTTTATATATGCATAATATATGTTATTTCCTTATCTTAACACCACATAATATTGCATTATTGTGGTAATCATTTTGTAAGCGTATTATAGTGGGATAAGGTAAAATACAGTATATAACATATATTACGTAACATAATACAATCGCAATGAATGTAAATACTGAAATAACAATTCCTTATTACTACTTTTATGATGATTAGATTTTAAAATAATATAACATTAGGTCCTTACATATGAAATTAGCGTTTTGTACGGGAGGAATATAAAGTCAATATTTTTTTTTATAAAATATATTTAATTAATCAAAGTATGCATCATTGTTATCTATGCACTTTTGCCATCTCATAGGTAGTTCATTGATCCCTTTACTAAAAAAAACATGGGGGCGAGAATCAATAAACTCTTTGAAGGCAGTTTGGACTGCTGCATCGGAGTTGAATTTTTTTCCTTGTAAGAAGTTGTCCAAATTCCGGAAAAAATGGTAAACTGTTGGAGCAAGGACCGGGGAGTACTGTGGATGTTGACGACATTCCAATTGTATCTCATCTAACTTAGTGGTTGTTTGTTGTGCAGTGTGTGGTCTTGCGTTGTCGTGAAGCAGCAGTGACCTAGAGCGATTGACCAATCTCGGTTGTTTAGCAGCTAGTTCTTCCTTCATGGTTTGCAGTTGCTGACAATAGATATCTGCCGTAATCGTTTGGCCAGATTTTAGAAAGCTGTAGTGAACGACACCGGCGCTAGTCCACCAAACACTCACAAGTAACTTTTTCTGAATCAATGTTCGTTTAGGGCAGAATTTGGCTGGGTCTCCAGGGTTCAGCCATTGCGACGAGCGCTTCCGATTATCGTACAGTATCCACTTTTCATCACAAGTTATGATTCGATTTAAAATCCCTTCATTATTGTGTCGGTTGAGCAAAGTAACACAGCAGTCGACGCATGTTTGCAAGTTCGATTCATTCAATTCATGAGGTACCCATCGTTCAAGTTTTTTTACTTTCCCGATTTGCTTCAAGTGGATTAATACAGTTTTATCACTTACCCCAAAGCCTGCAGCTATCTCTGAAGTGCTTTGTGATGGATCCGCTTCCACAATAGCCTTTAATTCTTCATTTTCCCCTTTAGTCTCCGGCCGTCCATGGGGTTGGTTCTGAAGGTCGAAATTTCCAGAACGAAAACGTCGAAACCAAAAACGTACCGTGCTTTCTTTTGCTACACCAGCGCCGTACACATCATTAATACATCGAGTTGTTTCTTCAGCACTGGTGCCACGGTAGAACTCGTACTCGTAAATATACCGATATTTCATGTTTTCCATTGTGCGGTAATAAGCGACGCCAAAGAATAAAATAATGAGGAAAAAACAAATGAATGGCTGTTCAAAACTCAAATGTACCAGCTAAATGAATTTATAAATTTGAATTTGGAATTCTTAACCAAAGAGGAGATATTTCAGATCAAAGTGGTCAGTACGACAAAACGCTAATTTCATATGTAAGGACCTAATATTTTCAAACTTACTAAACACGAAAATATTAAACATTGTGCCAATTATTGAAATACTTTCAATAGTAATACAATGGATTCCTTTACGCCAACATGTGGTTATGGTTATATAATTATTTGTATTAAATATTTTTTCAGGTGCGTGGCCGATCGCAAAAATGTGGACAAAATCGGCCCGAAGTAATTTGCGTCGACTTCTGGGAGAGCTATGATCCCGATGAAGTATGCAGTACTGGGTTTGGCCTTATAGGAACAGCTCCATTTACTGTAGCCAGGCTGTGCTTCTTATGTGGAAGTGCTGGATGTGAAAAGGCAAGTGAAGTTATTGTTGTTACATATTGCTTGTTTCGGGGCTTGAAATACAAGTAAAAATTTAATTACTTACATGTAACATTAACATTATATAATTAATTGTTATTAAGTCTATATGTTAATGGTAAATCTAAGTACTGTTACACGTTACTTTATTAATAAATTTAACATTGACGTTACGTTTTGAAGCCGGTTGCGATTAAACTTTTTTGCGTGCAAAATGACTACTGAATTAAAATTACAACATTAACAAGCATATGTTGAATCAACTATATCTAATGTAATATAATTTTCTCATAAAACAATATACCTTTAATTTCTCATTTACACTGATTTAAATCAACCACATTTTGTCATTTTTTTAAATCTGATCTGAATAATTCAGGAGCAGTTTTGTAGAGTTTTTTTAATCTTTTGATATAATTACTAGCTTGTGGTGTACTACTGCAATAAATCGATCAACTGACTTTCATTGAATCGATTCTTTAATGGGATGGGTTCAAAAAAATCCGATTTTTATAATAAAAATAATAATCCGATTTTTTTTGGTAAATACTGGATATAATTTTGTTTATTGCCACACAATCGGTCGTCTATTATGAGCTAAAAATTTTATGGCTCCAATGATGACCTTACAGCTCTGCCCGTAGAACCTATCAATCTCACTCAAAATCTTAGGTGTCCCAGAAACGATGGTAAGGTGCTTAGGGGTAAATCCGACATATTTTCTGATTAGTTGATACGATGCATATTTAATAATTATTTTTAAAAAAATTATCCAAGTTTACAACCAACTCATGTCACTTTTATTTATTGAAATACATATCCTAATACAGTTCATAACTATACAATTCATAACTTTGAAGATATCTAATACCTTTAAACAAGCAATTCATATATATATATAATCAGAATCTCGGAAACAGCTCCAACGACTTTCATGACATTTAGTATGCTGGGGGTTTCGGGGGTGATAAATCGATCTAGCTAGGATTCATTTTTAGAAAATGTCGTTTTATCCGTGTTTTCAGGCAATGAAAAACTGCTACAATATAATTAGAATACGAAGGTAAATTTCGACAGCATCTACAAGGTTATAATAGCTCAGTTGGGATATCGGGCGGTCCCGAAACCATATGACCCCGGTTCGAGTCCAGATGTCTCCAGTCCGATAATTTTTTTCCCTTTATTTTCAAGTTCCTTCTTTTGTGAGAAAAACTATTATTGGGAGCCCTTTGTCAACGCATCTTATTCGTATTTAAGTATATTTTCAAAAAAAAAACACGAAAAAAATGACCGAGCTTAAAAAAAAGAATACGGTAGGTAACATCGAAAAATATTATTCAAATTTCATCAGTATGTAATTCGTATCTAAATATAATTTACAAAAAACACGATTTACAAAAAAAAATACCAAGCAAAGCTCATCCACGTACTATATCGTAAAAAGTCACGGGACTTTTTTTATATTCGTATTTTATCAAAGAATATAAAAAAATTGTCCCGTTTGAAAATAACAAAAAAAAATCGGTTTAAACAATATCTATGGCACCGAGTTGCCCCAATGCAACATGCATTTATATTATCATCAGTAGGACAATTTGAAGGGAATCACATTAAAAAATTGATGTGGAATAGTTTTAATGTACTCATGCGCCTATTCCTCCTGGACTGTCTATATATTTAATAACAACGTTTTATTAACTTTATTCACGCTCCATCATGTTCTTACCGTTAATTGAAACGATATTTCACTAAAAAAATCATGAAAATACTGAAACATAAACCAGCAGTGGAATTACTGAACTACAATCAGCAGACCCCTAGGTCAATGTACCCGCGAACGCCAAATTCGCGTGGCCCGCAACTAGCGATGGTACCACAATACCTAATAATTTACAACACTTGTCTAAATACCTAACTTATCTACTTAACCTACTATTTTGCCACTGTGCTTGTCTCCACGTAGCCATTTTAATTCGAATTCACAGGTTAAATAAACCAAATAACTCGTTCGATTCCCCGCTAATGAAAAAAATACTTAAATAAAATGTTAAGAAGGTTAGAGTCATGCTTTTTTATCCATCGTGTAGGTATGTTTATTATTCTGATGTATTCAGTTATGTACCTATTCTGATCCGTTCAGTACTAAGTTATTTAAAAAAAATTAGGTATGAAACAGCTTACCGATCTAAAGTCTAAGTGGCTTTATGATATTCTCCAAGGCACATTAACATGTTGCCGTATTCACGAGCACTATAAACGTACCTACGCGTGAGGCATTATTAAAACAAAACAAGAAAAACAAAACGTAACAACAAGTAATAACAACAAGAATGTAATAAACAAAACGATTGAACTGTCGCTCACTCGCACGTGATAGTCAACACGGAACTGTCTCAAAAACTAAAATTAATAATCAATCCCGCCAAAACAAAAGCGCACGAGGCATTCGTAACGTCCTTGAAGCACTGAGCACTTCCACAGACCATTAAGCCGTTACGACATTGCCAACGTTTATTTTATTTATAAGTTTAAAGTACGGCCAACTAGCAGCGATACGAAAGGTCATTTACCTTAAAAACGACTGTGGTGTTGACAATCTATTATCTATCTCTTTCCAACTTGTGTTTTTGTCGTAATGTCTCGTTTTCCCGGCAAAAACATGTCAGGGTCAAGACGGGTTCGCCAACATTCGGGAGTTGTTTTTGTTTAGTAGTTTTAATTAAAACTTCTTAGTTTGGAGTGTACTTTAAAGTTATCTTAAAGTTATTTAAAAACAGCAACTGTAATAATAAAACTTTTCTTAATTTATTAAAGATGCATGTATGTAAAGTATGTATATCATTTTAATTTAATTTTTAATTTTAGGTGACTAGTTTTACTGTGAATGAAAAAATATGGTTATTAATACCTACAAATATAAAAAAACTTGGCCTAATGATAAATACCCATACAGAAAAGAGATGGCGCAGAAATCAGCTAGTATTTTATATATATCATCAGTCCTGTATCCCCTAAGGGGTAGGTAGAGATATTAACACCCACATTTTGCCTGATATATTTAAGTCCCTATGTAACAGGGGGCAAGCCTGTTACCATACATCTGGCACACAGTTGTTAGGCAAGCATTCAGAAACATTATTATTATTCTTGTTATTTAATTTAAATCTACATTATACAATAATTCAAATTATAACAAAATTTATAAAAAGTCTATTTTTTTGGTTTGCTAGACATTTTTTAAAACTATATTGTCTGTTTAAATATATAATCTAACTATCAAAAAGTTACGCACCCCTGCTATTCCTATTAACCTTGCATTGTTTTTGTTTACATTTGGTATCGCTTCTCGTTGGCCGTACTTTAGTTATCCCTACGACTAGTCTTCATATAATTTAGAAGTTATGGTTGTCATTTTTAATACAATTACACAATCAATTGTACCCTGACGCAACAAGCAGTTCTTTACTACAAAAATTATGTTGAAATTAATAAACGTACCTAATTGGGTACTCAGTACTCACACAATTATAAACACTATTTTATCGTTATCTTTGATATTGTATAAGAAAATAGAGATGAAATGGTACTGAATAATTTAATAGTTAAAATCAATTGCAATTATGATCGACAGTTAATTAATCTATCAGAATTAATGTAAAAAATAATAATTTTACTTTATTTTAATTGACTTTCCGTATTTAATCCGACCAATACTATGACTTTAAAAAGAGGTACGTCAAAATTATTAAAAATTACTTGTAAGTTTTATAGTGATTGCCGCCTCTAATTCTTATGTCGCCAGCAAACTAAATTTCGGTGCAACATGGCAGCGTTGCCAACACCAATTTGTCAAATTCCCCGAAAATTCATGTCAAATTCCCCAATTTAAGTACAAAACTTCAACAGATTCCCCACAAGATCCCTTCAATTTTATTTAAGAAATGAAACAATTTTCAACTAATTTTATAAGATTTACTTTTTAATGAACTTTTTTTTCTTTAAAATTAAAAAATAATGAAATGAAAAGCATTAAATTATACACAAAAGTTGCCGAAATAAATCCGAAAATTAAATGTGGTGCAATGAAGATAATTAAAAAAAGGGAGTCATTCGATATTCATAAGTAACCTAACAAAATGTAAAGATAAGTATTTAGATTTCTTGAAAAAAGGTTCTGACTTGGCCCTGGCTATCGATTTTCAAAATCCCCGTATTTTCCCCGCATAATACCAATTCCCATAAAATCCGCAATCAATTTTTAACCCCGCAATTTTGGGAATTCCCCACATGTTGGCAAAGCTGACATGTGTAAATTCCACAGCGCGAGGCGACACGAGCCTGTCGGGCGGCGGTAGTGCGTGTGTGAAAGGGAAGGGTAGAGTGAGTAGGCCTTATTTCGCACCGAGCTAGATAAGAGTTCGGCGACCGCGAGAATATTGACCCTATTGTCAGCTGATTTTATTTTAAGTTTCACTGCTGGTTTTATGTTTAAGTATTTTCATGATTTTTTTTAAAATACTTAAACATAAAACCAGCAGTGAAACTTAAAAAAGAAAATCAGCTGACAATAGAGTCAATATCCTCGCGGGCGCCGAACTCTTATCTAGATCGGTACGAAACAATGCATTAGGTATACTACTCACTCTACCCTTCCCTTTCACACACACGCTGCCTCGTGTCGCCTCGCGCTGTGGAATTTACACATGCTTCAAGGACGTTTACCTCGTGCGCATTTGTTTTGGCGGGATTGATTAATAATTTTAGTTTTTGAGACAGTTCCGTGTTGACTATCACGAGCGATAGTTCAATTGTTTTGTTTATTAAATTATTGTTGTTATTACTTGTTATTTATTAATTAATGATATTGTTCTTGTTGTTACGTTTTGTGTTTTTTGTTTTGTTTTAATAATGCAACATGTTAATGTGCCTTGGAGAATCTCATAAGGCCACGGAGGATCGGTAAGCTGTTTGATACCTAATTTTTTTTAAATAACTTAGTACTGAACTGATCTGAATAGGTACAAAACTGAATACATCAGAATAATAAACATACCTACACAATGGATAAAAAAGCATGACTCTAACCTTCTTAACATTTTATTTAAGTATTTTTTTCATTAGCGGGGAATCGAACGAGTTATTTGGTTTATTTAACCTGTGAATTCGAATTAAAGTGGCTACGTGGAGACAAGCACAGTGGCAAAATAGTAGGTTAAGTAGATAAGTTAGGTATTTAGACAAGTGTTGTAAATTATTAGGTATTGTGGTACCATCGCTAGTTGCGGGCCACGCGAATTTGGCGTTCGCGGGTACATTGACCTAGGGGTCTGCTGATTGTAGTTCAGTAATTCCACTGCTGGTTTATGTTTCAGTATTTTCATGATTTTTTTAGTGAAATATCGTTTCAATTAACGGTAAGAACATGATGGAGCGTGAATAAAGTTAATAAAACGTTGTGAAAAGATGATTTTTTTTCCCTCAGGATCGAATTTCTTTGTGACCCATCAGGTATCCTTAGTACTATCATCTGTCTTCGTTTTCGGGAGCGTTTCAAAAATACCCTGTATATTTTTTAGCTAAGAGTGTGGTAGAGTATTCGGTTATTACGGAAATTATTTGTTGCATCTATAATAACTAAATACTATCTTTTAGATGCTGGTATGCTCAAGCTGCTGTGAATGGTACCATGGATGGTGTGCAGAAGATGTTGGACGTAGTGCAAGTAGTGGAGATTGGACTTGTGCTCGTTGTGTTGCTTGTGCTGTGTGCTCCCGTGCTGCAGCAAGACTGCGTTGCCGATCCTGCGCACGTCACCACCATGCTGGTTGTTTGGTGCCAGCCCCACCTGATCACAGGAGTGACTGGCCTCAGGTATTTTTTTAATATTATATGAATATTTAGTACACAGCTGATGATGAGATCCTTCAGGCGGATTTTTGGCCACGCCAACAATTTACAAATGATCAGAAGCTATCAACTGCGCATAACGCCTAGTTGCCACAAATGTATGTGCAAACGTACATGTACACACTGTTCCTAACCAACAACATAATAATATAAATAATAATAATGTTGACTACAGTCAGGATTTGAATCCAGAAACTGCAGCATAAAAGCCAATATGCCATGCGGTCATAACATACCTACTAAGTGGCAAGTGGTAACTAATATAAATGGGAATTGTTTTTTTTTAAATTTAATATAATAGAATATTATTTATAAAACTTATTAAGTCCTTCTGTTTAATTTACTGCTGGTTTGGAAAATACCCCTGTTCTGGAAAAACCAGCAAGACTCAGCGGGGCTGGTGTTCTCTTAAAAAACAGTTTACAATCATGTATGTTTTTTATAGGATAAGGGTGACAAACAAGCACACAGTCCACCTGATGGTAAGTGGTTGCTGTGGCCCATAGACATCTTCATCTATCCTCGATGACATATCAAAATACAGATGCGTTGTCACCCGTGAGGACTAAGATGGAATGCCTCAATTCCAGTAAAACGGGTCTCCGGTTCTCTACACTCATCATACGAAACACGCTGGTATACTGTGAGAGCGTGGTACTTCCCCATTCGTGCTACAACTATACAAACTGTACAATTATTATTATTATTATATATTAGCAGGCAGGCAGTTGAGACAATTGATAATGCCTGTATCCTGTTTTTGCCCACTAGTTAGTTACTCCTTTTGCAGTTCAGAAAGTGATTATCTAATCTATTTTTGAATTGGTTCACATTTTGGGCCGAGACTACGTTCTCTAGCAGTTTATTCCACTCGGTGACTACACGGTTACAAATGAAGTGGTTGTGAGGGTTTTTTGAAAAGCTGTTACATAGCTTAAGATGGTGGCCCCTGAGGTTAGTGTTTTCATTACGAATAAACAATTTGTCAAACTCCTCAATGTCGTGATGCCCATTTATGATCTTAAAGGTCTCGATTAAATCTCGGGTCCTCGGTCCCTGCGGCTTTTTAATGTTGTAAGTTTTAAAACTTTCAAACGTTTAAAAAAAAAAAGACTGCCGTATCAATAGCCGTGGTACTTAAGTGAAGCTACGCTGTACTTTTTCCAAAGCTTCAATGTCCTTGATAAAGTAGGGATTCCAGACTTCAAATGCGTATTCTAATATGGGCCTGATAAATGTTTTATGGATCTTAAGTATCATTTCCGATGTTAGGACAGCGAAAGCTTTTCTCACGAGGTAAATTAGTCCCTTAGCTTTCTTGACAATTGTTGATATTATATGCTCTTCCTACTTAAAGTCTTCTGCAATTTTTACTCCCAAATCTGTTTGTACTTTAACATCTGTAAGTGACGCGCCGCCCAGTTTATAGGTAAATTTTGAAGCATAGAGATTTATGAGCTATTCCTTGGACCAAATAGCTATTTTATTTAGATCATCCTGAAGGCGGTCGTAGTCAATTATTGGATTTGCAAATATTTTAATATCATCTGCAAATATTTTAATATCATCTGCAAAGATGCTGACATTACACTGTAGGCAAAGGGGAAGGTCAAAAGTATAAATAATGTACAATAAAGGGCCTAGAACGGAACCCTGTGGCACTCCACTATGTATGACTTCGTTTCACCAATTCTTACTTGTAGGGTTCGCCCACGCAAAAAAGACTCGATCCAAGTCATTAGTTTTCCACGTATTCCTACGCATTAACTATAAAATAATATAAAAATAGCTTGGTAGTGATCACCTCATTCCCAGGGGTTATTTTATTATATTACCTATACATCTATCTATACATATAAATAAAATTGAATTTTTTTGAGCTGAGGGGATTATTTGTCTAGTTGACCGTAAGGACTAAGATGGAATGCCTTGTTTCCAGTAAAACGGGTCTCCGGTTCTCTACGCTCACCATACGAAACAGCAGCGTTAAGCTGCTATTTCACGCTGGTATTCTGTGAGAGCGTGGTCCTTCCCCGGTCGAGCCGACCCATTCGTGCTACAACTATACCAGTAATATAGCTGCAGCATGGCTCTACCACGTAAAAGATCAGTTTAGTACTAAGTTATTTATAAAAAATTAGGTATGAAACAGCTTACCGATCTAAATCCTCCGTGGCCTTGTGAGATTCTCCAAGGCACATTAACATGTTGCCGTATTCACGAGCACTATAAACGTACTTACGCGTTAGGCATTATTAAAACAAAACAAGAAACACAAAACGGAACAACAAGAATAATAACAACACGAATTTAATAAACGATTGAACTGTCGCTCACGCGCACGTGATAGTCAACACGGAACTATCTCAAAACTAAAAGTAACAATCAATCCCGCCAAAACAAATGCCTCGTGCGTCGTAACGTCCTTGCGGTAAGCACTTTGATCATTTCCACAGATCTTTAAACCATTACAACATTGCCAACGTTTATTTTATTTATAAGTTTAGTTATCCCTACGACTAGTCTATATGGAATTTAGAAGATATGGTTGTCATTTTTTAATACAATTACACAATCAATTGTACCCTGACGCAACAAGCAGTTCTTTACTACAAAAATGATATTGAAATTAATAAACGTACCTAATTGGGTACTCAGTACTCACACTATTTCATCGTTATCTTTGATTTTGTACAAAAAAATAAAAATGAAATGGTACTGAATAATTTAATAGTTAAAATCAATTGCAATTATGATCGACAGTTAATCTATCAGAATTAATGTAAAAATCATTCTTTTACTTTATTTTCATTGACTTTCCGTATTTAATCCGACCAATACCTTGAATTTAAAAAGAGGTGCGTCAAATCTATTAAAAATTACTTGCAAGTTTTATAGTGATTGCCGCCACTAATTCTTATGTCGCCGGCAAACAAATCTTAGTAGGTAAATTTCGGTGCAACATGGCAGCGTTGCCAACACCAATTTGTCCAATTCCCCGAAAATTCATGTCAAATTCACCAATTTAAGGACAAAATTTCAACAGATTCCCCACAAGATCCCCTCAATTTTATTTAAGAAATGAAACAATTTTCAACAAATTTTATAAGATTTACTTTTTAATGAACTTTTTTTTTCTTTAAAATTAAAAAATAATGAAATGAAAAGCATTATATTATACCCAAAAATTGCCGAAATAAATCCGAAAATGAAATGTGGTGCAATGAAGATAATTAAAAAAAGGGAGTCATTCGATATTCATAAGTAACCTAACAAAATGTAAAGATAAGTATTTAGATTTCTTGAAAAAAGGTTCTGACTTGGCCCTGGCTGTCGATTTTCAAAATCCCCGCATTTTTCCCGCATAATACCAATCGCCATAAAATCCCCAACCAACTTTAAATTCCCCGCAATTTGGGGATTTCCCCACATGTTGGCAACGCTGACATGTGTAAATTCCACAGCGCGAGGCGACACGAGTCGGCCGGGCGGTGCAGCGCATGTGTGAAAGGGAAGGGTAGAGTGAGTAGTAAACCTAATGCATTGTTTCGTACCGAGCTAGATAACGAGTTTAGCGAACGCGAGAATATTGACCCTATTGTCAGCTGATTTTATTTTAAGTTTCACTACTGGTTTTATGTTTAAGTATTTTCATGATTTTTTTAATGAAATTATCGTTTCATTTAGCTGTACTAACATGATGGAGCGTGAATAAAGCTGATAAAACTTTGTGAAAAGATTTTTTTTTTCCTCGGGATCGATTTTCTTTCTGACCCATCATCAAAGGTATCGTTAGTACTATCATCTGTCTTCGTTTTCGGGAACGTTTCACAAACACCCGGTATATGACAAGAAAGTAATGAAAATGTTATTTTGTATAATGCTGTGCCATGCCAGACTTGTGGGCTAATGATTATGATAAAATACTATAGTCATCTTATTTACAGATATGCAGTGCATGTTTGAAATGCAAGAGCTGTGACAGCAATCGCGTTAACAAATTTGTTGGGAGCTTACCATTTTGCAGACCCTGCTTTAAGCTCCGACAGAAGGGCAACTATTGTCCTCTTTGTCAGGCTTGCTATAGGGATAATGACTTTGACAGCAAGGTAAAATTATTATTACAATTTTAAATGTATCTTTCTTTGTTATTTTTAAAACTATATACTTTAATCTTTTAATTTTAGATGATGGAGTGCGGATGGTGTGGTAGATGGGTTCATGCAAGCTGTGAAGGCTTATCTGGCGAAGGATATCAACTTCTTTCAGCATTACCACCATCAATTGAATACATTTGTTGTAAGTGTATGCCTCATGATCCACCTTGGAGAAAAATGCTAACGGAACATCTAAAAGCACGACTTTTGCATTTGCTCAAGCAGCTTGCAAAAAACAGGAAGGCATGCGCTTTATTAAAACTTACACCACATAAAAATACGCCCGTGCCCAACAAACCTTACCGTTTAATGTCGCCCCAAGCTATAAGGAAATTACACTTTGACAATGAAGATGAAACTATGAAGAATACAACTGAGACCAAAGTGTACAGAAACACTTCAAGAGGACGACGTAGTAATCCCTCCCAAAATAAATTTGATGGAAATAATTCCTTTCAAAATATTTGGCATTATTCATCATTGTTCACAGAAGTAGAAATGGAAAAAGAAGATGTGCCGCATGCAACACATAAAGTTGTAAACTTGCAAGAACCACTTATGCAAAACAAAGAAATTTGCTTTTCCACTGGACTGTATAATAATAAAACTGAATTTAGTGCTTCCTGTGTTGAGGTACATGAAAATTTTCCAGGTCAAAGTAAATCAGAGAAGGCTATGACTATGTTGCCTACAACAATTCATGATGATAAATATGAAGCAATTTCAGATGATGATGAACCAGTTAAGAGTTTCCCTCAAGCTCGCAGTGAACAAGATCTTAGTCCAGCCTTAATAAGGCAATCAAACTTACTCAATGAAGACAGTTCACAAAATGATGTTAATAGATTAGTTTCACCATCTCTGTTGGATATTAAGAGGAGAGTAAACTGTGATGAATACATTTCACTAAAAGATTTTAACCATGATATGAAAGATGTTATTGAACGAACGTCAAATGATGATCTTAAATCAATATATAAAGAGTTATTCTCAGAAACATTCCCTTGGTTTGACTGTGAAAATAATTGCCTTCAGCCAAATTTAGAAGTTGAGGGTGAACAAGAAGATGGTGAATCTTTAAAAGATCATGAGATGGTCGACAACAAAGGAGTGAAAACAACAGAAGAGTCAGTTGAGAGGCCATTAGATCAGATTGTACCAAAGTTAGAATGTGAAGGAATGAAAATAGAAGAAGAGTTGTTGGAATTTTATCCAGTTGTAGATTCAAGAACATGTGTACTATGTAAAGTTGTTGGTGATGGTTCTCCTGCAATGGAAGGTCGATTATTATACTGTGGCCAGAATGACTGGATCCATGCTAACTGTGCACTTTGGTCTGCAGAAGTTTTTGAAGAAATTGATGGGTCTCTTCAGAATGTTCACTCTGCAATATCAAGGGGGAAAATGATTAAATGTGCATCTTGTGAAGTGAAAGGGGCGAGTGTGGGCTGCTGTGCTAAGAACTGTAGTGAAACTTACCATTATGCCTGTGCTAGAAAAGAGAGTTGTGCTTTCATGGATGATAAAAGAGTATTCTGCCCAGCACATGGTAATGATGTTCCAAAAAAGAGTTTACAAAAGGATGCTGACTTTGAATTAACAAGACCAGTTTATGTGGAGTTAGATAAGAAGAAGAAAAGATACAGTGAAATAAGTAAAGTGCAATTTCTAATGGGTTCATTAACAGTCCATAGTCTTGGAAAGATAGTGCCATCCGTTTCTGATTATGAAGATTTCTTGATGCCAGTAGATTTCTCTTGCACTCGTCTGTTTTGGTCATGCAAGAAACCATCAAAGATAGTGAGGTATACAATAAAGACTAAATTAATCCTCGCTGAACCACTTCCTGGTTATGACTTTGGAGTAAATATAACTGTTGATCATACAATGGATGTCCAGATTGTTGAAAGAGCCATTGCCGAAATTGGGGCTTGGCACGAAAGTTTAGAGACAAGACAAAAATCTGTTCTTATGCTAAAGAATGATAAATCACCAATTAAGTTTGGCAATTCAGTAACTTTAGAAGATCTAGCTGTAAAACAAGTTGTAGAATATCTACTAGATAATGTGTGTAAGCAGGAACAGCAAGATGACGAAGAGCCTCAAAATACAGCAGATCTTTTACCACCAGAAGTAAAAGATGCTATATTTGAAGACCTTAACCACGACCTTCTAGATGGAATATCCATGCAAGACATTTTCCCCAAACTTATGTCATATGAAGATCTTGTAGCAATGGACTTGAAGAATGAATTTTACGGAGCAATGACTCAGTCTGATGATAAATCTGACTCGCGATCAACTGACTTCATTGATGAACTTTTGAATGCTCGATTAGAATCAGGAAATAAAGAGTTAAAGAGAAGTAAGTCTGAAATGCTTTTGCAGAATCATAACCTAAAAACACTGACCACTGGACGTGGGCAGCAACGTTCGACAAGCTTGACATGGAATAATAAATTCGATACTAGCTTACTATCATCAACTATTAAGAGATGCAAAATAGGAAAAACTTCAACTGTCACTGGAAAATTAAGTCCAGTTCAAAGAATTGCAGTACCAGAGAATTCATTGGATTCTATTAAAGAAAATGAACAAAATAATATTGAAAAGAAAATCAAACCAGAAAATGTTGCCAATAATAATGTTTGCGAAGAAACACCACATTCGTCAGGTATCAATTATCGCCCAACATCGCCGAAACATAAAGAGGATAATTCTAATGAGAAAACGGATAAGACTGAGGGCTACTACACTGACGTCATAGATTTCTACACTAAAATACAGTGTAGCCCAATTTCTCAGTTAGATGGAGCAGCAGATTGGTCTGGCTCCGAAAGTACTTGCAGCTCTAGACCCAATAGCCCACAAGAAAATGATTTTACGCCAATTCAGCAACTCGATGGGGCTGAAGATCATACAGGAAACAATGATAATATACAACGAAATCACTCTAATCAATTTCTGTATAGAGCTAGTGGAACTGAAAGCACATACACTGTCACTATTGCTGGTAATGCTATAAGTGGACAACCGGAGTTAGTGATGAGACCTTTAGACGACGGTTCGGGGGCTCCTGGACAAGTGGAGCAACTTGTTAGATGTGACAGATGTCAGTGTACTTACAGAAACAAAGAGTCATACGACAGGCACGTTCCATCATGTGACATGATGTCAACTAGCGAAAGTGAGAGTGAAAATCCAAAATCACCAGAAAATAGGACTTTGACAACCTTACAAAACGCTTTCCAGGGTGCATTCGCTCAGCCAATGATAATACATGCTGGAGTTGTTAGTGGAAGCGAAAACTCTGTTAAAGCAGAAGGAATTTCTGCAAGAAGGACGTCAATTAACACTCGTCAAATAACTATTAACGGTACCATTGTTGAAACGCCGTCTCCAGGTTCCGGTAATGAGATGACTATGACAATTACAGAGCAAATGAAATCTGGCACAGTCATATTTGATCAGAGTAAAACTACCAATGTTCAAGTATCTGCTAATCAACAAGTACTCTCTTCGCCGCAAATTGTTGTTACTCCACAAATGTTATTGCCACCTAAGACTAGTACATCAAGTGGACAAAAAATTATGACTCCTCAAATTATCACACAACCGGGAATTCTACCTTATAACATCTGTGTTAAGCCTAGTAATGGTAATGGAAACATACAACAAATTCAAGGCGGAACGGACATGACGCAATTGCTATCAGGAACAGGAGGAATCCAAGTTATATCATCTAATTCGAATCAAGTGCTAACAATTCCCTCTAACCAATCCGGAAATATTACGCCAATGATTCAGGGGAAAAATCAAGTTACTAATTTCCCTAATATGGCTAGTGCATCATCTATTGGTTTACCAGTGAATTCAATACAAGGAATGCCAAATACATCAATAATACAAAATATCCAGCCTATGATCAGGCCTCAGATTCAAGGGAATCCTACCATTGTTGTTCCCGCTATGACCGCGCAAAGACTCTCATCGCCTAATTCACAAAACAAACAGCAAATTATCCTGCCAGGGACTCCCCAAAAGTCACCGAAAAAGCAACCTCCGCCAGTTCAACCAAAACCAATTTTCCAAGCGGCAAATCGTGGCAGAGGTCGCCCAATGCCAAAACCAACTACAATAAAAAGGCAAACTAAATTAGAAAAGACTTTTACTACAATTAATCAATCGCCACTTGGACCTGGAAATACAGTAATACAGTTACAAACAAACAATCAGGCTGGGCAACCGTCAATTATTGTTCAGCCAGTAGCAAATCAGAATATAATGTCTGCCTATGTTGAAGCATTGTCCCAGCAGCAAAACCAAAACATGCAGTACATAGCAACTATTGCCCCACAAGGGGACTTTAAAACAGGTCCCACACAATTCATATCACAAAGTGGTCTTGTACCGCAAACATTTCAAATTCAGCAAACAGAATCCGGCGGTTTAGTGGCTGTACCAAGTGGAGGCATTCCAGTATTACTGTCACAAGGTAATGTGGGAATATTACCACAAGCAATACAACAAGGAGCAACAATTTTGCCTCAAGGTACAATACAAGCTCAAGGTATAATTTCTCAAGGACCTAATGGCCCTACTATATTGCCTCAGGCAATCCACACACAGAATGGAGCTACCATTATACCACAAGGGACCATTCAGGGCCTTGCACCTGGTACAATAACATCGCAAACTGCTACGCTTATACCAAATAGCACTTTGCAAACTGCTGGTGCTACAGTAGTATCTCAAAGTGGTATTGGAAATGGACAGACCACTATTATTCCAAACGGAGCATTATCATCTCAAGGAGCGACAATATTGCCTCAAGGAACATTATTACCACAATTTTGCAATGACCAAGTATTACTTGGTTCTACACCTACTTTGGAAATGGTTACTGATCCATCAGGTTGTATGTATCTAACAACAACACAGCCCGTATATTATGGCTTGGAAACAATTGTACAGAATACAGTCATGTCATCACAGCAATTTGTGTCCACTGCAATGCAAGGTGTGCTTGCTCAAAATAGTAGTTTTTCTGCTACTACAACACAAGTTTTTCAAGCAAGTAAAATAGAACCTATTGTGGAAGTACCAACAGGTTATGTTGTCGTAAATAATGTCGGCGAAAGTGTATCTACACAAGCTGCCTCCTCTACACCAAATGTGGTTACAGCACAAACTGTCCAATCAACACCTCAAACACTGAAGTCAGTGAAGACCACTGTACCGAACTTAACACTACAACCTTTACCAGACAAACAATCAAATAACAATAGTAATCGGCAGACTCCGAAAGTAATTCAGATGAGTCCCATTCCATTAACAGTTGGTTCACAATCTGGTCCTGGAAACTTAATAACAGGAAGGCAGAATATTAATCCTATTACGTCTCAAATACACAGCATGTCATTATCAAATTCGACACAGAGTATGCAGAAACCTAATATGTCCAAACTAAATAATTTATCAATGTCTCCTAACGTAACATTGGTATCCTCTACGGGCCAACCTTTAATGGCAATATCTCAATCCATACCAAATTCAATGTTGTCGTTTTCGATGCAATCAATACCGTTGTCACAACCAATAGTGTCAAGTTCAATAGCTCCATCGAACAGTAAAAATAACATGAAGATCGAAAACTCACATGTCATAGAAATTAGTGGAAGTGTTCAAGAAAATTCTAATTGTAGCTTACCCACGATAAATGTTACTCAGAGTATAAAATCGCCAACACCTTGGCGATTAAACCAAAATAATATAGATAACAAGACGGAATTGCAAAATGTAACTTTAAAGGCTAATAGCACGACAAATAACTCTGCCATGAACATTCAGAATAATATTAATAATCGACAAATATCGCATGCTGATCCGGATAAAATTAATCAAAACTGTATGATGTCAATATCAAATAATGGAAATAACATGTCTTCTAGTACCCTACATTCCCATCAATTTGAATCAAATTTAAATGTTAGTCACCATTCTTCAACTCATTCAACATCAAATAATGTCATACAGATTACTGCCGGAAATATTTACCCGCCTTCATCAGTTATGAATGGTAATTTTGATGCCGATACTGCGCTAAAACTTAGCAAGATTAATGCCCTTTCTAAAGCAGAAGGCGGACATTTGAATTTTTCACAAGAAATAATGGCATCACATTCACAACAACATGCACAGAATGAGAAGAATTTCCAACATATTGGAAGTAACGATAATAAGCATAATTCTGAAAGTATGAATAACCAAATGAATTTACACAAACTGAGTAGTTGTCAAGTAGCTGCGAATATGGGCAATTCACCATCCATTAGTATAATACCACATGCCATACGACCTCAAATGCAAAATAACCAAAACACAATGTCGATGACTAACAACGCAAATCAAATGTGTTCTATATCAAATAGTGGACAAGTTCAAATTCTAAATTCGTCCAATAATTCTATGCAAAATATTAACATGTCTTGCCAGGAAGCTTCTAACAATAGAATGAACATAAATTCAAGTGACAATAGTATGCATCAGAGTAATCAACAACACGATATGTCCAATTCGATGCTACACAATTCCAACATGAATCACGGAAATATGCCCCTGATGTCTGATAACAACCAACATCCATCTAACCAAATTCATATAATGAATGGTCAAATCCAACACGGCCGTCAATTGGAAAATAATCAAATTCAGGCTATGAATCAAGCCTCAAATCGATCTTTTCACGATAATATTATTGGAACACAGCAAACTCACAATCAAGGAAATATGCTTTCAAATCGAAGCACTCCTGATAGCACTCACCTTATGAATCAATCCATAAATATGCATAGTTTATCTAATAACCACAACATAAATCGACCTGATTTGAATGACTTAACTCACATGCACATGAATCAATCTTTATCTAATATGAATAACATGCAAAACAATAGAATGATGATTGATAATATGCAGTCGCATGCAATCAATAATATGAGTCATCAAATGCATTCAAATAGGTCAATGGATTCCATGCATAATCAACAGATGCATTCAATGCAACAAATGGGTCATCATATTAACAATTCTAGCAGACAGCAGATGGACAACAGCATGCATATAAATCAACAAAATATGAACATGCAACAAAACAGACAAATAGATAACATCAATCATCACCACCAACATCAAATGTCTAATGTGATGCAAATACAAAACAACCGACAACATATTGAAGGAAATATGATGAGTATGCACCAACATGTATCAAATCAAATGCATAATAGACAACAAATGGACAATGGTATGAACATGCATCACATGTCTGCGAACACGTCTGGAATGAGTTTAGGCAACCAAATGGATAACTCTGGCAGCATGCAGGGTATGCATGCTAATAGGCATGAAAATAGTTCAATGGCCATGCAAAATGTCAATGCAATGAATCAAATGCAAAACAACCGAAACTCAATGGAACATACAAGTCTTATGCAACATCATATCAATAATATGAATTCAATGAATAACATGAACATGCATAATAATCTTAATAATTCAATGCAAATCACTAATGCAAATCATCAATCTATGACCAGTTCATTGATGCATGGGCCTAATATTCCAGATATTAAAAATGAAATGCAAAACTCGTGTAGTGGCAGTTGTTCAAATAACAATACACAGTTTTCCAACAGTCAATCCACATTTGAAATGTGCTCTAACATGAATCCAAATACGAATCTAAGCATGGGCACAGGAAACATGATTCACGGCATGAACGTGAACAATTCAAATATATCAAATAACATGATGATGAGCTCTGCAAATAATAATGGTATGTACGGCTCAAACGGCCAAAATAACATGTCAGGGCACGAAATGCTAATGAATTGTAATAATTCCAACGACCACAATGTTAACAACCTTATGTCAGGAAACACAAATCATATGATGATGAACAATTCGCAAACTCATACGAATTCTAATCAAATAGTAAGTAGCCAAGTTCCCAATAACGCTCAAATTAATATTAATAGCTGTACCTTGAACGCAAATAATACTTCTCAAAACATCAATAATATGGATAATCAAATAAATAGGTCTAATATAAACGTGAGTGAAACTCCTAAATTTTCACAAGAACCAATCCGAGGTAAAAATATCATGGGACCCCCTTCCAACTCTAATATGTCCCTTAATAATCTGTCGAATAATGACTGTTCTAAAGTTAACATAGCACCTAATGATAAACAGAACCACACAATATCTGTGAGTAACCAAATAGGATATATGCAGATGAATTCACAAAACAACAGAGTAATTAATCTTCCAGAAAGAAACAGAATGAATAATACAAATATGGAGAACAATATTAATCAACATGTTTCGCAACAGCACAATATACGTGTTGTGACAAATAACAGTAACAATAATGTAGGGGGCATTGCAGCAGAGCCTTTAACTTTCCAACAAAAAACTGAAAATAACAGCACAATGATTAATGTTCCTTTCCAAGCGATACCAAATAGCGCTCCTATGAATATTAACGTAAATTCTAGCAACAATACTGTGAATATAACTGTTCAAAACAATCTAGTTGATCCAAAAATTGCTTCTAAAACTGCAACAGATATTAGTTTCCCACTTCAGACAAATACCAACTTGTTACAAAATCAGAGCAATGCGAATAACATGATATGTATACCCGTTCAACAAAATAGTACAATTAATCTGCCAACACAAAACAGTAGCAGCATAACTTTACCTAAAGCTCCACCTACTCAACAATCAGGCATACCGACAAATGTTGTGAATCCAATGTCTATGAGACCAATGAACAGAGTCTTGCCATTACACAGAGATGGTCAAAGTAAATCAACTAAAACTAGTGTTAGTAAAACATCACCTGTGCCCAAGCAAAGACCTGCACCAGTGAGTCATGATATGCCGGACTTAAACATTAAGGAAGAGACTATTGACAGTGACCTAGAAAAGGCAATTGAAGAATCCAAACGAATGCTGGAATTAGAGAGGGCAAAGAGGGAAAAAGAAGAACGAGATGCCGCCCGTGCTATACAATTATCTGAGGAATTACATCAAGCTAATACCAGTTCAGCATCAACAGAGACAGAGACAAGAAGTCATGAACCTATAGAAACAGTTTCTAAAATGACTTCATTGCCTAGTTTGGACGCAGACATGGATGTGGAGCCACCGCAAGTATTGTCCGAAAAGGATACAAATAAAACTGTACAAACTAAAATGCCCAATGCTCCAGCTAAAGTAATGAAGAGGCCTTTTGGTGACAAGAAAACAGAAAATGAAATAATCGTGACTAAAAAACAGAGTAAACTATCAAAGGGTCAGGAGAATAAGACAGCACAACCAAAGCAAGCGCCTGATCCACCTAAAGACGACGGGCCTAAACTAATTTACGAAGTGACATCGGAAGATGGATTCAATTACTCATCATCATCCCTGTCCGATCTTTGGGCAAAAGTTATCGAAGCTGTACAAAATGCAAGGAAACAGTCTGGTCTACCTCTAATACAATATAATCTTCCATCTACACTATCTGGAGCTCACCTTCTTGGGCTAAACAATAATGCTCTAAGATATTTGATCGAGCAGTTGCCAGGGGTAAGTAATTTTTGTTTTGTAGTATTTTCTATTATGAGTGACGTATGAGGCGACTATGGTAAAAGCCATAGTGTCTGATGGATCACCATATAATTTAGCGTGAAAGGTGGTCCTAGTATGTAGATTGAATTTCCCATTCGCCCCATTTCGTCCCATGGTTGTCGTAAGAGTCTATTATAGAAAATTTCAGAAAATTTTATGACTTCCTAAACATGGACCACCGGTTCAGGGGCGCAGTCATGAAAATTATTAAATAATGTAGATCCATAAAGAGCACAAAACCTAGCTGAAAATTAAAGCAAATAATCGCCATCAAACCGAAAAAAGATTTTCTGAATTTTCATCTATCCACTTGGTGAGATTCAAAGTACCAAATAGTACGCAAGTTTGACACTGCTGGTCTATAGTGATAATGGCTTATTTTGGTTTATTTTAGCTGTGCCCATATCATAAAAAAACCAAATAATAAACAACTGAAATGTTTAGAAGCTGAGGATATTTTTTTACTGTAAAGTAAACTGGCCGAGAGAGGATTTTTATTAAAACAGTTATGACAGAAAATCTTTTAGATGGTTATTTTGCAAGCTGTTGAAAGTAACGAAGATTCAAGTGAAACATTTACAATTTTTATTACAATTCATTTTCAGGCTAGCAGATGTACCAAATACAAAATTCGCCAAGGAAGGCCACTGAGCAGTTGGGACAATGATTTGGATTTGAGTGAGGGTTTCAAAGAGAGCCCATGGGGCAGTGCACGAACTGGACCCGTGGCGCGGAAGCAGAATCACGACATGTTTAGCTGGATGGCCTCACCATTTAGAGAAGAACCCCCGCCGTTCGGCGGACAGGAGGGGGAGAGCCTGATCTCAAGGTTAATATTTTTTAATTGCGTTAAGTGGTGCATGTTACCGACTGAAGCTAATGTAAATAATAAACTTAAGATAAGCCAGCTAGAGCAAACTTAGGTTTTGTTTGAGCATTGACAAATTTTTCCTTTTTTCTTGCTTAGCTGTATAAACTGTATAACTGTAAAAAAGCAACCGGCTAAAAATGTAGAATAAAAATTAAAGAAAAATACAAGAAGTTACATGTTTTGAATAATTTTAGTCATTGTTTATTAAATTTATCATATTTAATAAACAATGACTAAACCTATACACTATTTGGTTTAACTTAGGTGTATTGGATTTATTCATGGCTTAAACTAGGTGCAGCCGATTGCCAATAACCAGTAGGTTAAGGTGTGACCAGTCCAAAGCTGCGAACATTTATATCATATATAAATTATTCGGCTAAATATGAAAAAGTTTATTGCTAATGAACATAATGTTATATAATTTTTTTAATTCATTTATTTCAGACAACAAAGATCCATGGGTTAGTATTACATTAACGCTCAAAAACTAAGTGTTAGTATTTTGAAAAAATTAAATTAAATTATATTATATTACAATTTAATTAAATCAAACTAAATCAAATCAAATTAGATTAAATTAAATTCTAATTTGTCATGTACCTAAGAGGCACTCCGTGCGGTCGACACCTAGAAGAATTACCATCCACTGTATGAGTCATCGTTCGCACGAAATGCCTCACAATAGGCGCATGCGGATCATCTGCCACTGTTTTCAGGATGCTGTTGTCACTTCTCCTTATCCTTCCCATCAGCGATGCAATTTTTTTCTGAACTACGGCATGAAAACCGTCAGTTCGGGTCTGTGCAAACATGCCAGAGGCACTACAGAAGCGGGGAAGTGCCAACATCATCCTGAAAACGTTATTGTACTGGACTCGCAGGGTGTTTAACGATTTTTTGGCATACCCAATCCACAGACCGTCCGTGTACAGACCCTGGCAATATGCTTTGAATAAGGTTATTTTGACCTGGTCCGAACAGCGGGCAAATCTACGAGCCAGCATCTTGCCGCGTATCGCCAAAGCCCTACGCTCCCTCTCTATGTCTAGATTATCTTTAAGGTTGGCGGCAAGAATATGCCCTAGGTATTTTAATTGATAAACCCGCTTTAGTTCCGATCCATTTAAGGTTATTGCAGGGATAGATTCGGGACACTTGCCGGCGACCTTAAAGATGTATTCACTTTTTTAATGTTGTATACAAGACCATGCGAGGCAGCGTAAGTCTCGCAGACCTTCAACATTTCTCCGATCGCATTCGCAGTGAGACTCAGCAACACCATGTCATCCGCATAGCTGATGCAATTGATACTAACACCACCCACGGGGCATCCAACGCGCATGCTGCTGAGCTCCACTAAGAGATTGTTAACATACAGGTTGAAGAGCTTCAGAGACGATAACCCTCCCTGCCTCACTCCAACCTGTATGACTCGGAGAGACTGTTTGACCATTTAACATGATTGGTCTGGTTTGCATACCAATACCGAAAGATATTGATCATCTCCGCTGGAATACCCCTGTCCTCCATCATCCTCCAAAGTACATCATATGAAACGAGATCGAAGGCTTTGGAGAGGTACAGAAAACAGGCGTAAATAGGAGTCCACCGGTCTGTGTAGTGTTTGACAGTATGCTTGAGGCTCAAAATTGCGCTTTCAGTCGATAGTCCGGGCCGGAACCCGAACTGCATATCATGTAGGTTTAAGTAAGTATATAAGTCAAACATAAACCTACAAACAAAACTAAACCTACGTTTAGACGATTAACCGTAACATATATAATATTACCCATATTGATTACGTGATTATTTTTCAAAAAAAAAAATGACTTGTAAACGCAAATAAAATATTTTTAAGATTCGTAAGGAGGCTTAGGCCATTTTTTGATGCTGGGGAAAATGTAATTGGACAACATAATTTTGTCTTTCTTTCTATTACTGGCGATTTATAATAATTATAATCGTCAATTTGTAAAATTAAACAAGTTACATGATTTTTCAGGCGATTAGCGACTTTGCCGCCAGCTATGAGATTCAGACAACTTAAAGAGACGTCGAAGGCCTCCGTCGGTGTATATCGGTCGCACATCCACGGACGTGGCCTATTCTGTAAACGAGACATTGAAGAAGGTAAATATTCACTGACAAACACTAGATGCATATCTATTTAAGCACCGATCAAATAGTTAATTGCAATTTTAAATTCGACGCCACCATGGTGCAGTATCTTAGCAATGAATGATTTTCGGCGTTGAGAACCGCGGGTTCAAATCCCGCACGGCGCAAGTATTTGTATGGTTTACAAATAATGAGGGCATCCACGACTTTTTTTGCCACTTTCAAAAAATGTAAAGGTTAATGTTTCTTTCTGTACTATTAGTTATATTTTATATTAATTAGATAAAAATAAATAAACCAAACCACAGATATTAATAAAAGTAGAAAAATTTAAGAGTTGAAAATGTGCAAAAAATTAAAGAGCATGCCACTGAGGCATTGTTTTGTGTATTAATATTATCTCTAGAAACTGATAAACTTTTATTTAAAACCAACTTCTCAATTAAATGACATTGTGTAAGAAAAAACTTCATCTCAGTGTCAACTAGCGACATCTGGTGAGCAGAAAATTATTAGCCCTCATTGTTTCGGGTTGGATGTTTGTCATTGTGAAATGTATACATAATGCATTATGTATTGTAAACTGCCTCCACAATACACAAGAAAATCATTGCGTCACTAACGTAATCACGGACGTTTTTATTTAAAAAAAAATGCTGATTTACCATGCGCTCGTTGGTGAAGAAAAACATCGTAAGGAAACCTATATGAGAGCATGTTAATTCTGCAAACACATAGGTACTGAAGAAGTGTGGCAGACTAATTGTAGCCCTCAGAAATTAGGAGACTCATGCCTAGCAGTGGAACATTACTTTTACAAAATAATTGTTCTTTATTTATGTAAAATATTTTCTTAGGAGACATGGTGATAGAATACGCCGGCGAGGTGATCCGTGCGGTATTAGCGGATCAACGTGAAAAGCGCTATGAGGCTATGAGCGGACGGCGCGGAGTTGGCGGATGTTACATGTTCCGCATCGACGACAACCTCGTTGTCGACGCAACCCTGAAGGGCAATGCTGCCCGATTCATCAACCACTCTTGCGATGTAAGTTATTTTCTTTATGACAAAGTGAAAAAATTACATCTGGCCACAGTAGTTTGTGATGCCTGGAGCGTACTCTATAGGAATGTTGTAGTAGTTTAACCCTATCTGGAGACTGAGCATTATTGCTTGACAACCAAAATCTACTCTTTCAAAGCTTCAAGGCAGAAAAAGAGCCCCATCACCTATTAAACTATACCCAAATAACTATTATCTCGTAGCAAAAAGGTAAACAAAGAAATAAAATATATTATATTCGTCATCAGCCTGTAAAAGTCCACTGGACATGGATCTTCCCTTTTCCCTACAAAAGGCCTTAATTGTTAACGTGTTTGACGTGAGCACCTCTATCGCTGCTGCCCGTCTTCAGTTTGCTTATTTTACATCTCCCATCAATCGGAAACCATAAGATCTTTCTGGCATTTCCCTCTCCAACCAACAGATCGAATTGGGTGATGGATTCTCTTACGCCGCCACCACACAGCAAATAATATATTATATAAAAATATAATTTACTCTGTAGTGTATGGCCAGGTTTTTTTTAATATTATAAGCCAGTGCTTGATTACAATCCCACCTGATGGTAAATGGTGATGTGGCCCTAGATGGTAAATCGCACTATCTTACCGTAACAAAAGCCTATCCGCTTTTGCCTTGAAAATGGTCAGATTATACAAGGGGTGTTCAATGTATTCTCAGTACGGGTATGTTAGAAAAAAGATAAAATTATGAAATATTTTTTAGTTTTCAATATAGTCCCATGACATCAATACATTTACTTGAAAAAATATTCTTCGCCTTGGCCTCAAAATGTTCATTTACAGAGGACTTGAGCTCATTATCGTCAGCAAATCGCTTTCCCCAAAGGTCTTTTTTTAAGTTTGGGAATAAAAATAGTGGTTAATTTTCTAAAAACCCGTAATCTCGTACAGCAGCCTTTGAGAGCCGCGCCGTGTGCAGCACCCTTGGTCAGCTTTCCTCTTCTCTTCTCTTTTCTTTTATTGCTTCTCTCAAACGGCGTAAAGTGGCTGAGTTTTTCTGCGTTGATGATTTCACCTTTTTTTTGTATACTCGGTCAATATTATTCCATTGGAATCCCAAAACACTGCGGCCATGATTTTACCGGCCGATGGAGTGACTTTGAACTTCTTGGAGGGGTCTGATTCCTTTTTATGCCATTGCATAGACTCCTGTTAACTCTCAGGGTCATAGTGGTGAACCCACGTTTCATCTTTTATAACTATCCTATCGAAAACACTTGTTGGTTCGTCACCACACAGCTCTAAAAACTCCCTACAACAGTCAATTCGCGCCTGCTTTTGAACCGCAGTGAGCGTCCGCGGCACCCATCTTACACTGACTTTTGTGAGGTTGAGATAGTCATGCAATATGGTGTGTATGGTACCAACGGATAGATTAGTCATTTCTGCTAACAGTTTAATTCTTACTCATGCATCTTCTAATACAAGTTTTTCAATATATTTCAAATTTTCTTCTGTAGCCGCTGTGATTGGCCCACCCGGGCGGGGGTCATCTTCGATGCTTTCCCTGCCTCTTTTGAATTCACTAGACCACATCTGTATGGTTGACATTGAAGGAGCAGAGTCTTGGTAAACGGCCACCATTTCTTCATGGATGTTTTTTTGAGTATTTCCTTGTTTAGTGAGGAATTTAATCACCTCACGGTGTTCGATTTTTTTAAACATTATCGAGTCAGTCATTCCCGTCGTAAATGACTGAAAGTTACTTATGAAGTAATGAAGCTATCAAGACGAAATTTCATATTTATACCCTCAGGTAATGTTGTTAGCTAATGATTTTTTTAATTACTTACATTAGAGATTACTTTGAATGAATGACTAAGACTAGTGTTAAAATCTTATTAGTGGGATGTGTCAATGAAGTATTTGGGTATGTTAAAAGATAATTAAAATCTATCGGTCGATGTATGTAAACAGCAAGGAATCTACTTAATTAGATCACTGAATAGACCACACAAATAATTCATGTTCCAAATTTTAACTACATACATTGTTTCAATGAATAATAATTGTTTTGTTTCAGCCAAATTGTTACTCCCGAGTCGTGGATATCCATGGACACAAGCACATTCTTATCTTCGCGCTCCGACGCATCACAGTAGGCGAGGAGCTCACATATGATTATAAGTTTCCCTTTGAAGAAGTCAAAATACCTTGCACTTGTGGCGCCAAGAAGTGCAGAAAATACCTCAACTAATGAATGAAGACAATGTGAGTGTGATTAAACTGTGTCAATTAAACTTGCTTTGATATTTATTTTATCAGGCAGGTATGGAGTGAACCAAGTACAGATATTGCAACCAGGGTTGCATTATACATTAAGGTGATTTTTTTCATATATTACAACCTTTTCTAGTTGGTATGTCATTGATGTTCGAGCTAAGTCTCTTTAATGCAGGCTTTACTTATTGAATAGCATAATTACATAAGTACATAATGGAATAAGACTACATTTCTATTGACAGAATAAATGCTTAAACCTAAAGGGACATTGTTAATGGAAGAAGTGTATAGAGATGGATCTCCATATGATTGATTTTAGGAGAAATGCGCATGCAAAAAATACTGGGTCGAGCACAATTTTTATATGTACATATTTATTGTAAGACAATAAGTCCTATTCACATATCGCTTCATTCCCACCTTTAATCTTGACATATTCAGTGCCACAATTGGACATGTTTCCATGAATCTAATTATGATCTCTTTTATTTTGAATCTGCCCAGTGTTTGAAATTGTTGGATTATGTATTAAATTGGTTTTACTTTAAATATATTATGTGATAAGTTTTTATATATTATTGTGTAAATATTTAGTTTCCTTTTACGTAGGACTGTTAAGGTTTGCGAACGGCTTAAGTGTTTACACTTAACCTCAATGTGATATGTTTGATCCATTTGGGTAAGAGAATGGTTAGTGCGTAGTGTACAATGGAATTTGTTCCTCATTATGTTCTTACATTTTTTCACTTGTGATCAGTTAAGTCTCGACTAACTTGTACATATGATGGAAGTTTTAATTTTATGAAATTAGAACATTCAAAAGAAGGGTAGAAAAGTTACAAGTACAATGTTACTTTTTAGTAATTTTAACAAGTATTGTATAGCGAATTTGTAAATAAGAGGAATTATCTGTCATAATAATAATAACATTTAAGCGACAAATCGTTTTATTGTAGTCATAGTAGTAGGTTGTATTTTATAGAGCATTACTGTATATAACTAAGTTATTAGGTGTGCGGGTTGAGGCGGGAGAAATGTTGTTGTAAATGTAATTGGTGGAATGCTCATATGTAATGTTAACTCCCAGTCAGGCACGGTTTAACAAGAAAATGCACATTTGTTAGCTTTAATACATTTACAGCACAGCTTGAGTTTTAAAACACGTGATTAATTTTAAAATAAACTTTTTTTTTATTTCATTATTTGTGAATTCAATTGACGAACCGACCTAAATAGTAATATAAACATCACAATAACATCACACCAGTACCTTTGAACACTGTGCTTAGTTTCTATCAACAATTATATGCAGAAGTCAGAGGAAATAGAATTAATATAATAGTTTAATTAATTGCTGCATCTTACAATAGCAGTATTAACTATAAAGTTGTCCCCAAGTATTTTATATAAACAATGAAGCAGCAGAGTATACATATAACGTAGTGATTTAAAAAAAAAATTACGTTGAGATATTACGAATTCTTAAATCTTTATACTTCAATGTTTGAGTATTATGAAAATAACAAAAATTCCACATGTGTGTACACCTAAAATAGGTAATGCCTTTGTTTGATCTGTATTTTTTATTAAATATTGCTCATGAAAAACTGAAGTATTTCACAATTCCTTCTCTTTTTTAATATAAAACTCGAAATACTAAATAATAATGTTTAATATCACATATTTTTGTTGTATTTGATTTTAATTAGAACCTGTTACAAAAATACAAACTAGAATATTGGCCATATTGTAATAAACATTGAAGTATAAATATTTAATGAAGTTACATTAATGTTATGGACCTAGTCTTAAATTCTAAATTACGACCTAGTTATAAACAGTGAGCCATGATTTCTTTTTTACACTATACATAATGGTTGTTATTTTGTTTACATTTGATACGTGAGGTAGTCGAAAAAATAAAACTAGCTTACATCGAGTTAATGATAATAAATAAAAAGTACAGGTAATTTTAATGATGATGAATTATGATTAACATCTATTTTTTAAAATATTTAGTTTTGTATTCAAATAATATTAACATGAATTTCGTCTTTCTATTCCTTTTATCGTTTTATTTTTGGACCATGGCATTGTTATATTCTAATGATTGTATCAATAATTTTGAAATTTTTAAAAGAATCTTTTGCTGCAATTAAAGTCATGCTTTAAATTATGTCTGCGCATGTGCATTTTATTAGTCCTGTAAACATTATAAATAAATTAAAAAAGACCAAATCACTAAGTGATGAATCCTTTTTTTGTTAATGATTAAGTGTAAATGTCTGCTCTTGATATTATTTTGTGTTGAAAATAATGCTTTTATTTTTGATGTACACATGCCATTTTGCCTAATGTTATTATAAATTATATTATATTGCTTTAAAAGCACCAATTTTACAATGCATAGTTCTATGACCTGTCTATACATTTTATTACTTTATTTATTTCTATCATTATTTTGTATTGTGGTAAATTTTACCAAAAATAAAAATACTAAAATGTGCTTTACTGCTTGTTTTATTTTACCTCTAAAATGTTTAAATAATACAAACGTAAAACTAAAACTAGGCACAAAAGAGAACGGTGAGCTGAAGGTAGGGAAATTAGGAATAGGGCAACGGAACCGAAGGGCCCAGCAGCTGGCCAACTTCATGGAGAAAGAGGGACTCTTTATGATCAACTCTTTCTTCCAGAAGCGACCCCACAGGAAGTGGACGTGGTCGAGCCCCGATGGTTCGACAAAGAACGAGATTGACTTCATTATGACGACTAGACGGCAACTGTTCAGTGATCGCGAGGGTGAAAACCGCCAGCGATCACCGAATGGTGAGAGGCACACTGAACTAGGGATGAGCAAAGGAAAAAAAAATTCGATATATATCAAATCGATATTTTTAAACAGTATCGATATATATCGCGTGATAAATATCGATATATCGGCATCATACGCATGATGTAAGGATAAGGCCCAAAATTTTACATCACTGACGGTTGGACGATGAAAAAAAAAGACAACCACACATGTGAATGTTTTTGTAGCTCCCTTTGTTGTTTAATGTTTTGCCCATTAATACAACATTTTAAAATATATCGAAATTGATACGAAATCGATATTCTAAAATAAATATCGATATATCGCGATTAAAATAAATGCTCAAGTTACAAAATCATTTTCAGTGCCTAGAAGATTGCAAGGCAATGGACGATATGAATGACAAGCTTTGCAAGACTCGCTGCAGAAGAACACAAAAACTCTCCGATCACACTCTTAATCTCATGGCTGTTAGACGGGAAATGAAGCTGCAGTCTTCGGCAGATTTAACAGCATACAGGCAACTGAACAGACAGATCTCCAAATGCATGCAGCGAGACTTACGCAACTTCAATACAGCTCGTATTAAAGAAGCGATCGAGCTCCAAAGTCTTTGCCAGAAAGAGCCAACTGTCGAAGGTGAAGACCGAGTGTGGTAGCATCGTTTCCGGGACACCTGAGATTTTGAGTGAGATTGAGAGGAAGAAGATTCCTTCAGAATTCCTAATAATAGAAGAATTCTTCTTCTTTAATTCCTTCAGGAATTAAAAAAGAAGAATTCTTCTTTAATTCCGTTCTCCATGGTGGCACTACTCCGGAGGCGTGGAGCAGAAGTGCGCTGGTCTTGTTTTTCAAGAAAGGCGACAACGCTCTCTTGAAGAACTACAGACCGATTTCCCTTCTGAGCCGCGTCTACGTACTGTTTTCGAGTCATTACGAATGGTCTCGCATGCGGACTCGACGACTTCCAGCCTCCCGAACAAGCCGGTTTCCGAAAAGGCTTTAGCACCATGGACCACATACATACCCTTCGGCAAATTGTACAGAAGACCGAGGAGTACAATTTGCCACTATGTCTTACGTATGTGGACCATGAGAAAGCCTTTGATTCCGTCGAAATTTGGGCGGTGCGTCAGTCCCTTCAGCGATGCCAAGTTGACTGTCGGTATATCGAAGTGCTGAAGTGTTTGTACAGTAGGGCTACGATGGCTATCCGAGTACAGAACCAGAGTACGAAACTTATCCAAACGCAGAGAGGTGTAAGACAGGGTGACGTTATATCCCCGAAACTCTTCACCGATGCATTGGAAGACGTTTTCAAACTACTGGACTGGAAAGGATACGGTATTAACATCAATGGCGAGTACATCACTCACCTTAGATTTGCCCATGTTCTCGTCAGGTATACCTCAAAAATTTAAAACGAGATTGTACAAGCAGTGTGTGTTGCCAGTGATGACTTATGGATCTGAGACGTGGTCCTTCACTGCTGGCCGTATAAGCTTAAGATCGCTCAGCGAGCTATGGAGAGGGCTATGCTCGAGGTTTCTCTGCGTGATAAATTTAGAAATGAGGATATCCGCAGTAGAACCAGAGTGACCGACATAGCCCAAGGGATTAGTAAGCTGAAGTGGCAATGTGCCGGCCATATAGCTTGAAGAACCGACAACCAATGGGGAAGAAAGGTCTCGAGTAGCAGCCTCGTACCGGCAGGTGAAGTGTAAGGCGTCCCCCCACTAGATGGAGAGACGACCTGGTAAGACATGCAGGTGGCTCATGACCATGCTTCGTGGCGTTCCTGCGGGGAGGCCTATGTTCAGCAGTGGACTTGTGAAGGGCTGTAATGAATGAATGAATACCAACTGTACAATATCTTATTACAAAAAGTAGTTTTCGCGAAATTTTACATTTGCTGTCGAATTTCTTATTTTACATTTTAGTTCGCGTATCTTCCACGGAATTTCTTCCTTGAAAGTCTAGTCCCCGCTCCTGATCTAGTCGCGGGTACACGCAGCATGCACCACACGTACGTACTAGCTGCGGGATCCCCGGCTAACGTAGCGCCTCTTGTACTAATTGACTGTGCACGTGTCGTCGTGCCGACTGCCGACATAATGGATTATCTATTATTTTATTATTGACGAGCATAAATTGTAATAATAAGTAACTTAAAATAATACCTACCTAAATAAAACTTTTATTCGTTCGTGTTTTGTGAGTTTGTTGAGTGCTCGACTTTCCTGGCCCCATGGCCTCCACATACAGGGCTCTGGTGCGCCTTAACTGAGAAGGAGAACGGAGAGGAGGTGTCCTCTCCCGAGGAAGAGCTACCTTGGGGTAGCTGGAGCCGCTGGGGCCGCGGATGTGTGCGAAAGCATTTCCGTGGCCTTGCCAATATGCAGCGAAGGTGGAACCACCATGGGATTTAGTCGGTGCGAGTCCGACATAACCCGTCAATGACCCCGCGAGGCTGGTATGAGTAGGCATTTCCACATGTAAAAAAAAGTCTTTTTTTATAGGAGGGGGAAACGAGCATGCGGCTCACCTGATGGTAAGTGACTACCGCCGCCCATGAACAACTGCAACACCACGGGAATCGCAGATGCGTTGCCGGCCTTTTAAAAAGGAGTAGGCTCTTTTCTTGAAGGTCCCTAAGTCGTATCGGTCCGGAAAAATCGCTGGTGGTAATCAATTCCACAAGGAAGTTGTGCGAGGAAGAAAACATCTTCTAAATCGCACAGTGGTGGACCGCCAATCATCCAGATGGTATGGATGGTATCGCGAGTCTGACATAGGTTTATCAACTATTCTCCCGAATCGTTACCTGTTTTGTTGTGGCGGGGGTTTAGTAGAGAGCAAAGAGAAACACACATGGCTGGCCGCGCTGAAGAGCGGATGAAGCTCGAGGAGGCCACACCAAGTAGCCTTGCTAAGTCCACTCCGGATGTGCGCTTATCAACTGCTCCCTGCCCGGTAGAGTCGCAGGAGAAGAGTGAGTGTTGGTACGGCTATACGTCACTAGCCTTGTGCCACAGTACTTTATTACTCCTAGTGGAGCCCTATCCTCTGTGACGCACGTTGTTCCTGGTGCTGTGACGTCCGCGTATAGGACTTGAAGGAACTGTTGCATGGGTGAAGGTGAAAGGCCATGTAGTAAGGCGCACCTTGTGTTTCAGCGCGTGTGCAACAGTGTTCCCATGGCCCTGCCATATGCAGCAAAAATCGAACACTATGTGATTTTAGTTACTGCGAGTCCGACATAACCTGTCGTTGCCACCGCGGGGCGGGTATGCGTAAGCATTTGCCCTACGAAGAAAAAGCTGTATAATGATCAGGCAATATAGTTATATTAGAATATTTAATTAACTAATAATATATTTTGCTATTACATAGTAATAGGACCCTTTAAGCATTTCTTAACATTGGGAAATTGTCATGGATTCCTTCTGCTGCGGGGCAACGTAAAGATTACGCCAGAATTCTGCCGGCTAAAACTATACGATACGTATACGAGGGAAACCAGGATCTCTGTTCGGAATGCTATCGGGACCCCCCCATAGTTTTGCTTTACTGGAAGCATGTTCCGGTGGTTAAATTCCAGCATTAGGAAAAAAGGTTCATCTGACTAAGGCAACCCGGCGCACCGTAGCCAACTTTTTTGACGAGGTATACCTGTGCTTAGCAGTGGATTCTTCATGCTTGCAATAATTTTGACAGAAGCCCTATGACCTCTACTTCGTTGGTAAAATGGATAAAAATATGTGAAGAGTGAAGAATAAGAATACGCTAATAGGTCAAAAAAATTTATTTTTTATAATTGTAATGCTAGTCCCCATACATTAACTATACAGTACATGTATTTATTTTCCCAGCGGACCGTACACGTTCCGTCTGTCGCCGTGTCCCAAAGTACGCCGCTGCAGTATGCAGACCGGAGCCATTCTTCTGGGTTATAGTTATTCTCACTGTTAACATTAGGAATACCAATTTTCATGATTTTGAAATTTTTGTATATAAAATTGAGTAGGTACATATTACGTTCAGGCTTTATAGTATACATAAGCAAGGTATAGAGCTCACGTTACCGAGTATGGACAGTAAGCACGTGTATGAACAGTCTCGAAATTGCAAGGGCGACGCTATTAGTCACAAAAGGACACGCGTGGAAGTCTTGTTGTATTTACTTTTTTTTATAGAATAAGGGTGACAAATGAGCACACAGTTCACCTGATGGTAAGTGGATGCTGTGGCCCATGGACATCTACATTTATCCTTGATTAAGAATCAAAATGCAAATGCGTTGTCACCCCTGAATACAGCATTAAGCTGCTATTTTACGCTGGTACTCTGTAAGAGCATGGTTCTATCCCAGTCGAGCCGACCCATGCCACAACGCACGGTCCCGAGACATATTGACTTCCTGCATGTCTTACCAGGTCGTCACTGCAATACTAGAGCTTAAATTTGAATAAGATTACACTTATTTTTAATAGTTTCGGCAGTTATTTATGGAGGTACCTACCTACGTAATTTTTTCAAAACAAATAGACGTTATTCAATAATATATTGACATTAGAATGAAATATCTTATAGCTAAGACTGCGATCAAGCAAACAAAACAGATTCTGCTGTCAGAGTGATTGGTAGTCACACGTGTTTCAGCGATTTTCGGATACATTTTTGTGTTGAGCTTCGTTAATATTTTTGCCGTCTTCTGTGTTTGTCGTTATATAAATTTGTGTTGTGTTGTTCATTACTTAATTCTGTCTAGTATATCTCCTCCTTTTATTGTAATTGGGGACTTCAATAGTCACAACGTACTGTGGGGTTCTCATAAAAGTGATTCTTTTTCCTATCTATTAATAGACGTCTTTAATAAATTTAATCTTTGCATTTTGAATAATGGGTCTCCCACCCGCATGGTCTACCTTTCCCAAAGTCCTAATTCTGTTGTAGATCTATCTCTCTGCTCTGCTAATTTAGCCGCAAGTATCAATTGGAGCACTCAATCGTCCACCTTTGGAAGTGATCACTTCCCTATCCTTTTATCTTCGTCTAGTAAGCCTTCCCACTAGGAATAAATCATTCATCTCCAAGTTTAACGTGTCCAAAGTCAATTGGGATGTATATCTTTCTGATATAGAAGCTAAAGCTCATTCTCTGCCTCCAGTGTCTCACAATAACTTACAACATGCCTACTCTGTTTTTATCTCCCTTTTGAATGAATCTGCTACAAAATCTATTCCTCTTAAAAATAGCGATCTGTTGCCGCACTGTGCAGATGCGTACTCGTCTAGCCGCCAGTACGTTGTGCTTGCTAAGGGAGGAGGACACGCTCGCGCTCGTCGGTTTCGTGCAAGCTTCGTTACAATGGCGCATCGTAAAAACAAAATAATACTAGAAAATGTTAGTGGTAATGGAGAAGAATACGGCGGTTCGAATTTTGAAGTCCCTAAGCGAAATAAATACACAAAAATATTACAAAAACTAGATGTTAAGCCATCCACCAGCAAATTAACAGTTTTGGAAAATAAAATAATCCGCTCGGCAAATAAACATCAAGGATTTTTTAGCGACGACAGTGAAAGTGACGAAGAAATTTCCTATTATTTTTTTTTTACTGAATCTATAATTGAATCATTAACCGGAAAAAAATAAGCCCTGAGAGTAAGTTACTAAATATTTCTGTACGATTATTCTGAGGTCTACAACTTTCACCTCCGTGTTAAATCGCTCTGCAACAACGAAGACAGGTAATTCATAAATAAAAAAATTATAGTTTAGGTGACTTTAAGCATCTTTTCCGACTTTTTGTCCTCCCGGTGGCTGCGTGATGCTCTTTTTGCCGTATGTCACACACTGGAGTGTGCTGCTGTGCTATATCTCAGACATCGGTTACATGGCTGTCAAATGCTTTCTTGCTCAAGTACCCAATTGCTCATTCGTGTGCTGGGCCCTAGTTTCACCACTGTTTTAGCGGTTCACTGGTATGTTGTGTATATTATTTTCTCGTATCGCATTATGTTTTACATGGCTTACGCGGCCCGTGACTCCAATAGTATGCCGATAGCTGCACGTTACAGTAAC
Source organism: Parnassius orleans (assembly GCA_029286625.1). Taxonomy (NCBI): domain Eukaryota; kingdom Metazoa; phylum Arthropoda; class Insecta; order Lepidoptera; family Papilionidae; genus Parnassius; species Parnassius orleans. The sequence continues at coordinate 790,095 of JAGSMP010000009.1, forward strand.
AATTTTTTTTTCATGTAAGTGGTAATAAAAAATACTACACTATCCATCACTTCCGTCCTGTGACTTTGATTTATGTAATAAATGTAAAAATAATAACTAAAAACACATTGATTATAGAAACAAAAGTTGTCAATACCTATCAAAAAGTAAATAAGTCGTAGTAAGATTAGATATAATACAAGGCATGAGTAATAATGAATGGTGTAGTATCAATGAGGTTGCTAAGAGTATTTATTCTTTACTAAATCCCTGTATAATCTACTAATTTATCAGAAGTGAAATATATGTTATAAACAGCAATTTTATGCTATCGTTTTTAGTAATTTATAGTTTACTCGTACTTTCTATTCAATTCCATAACGATACAATTTTCTACATCAACCGACCCTACCCTACCCTGTCCTGCCTGCCTTGAGCTGCCCTGTCCTGCTCTACTCTACCCTACCCTTAACCTTATGACATGCTTGTATTATGTGGAGTAGGATAACGGTTATCACTTAACACTTAATTTGTTATGTCACTAACGTCTTGTGTATATGCTTTAGAATGGGGCACGTATTTAAGCACAATCTTATTAAACTTTTTATTACAGAAAATGCCGGAGAAATAAAAACCTCTGGATACGTTGTTGAAAAGGGTCCAAAAAAAATTGTGCACGGTGCTATGAAAAGCTAAGACTGACATTGACTTCTTCAGAAGCAAAAAAGAAAGTTTAGATAATTAAAACAGTCTGTGTCAAATGTAATCAGTCTCTTTGCACAGCATGTTACAAAGATAATATCTAAATTAATTAATTTTATATAAAAGATTTTTTTTAATAATATTTAATTTTGGTCTATCTTAATTACTATTATTTTTGACTTGTTTGTAATTAACACATTAATAAGGCTTGGCTTTTTATGGCTCGATATTTTCTTTTCTTTCACTATCCCATCACTAAAAAAATTACACTTTAGTGCGGTATCGGACCCTATCGATCTGACATTTTCGATTGCTAATTCCTCATTTTCTGTTTGGAGGATCCAGGGGCGGGGGCAATGTATAGACAAGTGATTCATGAGGATTTTAAAAGTATTAAAAAAAATTATGTACAATACGCCTTGACTAAGATAATAGAGCTTTAACACCACATGGAGGTGTCGAAAGGGTCTGCCACGCACAATAAGAAAGTCAAGTGGGTGCATTTTTGGACTGCCACCGCACCAGCTGAAAGTCAGTGTTTTTTTTACGCAGTCAACGTGTTAAAAAACGCAAAGATGCTGAACAACAGTACTCTGTGAATATGTCCATGGAAAACTTTATAAAATATAAAAAAATTGCTGCTCAAGCCAAAAAAACATTCTCAGAGAAGAAGAAAAAAGGATGGCTTTTAAATTTGTGAGAGTCTGTCACCTCGCTCTCCAGCTTCTCTTGTTTAGAAAAACATAAAACGATTTCGTGGTTCTCTCAATGATATCCAAATAAATAACCGTGACCCTTCACTTTGGATAGACAACTTCTGTAGCAGCTTGTCTCCTCCATGGGTTCCTTCCATAGAGGAGATATTCCCAGTGACCTCCCCATCTTCCCATCTTTCTTATGAAACTATGAATGATACCTTCTCCCTCACAGAGCATCAGTTGGTGTTAAACCATCTGAAGGACTCCTCTCCAGGTATCAACGGGATCCCTTACTCTTTTTTGACTCACATAAACCCCACATCCAAAAAATATTTCCTAGACATAATTAATTGTGTATATTCAACAGGAGCAGTTCCTGATGACTGGAAAACCCATATCATAATTCCTATTCTTAAAACTGGAAAAGACCCCTCTACAGCCACTAACTACCGTCCAATAGCCATTTCATCCACTCTATCAAAGATAATGGGGCACCTCGTCAAAAATCGCCTAGAGTAGCTACTAGAAAATAGAGGCATCTTGCCTAAAAGCCAGTTTGGATTTAGAAAGGGTTTGAGTACCTTTGACAGCCTCAGCCTTTTGATTTCCAATGTCAGACTTGCATTTTCTCAAAACAATTTCCTTGTAGGCGTCTTCTTAGATGTTTGCGCAGCTTATGATAATGTTATACTTCCGCTGCTGAGGCATAAGATGCATCAGCTGAGCATTCCCGTGAGGATAACGAACTTTGTGTCAAACCTTTTTTCAGGAAGACGTGTTCTAGTGCGTATAGAGGGTAATTTCATGCCAGAGAGATACATCTGGAAAGGTCTTCCTCAAGGCTCTGTTCTAAGTCCCCTTCTGTATAACCTATACACCCATGATCTAGATAGATCCGTAAACTGTCTGTCCAACATACTCCAATATGCTGATGATTTGGCTCTCTTTGTTACTGACCACTCGATTATCTCGTGCGGTATATTATCTCCAAGAATGGCTCACAGAACATGGTTTATCCATCTCCCCCCCCCCAAAAGTAAAATCGTGATTTTTTCAAGACGAAGACTCATCCCAGAAGTGTCAATCTCTATTGGAGACTCATTGATTCCCAATGTGAGCCATGTGAAATTCCTCGGTGTTATGCTATATAATAAATTGTCTGGAATTCCCAGCTTATTCTACATAGCTTCAAAATGCGAAAAAAATCTTAACGTCATTCGCGCTATATCAGGAGCTTGGTGGGGCTCTCATCCTTACTCCCAAAAGCTCTTATAGAATGCTTTGATAAGAAGCCATTTCGACTATGCTTCCTTTTTGTGGGAACCATGCAACAAGAGTGCGCTTAAAACTTTGGATCAAAATTAAGTAAAATGCCTTCGCATTATAACAGGAGGAATGAAATCTACCCCCACTAATGCTCTCCAGGTCGAGTGTGGTGAGGGTCCTCTCTGTCTTCGCAGGCAGTACCTATCAGACAAATTCTGGTTCAAAAAGTGTTTTCTTCATAACCATCCGCTGTTCCACATACTACACTCACTTCCTACACAATTTCCCCATACTGGCGACATAAAGATATACCATGCCTTTTAAAAAGCTATATAAAGTTTGTAAATATTCAATCTCCAATTTTCCAAAATAGCATCAACTTACTCTTCTCCACTCCCTACGAAGCACTAGTTTTTAGCCCAAACGTCATCCTTGACCTTGGACTTGACAAGAAAACCATTGATCCTAACAGTAAATTAAAGAAAATCATCTTAGAAAATTGGCAAGACTGGATCATTATGTACACAGACGCTTCAAAGACTTCCAGCAAAGGTTGTGTAGGTTCAGCAGTTTGGATCCCTAAATATAGAATAGTTTTAAATTTTAAGTGCTCACCTGAATCATCAGTTTTCACAGGTGAATCTATTGCCATTTTAGAGGCAATCCTATATGCCGAATCTCATAACCTAGAAAACACCTTAATCCTCTCTGACTCTCTTAGCTGTCTTCAAAATATTATCTCCAGCTCCTTCCACTCTAAATCAAATTCCTTCCCTACCCTCTTTATTAAAAAAGCATTATACAATTGTCACAAAAAAGGCCTAAAAGTTGTTTTGGCTTGGATTCCAGGCCACTCCGGGATACATAGTAATGAGTGTGCTGATTTCTTGGCTAAGAAAGCGACACGAACAGGTACCCTCTCTCGGTACCAAAAAAAATATTTACTTTGTTGTCACTCCCATGACTGACTTGACATTGCAGAATTCTTTCAAGAGAAGCCATAAAGTAAAGAAGAAGAAGAACAAGCAAACAAAACGACAATTATAAAAATAACTAGCTGTTCCCCGCGACTTCGCCCGCATGTACTTTAGGGTTTTAATTTTGTTGCGCGGAACCCTAATTATTTTTCTAAAATATAAGTAGCCTAAGTTACTCCTTATAACATGAGCTATCTACCAGTGAGAGTCCCGTCAAAATCGGTCCAGCCGTTTCGGAGATTAGCCGGAACAAACAGACAGACAGACAAATTTTTTTTAAATTGTGTTTTTGTTATAAGTACCGTATATATTTTCATATGCAATTAGTAAAAAGCTGTTATTTTGACATTACAAACAGACACTTCAACTTTATTTATTTGTATAGATATAGTTAACACTTTTTAGTGTAAGTCAATTAGATTTTTGTGTTTGATTTAATAAACATCGTATTGTAAATTAGCACCTGTGTATTATTGATCTACTAAAACCTGCCTTATAATTATCTACCTACCTAATATTTACTAAATACTTACCTTATTAAACTAAGTATTATATTAACTTAAGCATATCAACGCATCACTATTCAACTGCTTCATCTATGTACCTATCAGTATTTAAAGAACATCTAGGTACAGTTTTTAATTTCAATTACACTATCTCTTTCTATGTCATGTTACCCTCGCCGGTAGGTTATGTTAACAAATTGACTAGTTTTGTCTGAATTTGGAATTTCTTTAATAAATATATTATGCAGGTTAAAAGTATGTTATGCACATACAGATTCAATATAAACAGATAGTTTAAACGGCAGCCCTATCAATGCCTTTCGTAGGATCACGAATACCTGTGGGCATAATTCTTATAATTTTATGTACGTATTTTTATGTCGTTTATCCTCTGTTTTATCTGCACAAACGAGTGGGGGTTTCCCAATCTACCCTCAATTCTACACTATCCCTTCACCATCGTTATGACGCTCCGCTAGAGTGACTCAACCTCTTGCTCACTCTCGATCATACCGGTATTTTATAGACGTACCGACAAATCTATGTAGGTGCATTTCTTTTTGTTATAGAGCCCAGATTTCTTGGTTAAGTCTTGCATGCTTACGATGGTCAGTTTTTTTGGGAATTTAGCTGTTGTACTCTATTCTTTTTTGGCATTTTGTTTTGTTGACCTTTACGACCTATCAACAATCATACCCGTTTTTTTAATTCTTTCGTTTACGTGCTCAAGAAAAAAAATACCTACATACTTACAGATATATTTGAAAGGTTTATTCAATTTATTCAGTCTAGCTAGCGTTTTGTCGGTAATGATACTGATCCACTGAGGAGTGCGAGAGTGACTATAAGCATTACCCCCAAGGCAAAGTTCTATATTATCTCTAACTATCTTCTGCACTTCTTCTACATTGAATGTAATACTCTGAAATTAAGGTAATCAATTTAAATTATTCAAATCGAAAATTGTAATTCTTACCTAATAAAACAATACACAATATCACTGAATATATAAATTAATATACAAATAAATATTTAAAATTGAATTAAAGTGAAAATATACCTCATCGTCATCAATATGAGCCATTTTGAAAATCTGATCTGACTGATGACAACATATAATTAAAAATAGTCGTAAGTCTTACGTAAAAGTACTAAAAATTGATTTATAAATTAAAAGTAAAAAAATCAACAAACAGTATTTACAGTATTGCAAAAATAATCAATAGGTACTAATCAATTTAAAAAAAAAAATAACTTTATACTATATATATATATAATATATAGTTTGATTAAAAGTTGAATATATCAACTCTCTCTAGATTAATTCGTCATACGTTCTTGCCGAAGTAATAATCTCTATGCGGGGTTGAATATCTCGATCCAGCTCCAAGTTTCCAGTGCCTTTGATATATGTACGCAAGGAACTCCGCGTCTTAATCGTACGGCGGTAATTCTACCAATACAAACGCTACAACATAGGAGATAGTGCGATATCCCCATAAGACATCGATGATCGACTCCCTTTGATCTTTTCTGAAAAGGCGATGTTTCTTCCATCAGGGCCTCCGCTCACATGGGTGTCCCCAAAGAGAATATAATCACTACGTTTAGGTGTCCCATACAGAGCTCTGTAATCTATGATCTCACCACTCCCTGATACAGGCGGTCCCGCAAGGTAGCAGCCGTTTTAAGGCAGCTGCCGCATTATATAAATTAATATTTAGTTGGAAAGCCTCGGTTGTCGATTACAGCTCTACAACGTCGTGGCATTGATTGTATCGATTCTTTACACGTTTCCAGAGGAATATTTCTTCAAGCTTCTGCGATAATGCGTTATGAAGTTCTTTGATGTAAGTAAGTGATATGTTGATTCGAAAATGTTTTCTTTTCACTGTATAACAAATTCTCCATTGGATTTAAATACAGACTATTTTGAAGCCTCTATAACACCAACACTAAAATTAGTCTCATAAGAATGATTGAACGCTTTTTGCTTTATGCTTTGGATCATTTTCGTAAATATCCAATACTATGTAAATTGACGCCGGAATATGGAATCATAGTCTCCTCTAATATGCTTTTATATTGGAACTGATCCAACATCCCCTCAATCTTTCTCAGGAGACCAATCCCGTATCCCTAAAAATACTCCCATTTATATTTCCAACGCAATGCATAACTGTATTTTTGGTATGTTATACTTGAATGTACATATCGTTTGCTATCGAAATTTCACTCATTCATTAATTCATACCCCCATAGATCCTCCCCCATAGATTGCCTCACAGGGGGGATATTTGCCTAGTTAGTTGCCATAGTTGAAACCAAAGAGTTGAGTGTACTAGGAAGTTGAAACCTTTAACCCTTGCTTTGAATATTGCGTTGCTACGAGGTAGGGAGGAAGGAAGGAAAGAAAATAGTTTGGATTTATTTTAACTGTCAACCAGTTTTTGCAAAGAGTCATCGTCAATTTATCCATACAATTTTTATATTAAAGAACTGTTATTTATGCTACGGTTATTTATACGATTATTTTAAAACAACCGGTTTTTTTTTACTTATACTTAGGCTATTTGATCGAATTCAACATCAAATCATAACAAAATACGCAAAAAAAAAAACAAAGAGAATTAAAGGTTTATTTAATATTTTTTTGATTAAAACATTGTAAGATGTACTTGGTTTTGTTTACTCTCAGCTCTCAGAGTCTCATACCATTAAGCTTTAGTTAATATTCTGAGTCCACACCCATTTAATTAGGCTGGCCAACCTTAGTGCACGAATTTGATGAGTTGAGTTACAGTCTATATACGTCTCACTGCTGGGCACAGGCCTCCTGTCATTTCTGAAAGGGTTTTAGTGCAAGGAATTGTCCGCCGCGCTGCTCTAATGCGTGTTGGCGAACTTCACATGTCTACGAAATATTATTTTTTCTTATTTCTCAGACATGTAGGTTTCCTCACGATGTATTCCTTCACCGCCGAGCACGTGGTAAATCAACACTTAAAATTGCTATTAACAATTTCATTGGTGTCGGCGGGAATCGCTTAAGAATACAGCACTAAGACATTGTTTTGTCAATTTTGTGTACTTATAAACATATATTAGAAACTGAAAAACTTATAATTAAATCGCAACTATTAAATAAAGTGCTCTTCAAACCAGGTAAGACATATAATTTTATTTTATTACGCAGACCTTAGCTATTTAATATATTGGATATCCGCAAGGTAACGCCTCTATTAATTTTAATCTTTTATTTGCAACAATGGTTACAGTAAGGTCTTCAACACAGAATTCTCTGTTATATTTTGCTGATCTTAAAAGCATTATTATAATGAAAAAAAAAACATGTGTGCAGTTCACAGGCGGTAGAAGTAAAACTTTCAGATAAACACTGTATACTGTATTCTATCTCATTCTCTCGCAGACTAAATCCAATAGATGTATACGTTTGTCTCTTTTTAGTGTCGCTTTTTCTTTTCATCGAGTTTCAAATCACAACGATTATAAAGAAGTTTTTACTTCAATTATGTGGCAGATCTCTTTTGTAGCAAGCAACTGAACAATTCGGAATTCTTGTAGGACGTCGATTCAGCCGCGCAACTAGATTTAGTCTAGTGTAGCGATGAGCGTTGAATCAACGAACTAGTTGAATCAACCGTTGATCTCCTGTCAACGTATTAACGTTAACCGTTTATGAATCAACTAGTTGAATTCGTCAACGACATTTATGAATTTAACTCGTGCGTCACGTTAACGCTACGAACTGAGCAAATTAAAAACTACGTTGAAAATAACGTCATAGATTGCGAGCGATGGTCATGTCATACAATTTGAACTCTAAGTAACCTACAAAAGTGTTTATTTTCGAAATATTTATTTTAAGAATAGTACTTATGACGATATTGGTGGAATATCGCGCCCCGCTCGTGCCGTCCGAGAGAAATAGGTTAATACTAGTTTGTTTATATATTATACAACGATATGAAGTTTGCTTTTTTTAATTTTTTGATTGACAGTTTGTGACAAGTTGCGCGGAAGGTCAGAAGTTATTTTGCGGCTTATCGTAAATGTTTAGAGTTTAGACTTTTTAGTTAATGTTTATAGTAACAGTGTAAATTTGTTTGTGTTAATATATTTGTGTATATTTGCATAAAATAGGACTACTTAAGGTACAAAATTGAAAATGTCGGGACGTACTGGGGTAACTGTGAATTGTGGCTGCATTTCGAAAAAATGAAAAAAAAAAAACAAAAAAAAATATATAAAAAAAACTATAAAAAAACATATTGTAAATAATAATTGATTTGCGCACATAGAATCAGATGATCTTTTAAATACGCCTAAGTAGAATATGGTTTATAGCTAATTGTATTCAATCAGTCCTAAGCCTAAAGAAAAAGTATGAAGGGAAGAGAACGAAGTAGAACCATCAATCAAACGTTTTCCAATACATACATTGAATCAAATTGTTTCTAAAATTGAACGTCATAGCGTTGAATTAAAACCGTTCAATGAATTAACGGTATACGTTGCAAGTTGACATTAGTAGTATGTTAACTCGTTGACGAATTTAGCTAGTTGATTAACTAGTTGACAAATGTAAATCAACGTTAACGTTTCGTTAACGGAAAAACCGTCAACGACCCATCGCTAGTCTAGTGTGCAGCGCGGCTGCAACTTAGTTTTATTGTACGAATAGGACCGCGTGGACTTATGCTTTTACAGAGGGAACGCTTGTGTATGGCTACTCCCCACCTGTCTGCCAGTGGACCGCGTTGCTTTATGCAGCAGCATAGATGGTACCCTTGCTAAGTAATGCTACCATTTTAAAACGTAGTGATTATATACTCTTTGCATGCTACTTTCATAGACTTAGTATGAATCCTCTATCTACGGCTACTTTGCTATTTAGTTGTAGTCTGTACTCTGTAGATTTATTGTTTTGTTTTGAGTTTTGCCGGGTAGCGATGGGTAACTAGCCAAAATTGCAATAACCTAGCTAGCCGGTTATTTGTGGTGGAATAGCCAGCTAGATAACCAGCTATTCAGCTATTTGGATAAATGACTCACTAACCAACTGATAGTTGATACCTTTGGCGTAGTAACTGTAGCTAGGACTTGAATAACGCTCAACTGTCACACACAGCGAGATCTACACGAAAATTTCGACAGTATGTAGTGCCCCAAATGCAAATATGTCGTCTATTCGTCGCACACGTCTAAAACAGTGTATTCGGTTGGCATGTGTAAAACCAAATGCTGATTAAGCTCGCAACTTACAAGAAGCGAAAATGTGTTACAAAAACGCAGATAACAGTTTGGCGCTGTTATCCTTTCTATTTACACCTTTTTATTATATAATTATCGTGTAGTCTGGAGCGGCGCGCTTAGCAGAATGGCTACTCGCAGTGAGTACCCTGTCACACACAGCGAATACTCGCGGCGAGTGCGCATTCGCCGAGAGTAAAATTGAACATGTTCAATTCAAATCGCGGCGAATTCAAGTCGCGACGAATGAATCTAATCGCAGCGAATAGCCTGTCATACATAGCGAATTCTGGCTGCGAGTGCCTAATAGCAGCGAGTATTCGCTATGTGTGACCGTAGCTTTAGTATCAGTTTTTATTTTTATTTTGGATTAATTTGATGTAAACCTTAAATTAGAATTTTAGTATAAAACTGTTTTGAAGCTGTGTTACGATCTAGCATGATGTTGTATTTCTAGTTTTGAATTAGATGAAAGAAAAATAAGATTTCACAAACGAAATTCCGAACGTCAAATGAATTATTTCTGAACGAATTTTCTCATAACCCACTTCGATTGCATATTTTCTATTGTTTTTGGAATGTTTCTTTCGAGTTTTACTTTGTTTTGTTCAATAAAAAACTCACAGACGGGGTGAATAACACGTATAATGGTGTCGTAGTTGATTATGCTTGTATTTAGCTGAGTGGATTGTTGGAAATTAATGGAGTTGAAGGTCTGGGTCGAAGGAATACAAAGGATTGTTTGTGGAGTGACTGAGACGACTACATGTCAAGTGAGTGAATCAATTCTGTTCCCATGTTTTCTCCGCTTTATTGTTACCATTACCAGATTAATCTTAATAAGCAAGTTAAAAAGTAATTATATGAAAGTTTTAGGTACTGATATTTAACTTGTTAGTACCTATGTTGTTGATGTTTAGCGTTTTACTTATTATGCTTGCAGTAAAATTTTATTAATTTAATGAGAATGTATGGATTTTTATCCATTTAAAATTCGTAATTAACTTATGTTATTGTCCTTATATTTTTTATTTTAAAAACATTACTCAACAGGATGTAGTCTTCGCACTTGCTCATGCCACGGGAAAAGTGGGCCGATTTACTTTAATAGAGAGATGGAGAAATAATGAACGACTTTTAGCTCCACAGGAATACCCTTTAAAGGTAAATTATTCTCAAAAACATGTAATAGACTAACAGTCCGCTTAAGTCTCAATGCCTTCCCTAGCCCACATCTCTTTTGTTCATGATGGCTTTGATGGCTTTTCTCTGCCTGTATCCATGTCGCTAGATGACATACTCCAATCTAAGTCATCAGTGGTTACAACATTTTAGTTTAGAACTGATAGCAGGTGTCCAATAGCTATATTAGCTACTGTCTATCAGACAGTGCTTTAGTTTTTGTGCTCTTTGTAGTTAAGTCAAAGTAAAACAGTGTTTCTTCTGTAGTGTTTTAGTTAGAATGGAAAAAGGGCAAGTATTATTAAAGACTGAGGCATTCTCTCTTTATTTTTGAGGCTGATAATGCATCTGTAACTTATTTGTTTAAAGTGGGAGTACCTCCATACTAGAAAAACAGCCTTGCATACTATATTAACCAAACATAAAATGGTAACAAGAATATAAAAATTTCACATGTGTATATCTGTATCAAATAAAAACTTCAATTTATTGCACATCATTGGCTCGTAATTCACACAAATGTAAGCACTCAACCATTGCACTCATTGGCTTTATATTGGACTTTGCAAATGCATATTTCAACACCTTTCTAACATATGAATATATTGTAAAAAAAAACAATTACTGTGGTTATTTTATAATGGGTTAGTATGGTGTGTGAAGCCTTGCTTGTACAGAAAATTTTGTAAAATGATGCAAAGTTTAGTGATATTTATATGTAACATGTTTAAATACAATGTGCAGGCCAAGTACCTTAGAAATAAATATTATTTTTAAATGATGGAGCCATTTCTCTTTTAAAATAAGAAGAAGAAGAAATATTATTTTTAAATAATATCTATTTAGGTAGTCAGAGGTAGTTATAAATCAAAATACTTGAAATGTATCAATAACAATATTAACTTAATGAGTAAAAATATTACAAAAATATCAGTCGGAGCTTTATGAGGATCGATTAATTTCTTGGTTGGATTGTAACTATAAAAATTTATTAAAACATCTTCAATTATAGTAAGTTGTTTTGCTTCCACTTACCTTATTAACAGGAACAGCAATCATTAGAAGTTAAATAGCTTCTAATGATTTCTGTAAGTTCTGAGTTTATAATCCATTACTATAAATAAAAAAACATTAAGTAAATAAAATTAATAAGTACTCTATTGCGTGTCAAGGAACTACACTAAAAATTATATAATTAGACACAACTAAATAGTTATGGAAACAAGACTATTTTTTTACCGTTTTGAGTCGATTACTACAAAAAATTTCTGCATATGTCCTAGCTCGAAAAGCACTCGCAATACTTATACATGCTCTACAATTACTTGAAATACATACGTAGTTGTTTAATTTATTTATTGTGATTTTCTCTTATAATATTGAAAAAAAAACAACAGAAAATGTTTTGTAGATATTAGTTTATTTGATAAATTGTTTTTTTAATCATAATAGACTATATACTATATTCTGCTTAAAAAAGGCTAATAGGCTAAAAACCTCCCTCAGAAGGATTGTAATGTTTTCCGAGTGTATGTATGTATTTATGTATGGATGTGCGTATGTCTATTTCTTTAGTAGGCGCTGTAGTCTAAATGGCTTGATATTTTTACAAAAAGGGTTGTCTTAGTTGTGAAAGAATTCAACTGGTTTAACCATTAGGGTTATTTCTGTGAGGTTTTAAGGCATTGAAATTCTAAAACTCCAAGAAACAAGTAAAATACTTTTGCTTTATTGCTTTATAATTTCATAATTTACTGGAATTGAATGAAACAACGAAAATTGGACCGTTAAATTTGCATCAACCAGTTTTGATTGCAAATATGGTTCTGTATATATATTTATTGCAAATTATACAGAAAGAAAACTAAAAAAGTGTAACTACAACACACAAGAAGGAAAATGGCACTATCGTTAACCGTAAACAAGTAATTAAAGAACATTGCTGTTGGCAAAAATAAATCTTAAATTTGCACAAGAAAAATTTAAAGGCCTCTTAATGTGAAAAATGCTCTTTATCAATATTATAATATTACATGTTCATCCTTGTGAATTAAACTTTATATGGAGGTATTTCTTTTTTACAGATCCTTATGAAATGGGGAGAGTATTCCAATGACATACAATTTATTTTGAGGAGGTCAGATTCAAGTAATAACCAAAAACCATCACAACCTAATAATACTAGGTCTCCTATTGGAAATGGGTTTGTGTCATTTTTTAAAAATAAAACATAATAATATTATCTAGCTTGGATGAACTTTTATAAAATCCCATAATAGGATAATGAATTAAAATGATAATCAATTATACAATATGATTATGGATAAACTTATCAAATATTTAATTTTAAGCAATCTGTTTAATTGTTTTTTAACATCTGTTTTATTTCTGCTAGGAGTCATAACAACTCAAATTCTAATGTACCAGACAATCAAAACTCACCGAATAGAGCAAATTCAACTCCATCTTTTAACAATAATGTGAATAACACATCCCCTGGGTACCCTGTAGGAGTGGTGAAGGGAGTGCAACAAGCTAAGACACCTGAGTCCAATAGTCCTGTCTTAAAAGATGTTCCGCCTTACAGGTAAAATTGTTAAGATAAGACTCATACTAGACAATGAATTCCAACCCTATTTTCATGGGAATAAAGTCAATATTTTTTTAGTTGTTTTCATTTAACATCTAGCAAATATGTTAAGCCTTATAACATTTGTGTTTATCTTATTATTTAAATATTAAGCGATTTGTAACATAATTATTGTATTTATTTCCTTCACCAATCATGTCTGTGTAGGGATTTAATTCTGTTTCTATACGATATATATATTATATATATATCAGATAGGTTTAAGTTTTTATTGTTTTGACGGCTCCGTGACGCAGTGGCTTAGCAATGAGTTGCAGCGCCTGGGGTCCGCGTGTTTGAATCCCGCATGGAACAAGTATTTGTATGGCCTACAAATAATTGTTCCGTGTCTGGATGTACAATATGTCCTTATGCAATTTATGTTTGTAAACTGCCTCCGCGATACAGGAGAAAATCCTAGTGTGGGGGTAACATTTTTTAAGAATTAAAAAAAATTTAATACTAAATTATGTTTACACAAATATCCAAGTTTAATTGAGAATTTAAAGAGAAATATATAGTCCTACTAGTAAATGTCCTACACTAAACATAACATTATAACATCCTGGTATAATGCTTAGAGGCTTACCTTAATTTGAAAATTACTCTGAAAACTTCTAATATCTGTTCTTTTGCTTTCTTATTGTCATCTGTTCATAACATTGATTCACTATCATTACTTACCTTTGTGAATGATCACTTTATCAGAAATTATGACTATAAGTTACTTAGGATCAGGGCTTGATTACTACCTGGATTTGATATTTGTGCAAAATTATTGGTTTATAGATCTATATGTACTGTGATATATATGTTTCTTACATTGTACCAAAGCCTTATTATCTTATAACATAAAATCTTTCATCAAATATAATTTAGTTAAATTAAATTTTGGTTAGTATATATACGGCTCCGTGGCGCAGTGGCTTAGCAATGAGTTGTAGCGCTGGGGGCCGCGAGTTCGAATCCCGCACGGAACAAGTATTTGTACAACCTACAAATAATTGTTCCGGGTCTGTATATTTGTCCTTGTGCAATTTATGTTTGTAAACTGCCTCCACGATTCAAGAGAAAATTCTAGTGTGGGGTAATGTTTAAAAAACAGTTTCCGTAAACCAAATTTTACAAATTCACTTCCCAACAATAAGCTTTTGCAATATGTATTAGCATACTTATGTACTTGTGAAACTGCATAAATTTTAACAAGCAATTTTGTGTGAATTATTTACCAATGTTACGGGTACTTTCCCGAAAATTTGGAAAAATGCGTTTGTAATACCCATTTACAAATCCGGTGATAAAACAATATGTAAAAATTATAGACCCATAAGCATACTTTCCTGCATGGCTAAGATTTTTGAAACATTAATATATTCTCACATATACAGTCATGTTAAGAAAATTTCATGTATGCATCATGGCTTCGTATCTGGTCGGTCTACGATAAGCAATCTGCTCATTTATAGAAATCACATCAGCTCTGCTATTGCTAATTGTCGTCTCAATTTACACAGATTTCTCCAAGGCATTTGACAAGGTCAATCACCAGTTACTGTGTGTAAAATTAGAGGCCTATGGTATTCATGGCAATTTACTTCGTTGGGTCAGATCGTACATATCCAGGAGGAGCCAGATTGTTATAACTCTACTCCAGCAGCGGTCACGTCTGGTGTTCCCCAAGGATCCCACTTAGGGCCATTGTTTTTCATTGCTTTTATAAATGATTTGGTTGACATAATCCAGAGTCACTGCCTACTTTATGCTGACGGTATGATGATATATCGCGTGATAAGTGACGTGAATGACTGCATTTCATTGCAAAAAGACATAGATGCAGTTCACGATTGGTGTTCTGCTAATTTTATGTCCTTAAATATCAGTAAGTGCTTAGTTATCACCTTCACTACTAAACACAATCACCTGGATTTTAAGTATAATATCAATAGCCAGCCTCTGACACGCAAGGAGATTGTTAAGGATTTGGTTGTATATTTCGATTCAAAATTTTCGTTCCGTCCACGTTATGAGTATATCACGCAAAAAAGTTTCAGAACCTTAGGGTTTATAATTCGTGTAACGAAAGATTTCTCCAAACCTCTCGCATCATTTAGATTGTTTTATAATTTGATTCGTTCTGTACTGGAGTATGCATCCACTGTATGGTCACCCTTTTATAGGGTACATTCTGACAGCATCGAGAGGGTGCAGAGTAGTTTCCTTCGCAGTGTTTGTGGCAGATATGGTCACTTGCGTCATCTACCATCATACGACTCTCGACTAAAGTTTTTTAATGTCCAACGATTATCTTTGAGGAGACAATTTGCCGAACAAGTTTTTTTGCACAAGATTGCCCAGAGTTACTAAGACTAATTAACTACAATTCCGGTATACGACAACGTGTGCAAAGAATATTTAGGTTAGACGTACACAAGAATAACACTTCCTTTTTCAACCCTGTTGTCAAAATATGTCGTGATAACGACGAGATTAAGCGTAGTAACGTACATCTAGATATATTTGATAGAAGCCTTGTTAAATTTCAAAGGAATTTACGTTTCTCTTAATTTTTAATGTATTTTTTTTATCTTGTTTATTTTTGTTATTCTACTGGAGTTATATTATTATGCTGTGTACACTTTTTTGGATTGTAGTTTAGATCAACACCATCATATTTTAAATTTTAGAACTGTATATAACTACTGTCTGTTTGTACCTTATTCAATAAAATAAAAATATAATTAAAATAAATGTCTACATTATAAATGTTTCATAATTTAATCTAACTGACAGAGATCCACCTCCTCCTTACCGTTCGCCGCCCCCGCCGTCTCAAGCTTTACGAAAGTCACCCAATCGTACGCGGATCAGCCGGCCATCACATATGTCACCAGTCAACTTGCCCGATGAGAACCAAGACACGAGAAATCCAGAAGCTGTTAGCTACAACAGCCAATATCGTGAGCTAGTTTCCCTTGTAAACTATCAGAGGGAGAAGTTGTCCAGTCAGCAAGTTGATCTTATTAAGGCAAGAATTTATAATAATTAATAAGCAAATTATTTAAACACAGTTATTTAAACAGGTTAATTAGCAAATTCTCGAAAAGGTCTGTATCCAGTAGTGGATAAAAATGATGATATAATATTACTAGTCGTACTAAAGTCTTTACTTAATGTTAAAGTGGAAATTATTTTATTAATAAACCCATTGTAATTTTTAAATGATAGAATTGGATATTTTAAGCTCTGAAGCAAACATCATATTATAAATATTGATATTTCTTTGTAATAATATTGTTTTTTTTTTTTAGAATAAGGGTGAGAAACGAGCACACTGTCCACCTGATGGTAAGTGGATGCTGTGCTACAAATGAAAATGCAGATATGTTGTAACGCATGAGGACTAAGATAGAATGCCTCGTTTCCAGTAAAAAGGGTCTCCGGTTGTCTAGACTCTGCATACAAAGCACAGCAGCACTAGTCTGCTATTTTACGTTGGTATTCTGTGAGAGCATGATCCCTCCCCGGTCGAGTCGACCCATTCATCCTACAACCATCACACATCTACATCTATCCTCGATTAAGAATCAAAATGCAGGTGCGTTGTCACCCCTGAGGACTAAGATGGAATGCCTCGTTTCTAGTGAAAAGAGGTTTTTTACACTCACCATACAAAACACAGAAGGCTGCTATTTTACACTGGTATTCTGTGAGAGTGTGACTCTACCCCGGTCGAGCCGACCCATTCGTGCAACAACTAATATAGCTGCAGCCTAGCTCTACCACGTCATTTGAACTTAGCACTTTTTTTGTTTTACATAGACCAATACCTTCTTAGAATACATACCTGTATTAATGATTAAAAATGGTATTTAAGCTTCTGAAGTTCCCAGATGTTAGTCATTTTAGAATTTTGTGTTTTAGTATGATGCAGAAATTGGTTTTTGGGAGAACAAAGGCCGTGAACAAGAGAGGCAGGTTGAACTGCTTCAGCAGCAGATCAGCTCTGCCGATAATCAGTTGCGAATAAGCACTGAACAGGTAATCATTTTTGATAAAATGTTTCATATTATTACAACTCGTAAAACTGTTGCTGCCTGATATTTGGCTTATTAAAGTATTTCTATATACTAGACATAATTTACGATAGTTGTCACAAACACTAATAAATAATACAGTTCAAGGGACATCTTTAGTGGGGTGTTGACTGTTGATGTTTTTCGCGACTTTAAACGGTGTTATCTTAGTCACTGCTATCTAACCTATTATTTTTGCCGACAATAAATATAATAGGCATTATTTAATGAATATAACAGTAGCCACTTTCCTTAATTGCTATAAGTACTACAAAGAAACTAAAAGCTTCTTATTCAGATTCAAATTAAAAATCACAAATCAGTAAAAGTGCTATAAGTAACACTACAAACCATTAAGTTTAGAATTTTAAGTTAAACATACAGTTGGAACCGGTTATAAATACATTGAAGGGACCAACCAACTAAGGATGTGTGTATGTGTATGTATGTACGTATGGATTTTTTAAGCAATTTGTATGCATACAGTAAATAAATAATGCGTTTATTTCGGTAATCTTGTTAACAACATATGGCTGATACTTCCCAGTGAGTAATCAGAGGATACTCGTGTTACCCGCTACTTCCCTTAAGGATTACAAGAAATAAGATTACATAAAGTTTAACCTCTAGAGAATTTGTAATTAGTATGTGTATATTAAGGGGTGTGTGAATGCGAGTGTAGGAGTGTTGTTGTATGTATGATGTGGGGGTGTGTGTGTATGTGTTGGTGGATGAAGAAAGCATAAGTAAGAAGACTAGTTAGTTTAGCCTTGCAAAATAAAATTTTACTGATCAAATATGAAAGACGGCATACTGTTACCTGTAAATGTAAGATGTTGGTGAGATAGATTTCAGACAACCTCGTCATAAGTAACTGTATACAACCAATGCATTAAAGTTTTTTTGTATATATTTAATTGCATATTTTAATTTAAGTATTTTATTTAATTTATTATATATAAAAGCAGACTGAAATGGGTACTGTCTAATAGCAAAGACAGTACGTACAAGAGGTATAGGAGCCACAATATCAGTTCTTCTCTTTTTTTTTGAAGGGATTCATTAAACGGTAGGGATTTATGACATTTTAGAATGAGGTTAAGAACATAAAGCTTTCTAAGTGAGAGAACTTTACTAATCTGATATAGGGTGTTAGTAGAGAATCTATAAGGTTTGAAATATATGACCTTTATAAGAGACCTCTGTGCTCTTTCCAGATAAAAATCCCCAGATTGGGATGCAATAGGAAATTATCGATTGTGCTAAGGCTATGTAAATTTTATTTAATAGAGTGCTAGACATTGCTGACTTTAATTATTTAAATACCCAGATTAACTTTCTGATCCGATTTATAACAGCTTCCAACTGCGAGTGCCCACTAAGCCTTTGATCAACGATGATGCCGAGCTGTTTAGTTTCGTTCGCCTTATTTATAAGCAGACACGCACACGAGGTATTTTCAAGGTTTGGACAGCTGTGGATTTTGATACATAAATTATGTCCTGGTTGCGACGATTTATAGGGAGCAAAACAGATGTAGTTCGTTGTTTGGATATTTAAAGTTAAAAGACTATCTCTCAGCCATTTCGACACTTTGATTCTTTTATAAGGTTAGAGCAAAAATTGCGATAACGTTTATAGGTTATTTTCAAAATTGTGTTATGGGGTTCCTTACTAAGCTTGATTTGCATGCTATTTCTAAGTTTAATGCATTTTAGAGCCCCAAGGGTTATCCGTGGCTTTAACATCGTTTTATTGCTTGATACTGTTAAGATTTTAGAATTAGCTTGGATAGCTGTCTTGATAATGCTTATAAATGAGTTAGCAAAGATTTCCGGATTATTGAAAACATTAAGAAAAGACACATCAGAAGGTATGAGGGTTTTATATGCATTTTCAAAGTCTATAACAGTTTTGTATTTACGAGGGGTAAGATTTTTATATGCATTAGAAAATTTGACCAGGATAAGATTATGATCAGTAACTGTAGTGTTTAAGACAGCAACAGAAGCAGGGTTGAAATTGGTGACTAATTTTAACATAACATGCTACAGGCAGGAGACCGTGTAGGGATAAAACATTCAAATAACTGAGTCGATTACAACGTTGGTGTGATTTTTCTTTTTCTGAAATGATCAAATCTATATTAATGTCTCCAATAAGTAAGATATTTTTGAACTGTGTAATTGTCTCAAGGTATGCATTAAGGGAATTAATAAAACCTTCAGCATGTAGGTAAGATGGAGAACGATAGATAGCAAAAGCACAGTTGGCAATCACAATTTGAAGTCCAGTTGAATTGGTAAGACTGAGTTCTGTTATTTTAGCTTGGTGATGATTTTTGATGTACTCAACGACACCATCATTCTGATTTAATAGATTGGTTGATTGATAAGAGGTGTAGTTATTTAAGAATGGTAACTGTTTACTTAAATCCAGTCTACATTCAGTTAATATCAATATGTCAACATCATGATTTAATTGTGAAAGGGTTACTTGTAGATCATCAAAATTCTTGTATATACTCCTAATATTTTGGGTGATTACAATTAAACTATTATGTGTACTACACGAAACATGTTTGGTCAAGTCTTGAATATTACATTTAAATGCTTTTCGAGATTTGCAAAGAGTCTAATTCCTGTAGTGTATGAAGACTATCTATAATGAGATTTTGTGTAATGATAGTCGTAGCTGATATATTGGGATTATAGTTTTAATGCAGACAGTTATGGAGAAGGTATGTGTTATGTTGTATGTGAAAACTGGAGTTTTTGCCTGGTGTAAGGCAGCGTCAAGGCAAGTAGTGTATATGATGGTGAAATGAATGTGTGTAAATGTGAGTGTTTGATTGAAAAATAATGAAAAATATTGTGTAATTGTGTAATAAAGTGGTGTGTGCGTGTTCATAGAAAATTGTAGATTATTGACATGCATAATTAACGATGTTATAAAAAATTTCTTATCAAGTTTATCCAAATAGTGAATATAAGAAAAGATAAAGAAAATAAAGTTAAAACTAAGTTTACATAGTCACGCATTTTGTTTTATTTTGGATGCAAATTATTTTAGAGGCATCGTCCTTTGCACAAAAACTTTCCCAAATGCAGTCCAACAGTATTTGTACTGCTTGGATTTTACGAGATCTCGTGATAGGAAAAACAGGCGGGCTCCCTTCGCAGTTAGCTGCTCCGATAAATAAATAGGAGTATCCTCACTGAAAGTGAGGCCCAGGTGTTTTGCTTGTAATTTGATCTTGTTTTTGAAGTTTTATTGATAGTTGAGATTCCGATCCGTAGTTTGAAGAAATTTGTTGCTTTAAGTTGGGTACTGTTGGCGTTTTAACAGACGGCGATCTTTTTACAGACATGTTTTAAAATTAGTGTAGGCCTAAATGAATACTGAGCAAACGACAATTCTTGTGTAATTTTCAGTGCAAATATTTATATACCTGACATATATACGTAATTTATATCGGTTTCTGTTTAAATGGACTAATTTTCAAATAAAAAAAGTTGACCGTCATAATTGATGGTAGAATTAATAATTAATGAAAACCAATAAAGAAATAAGGAGTAAAATAAATATAAATAATATTGTCACTCAGTCAAAATCTTTAAAGCACTTAACAATGTCCTTTAAAAACAATAATATTAAAAAGAAATACAAAGTGTGTATACAAGCGGTGAACGCATAAAATAAACTATAATCGAATAGAAAGGCACACGCAGTACACAACTCACACAGAGAAGCAACGAAGTGTATAGTATACGCGCACGCACAAGGGAATCGAGAGCGATGGCGTAGACGTGGTATGGACGGCATAAGAGAGCGTCATGCCGTTTGCCGTCACGATGTACGAGTCGGTTTTACTGCCAAGGTGTGCCAATAGATGTTTCACATCAAAATTTGTCTTTGTGTATCGGACTCGGCTGAGACCTCACTATTTCGTCGCAAAAACCGATCCGTCGTTCTAAATCGTAATGTCTGTATATCCGGTTTCTACTGTATGATATATTTCACTGACTGTATGATGAAACGAAGTCAATGTAAAGGAAATTAAAAATAGATTTATGATTTGCAAATCCAATGTACGATTTATTCCGTCGTAAGTATTTATTTTAGATCAACAAAGAAAGATAGACGGAGCGGTCAGTGACGCCGAAATCATGCTCAACTTCTTTATAGGCACTCGCGCACACATCATTTTTCTTTTGTTTATTTTAAGAGTCCGCTGCTCGACGCACACATATGCACCTAAACTATGTTCTTAGATACAAATGATTTTAGATGCATATGTTTGCGCGAGTACGTGTTCTTACATTAAGTTGAGCATGGTTTTAGTTCGGTTTCAGCGTCACTTGAATTGTATACAGTGCTCTGTCTATGTTCCTTAGATGTTCTGAGGAATAATAAAATTAGTTTAAGTTACACTTTTTTCTTATTTTATTTGAATGCTTTACAAAATTATGTTTGGTATATAATTCGTCCAATTATTAGGTGCAAGCACTTAACTATGTGGAAGAGGAGAGTGAAATAGTGAAACAAAATGAAAAGACAATAAAGTCAGAGATTGTGTTAGTGCGATCAAAATTAGCCAATTGTGAAACAGAGTTATTACAATGTAAAAACAAGATTCGAAAGTTGATGGAGGACATTCACAATGAGCAGAGGCTTATTAGCACTCGTCAGCAAGAAAATAGGTATGTGTTCTAGATGTGTTTAAGATTAATATAGATTTTATATATACCGGGTGTTTGTGAAACGCTCCCGAAAACGAAGACAGGCGATAGTACTAACGATACCTTTGATGATGGGTCAGAAAGAAAATCGATCCCGAGGAAATAAAAGTCATCTTTTCACAACGTTTTATTAGCTTTATTCACGCTCCATCATGTTAATACAGCTAAATGAAACGATAATTTTATTTAAAAAAAATGAAAATACTTAAACATAAAACCAGAAGTGAAACTTAAAATAAAATCAGCTGACAATAAGGTCAATATTCTCAACAATGCATTAGGTATTACTACTCACTCTAACCTTCCCTTTCACACACGCGCTGCCACCAGCCGCCGCCCAGCCGACTCGTGTCGCCTCGCGCTGTGGAATTTCCACATGTCAGGGTTGCCAACATGTAGGGAATTCCCCAAATTATGGGAAATTTATAGTTGGTTGGAGATTTTATGGGGATTGGTATTATGCGGGAAAGATGCGGGGATTTTGAAAATCGATAGCCAGGGCCAAGTCAGAACCTTTTTTCCAGAAATCTAAATACTTATCTTAACATTTTGTTAGGTTACTTATGAATATCGAATGACTCCCTTTTTTAATTATCTTCATTGCACCACATTCAATTTTCGGATTTATTTCGGCAACTTTTATTTTTTAATTTTAAAGAAAAAAAATGTTACTTAAAAAGTAAATCTTATAAAATTTGTTGAAAATTGTTTCATTTCTTAAATAAAATTGAGGCGAATTTCTGGGGAATCTGTTGAAGTTTTGTCCTTAAATTGGGGAATTTGACAAAGTGGTGTTGGCAACGCTGCCATGTTGCACCGAAATTTACTTACTAAGATTTGTTTGCCGGCGACATAAGAATTAGAGGCGGCAATCACTATAAAACTTGCAAGTAATTTTTAATAGTTTTGACGTACCTCTTTTTAAATTAAAAGTATTGGTCGGATTAAATACGGAAAGTCAATTAAAATAAAGTAAAATAATTATTTTTTAGATTAATTCTGATAGATTAATTAACTGTCGATAATAATTGCAATTGATTTTAACTATTAAATTATTCAGTACCATTTCATTTCTATTTTCTTGTACGAAATCAAAGATAACGATGAAACAGTGTAAGTGAGTACTGAGTACCCAATTAGGTACGTTTATTAATTTTAATATCATTTTTGTAGTAAAGAACTGCTTGTTGCGTCAGGGTACAATTGATTGTGTAATTGTATTAAAAATGACAACCATAACTTCTAAATTAAATATGAAGACTAGACGTAGGGATAACTAAACTTATAAATAAAATAAACGTTGGCAATGTCGTAACGGTTTAATGATCTGTGGAAATGATCAAAGTACTTACCGCAAGGACGTTACGACGCACGAGGCATTTGTTTTGGTGGGATTGATTATTAATTTTAGTTTTTGAGACGTTCCGTGTTGACTATCACGTGCACGTGAGTGACAATTCAATCGTTTTGTTTATTAAATTCTTGTTTTTATTACTTGTTGTTATTAATCTGTTATTACGTTTTTTGTTTCTTGTTTTGTTTTAATAATGCCTAACGCGTAGGTGCGTTTATAGTGCTCGTGAGTACGGCAACATGTTAATGTGCCTTGGAGAATCTCATAAGGTCACGGAGGATTTAGATCGGTAAGCTGTTTCGTACCTAATTTTTTTTAAATATCTTTTACTGAACTGATCTGAATAAGTACATAACTGAATACATCAGAATAATAAACATACCTACACGATGCATAAAAAAAGCATGACTCTATCCTTGTTAACAAGTCATTTAAGTAATTTTTTCATTAGCGGGGAATCGAACCAGGTATTTGGTTTATTTAACCTGTGAATTCGAATTAAAGTGGCGCGGTGGAGGCAAGGACAGTGGCAAAATAGTAGGTTAATTAGATAAGTTTGGTATTTAGACAAGTGTTGTAAATTATTAGGTATTGTGGTACGATCGTTAGCTGCAGGCCGCGCGAATTCGGCGGTGGCGTATATTGATCTCTAGTCAGCTGATTGTAATTCCACTGCTGGTTTTATGTTTAAGTATTTCTTGTTTTTTTTTAAAATGAAATTATCGTTTCATTTAGCTGTACTAACACGATGGAGCGTGAATAAAGTTAATAAAACGTTGTGAAAAGATGACTTTTATTTCCTCGGGATCGATTTTCTTTCTGACCCATCATCAAAGGTATCGTTAGTACTATCGTCTGTCTTCGTTTTCGGGAGCGTTTCACAAATACTCTGTATAATCGTGAGTGTCTCTTAGTGATCATGTAACTTTGGTACGATTTAATTGATTAAGGTCATATAAACACAATACAGGGTTGTTTCAAAGAGTAGCCAAATTTTAAACTTAAGTTCCAATATATAAACAATGATATATCGTTATTGCAGTTTTTGAAAATACGAGTAAATAAGCCTTCTACTTTAATTTCAAATTATCCCAAATTCAATGTGATTTATGGGAAACCTACCGATCGACACTTACGAATGTGTGTGTGTGCGCAGTAAAATCAGTTAAAATAATGCATTAGCACGCATTTTGAATTTAAAAGATAAAAAGGACAGAATGTTTGAGATTAATTTTTCTTCACTATTTGCCTAATTTACTTATTCTGAACCTTCTCTGCAAATTTGGCCAGTTATTGCAAAATAACCCTGTATATTTTTTTTGTCAACATGATGTTTCACAGCTGTGCTAGCATCCGATAGGTGGCGCTGTAGTCAAGTTATTAACAAATTCTGTATTTATGAAATAAGTTGGTTTAGTGTCAAAAAGTAATAAATCTCATCTCGCCACTTACCGGATAGAGCAGAACAACGTCTTCGAGCTAGGTAGTATGTTTATATATTTGGCTGTCAAACATAGTTGAGATTATATAATATGTTTTTGTGTATGTCATCATTCATCATCATCATTACAGCCTATCAAAAGACCACTTCTGAACATAGGCCTGCCCCATAAGATAATGAATATTTGCCGCACTTAGCAGGCTCCTTTGTGTATGTCATCATCATTATCATTCATCATTACAGCCTTTCATAAGTCCACTGCTGAACATAGGCCTCCCCCAAAGAATGCCATAAAGCACGGTCCTGGGCCACCAGTATCCATCAACTTCCTGCATGTCTTACCAGGTCGTCACTCCATCTAGTGGGGGGTCGCCCTACACTTCACCTACCGGTACGAGGCTGCCACTGGAGAACCTTTTTTTCCCATCGGTTGTCGGTTCTTCGAGCTATATGGCCGGCCCATTGCCACTTCAGCTTCCTAATCCGTTGGGCACCCCCCCATGATTTGTGTATGTATGACTCATTATTTTATTTTCGCTGTATGGTGATGGCATCAGAGAATCCGTCACCACACTATATCCACTGTGGTGAAGTGCTAATTGTTTTAACCTATAGATGTATTTTATTGGTTTAAGGCTAAAATACGCCGTGTAGTGGCGGCGTTAGACAATCCACAACTCCATATCATACCGTGGGTGTCGTAAGGGGCGACAGAGGGAAAATGAAACAGGAGATGGGCAGCAGCATCTTCCTCATAACAACTTGCTTGTTTAAAAAATAAAAAGTAGCGGTTGCCCGCCTGTTAAGCTTGGGACACTATGGGAAATACCCTCCTCAAGGATGCAATTTAAGGGGGAGGCCTACATTCAGTGGACTTTAATCGGCTGTAATGATGATGATTAATGAAGAATAATCCATTTGTAAAATAATTAATTTGTATTTCAGACAAGCATTGGAGCGTTCAATGCTGGCTGAAATGGAGAATCTACAATCTCAGATACAACAAGCGAAGCATGCCACCGAAATTAATCATCTAACCGCCGAAAACCTAAAGAGAGAGGTAGGTGTTTATAATACATTTTAAATTAATAGCATTTCATATATATTTCTTCATAATAATTAATCATAATATTTACCTCACTGATGGATGCTCTGTTGACATTTTTTGGAAGATTGCTTATTCTCATTATTTTATATCGAAATGAACACTTTACCTGATTGCTGCTTTGATCAAAAATATGGTAACGTTTTTGTCTGGTATGGTATGTATGTATGTTTTTATTTATGTACGTTTCTTTGCCTTCGGCCATAACTTCTAAACTGGCTATTGAATTTTGACAAATGGTATCTCAATTGATTTATTATAATAGTGCGGCGGTGTAAGACATTACATCGCATCTATAATATGATGTAAGCATTTTTTTTATAGAATAAGGATGACAAACAAGCACACAGTACACAGTATGAGAGTTGATTTTATGCTAATTGGGTGCTGTGGCTCATAGACAACTATCCTTGATTAAGAATCCTAAGTGGAATGTCTCGTTTCCAGTAAAAAGCTAAATACCAGCAATTTTCTAGTAAAAATCATAAAATAAATATGGCGGATGTAAACTGTCGAAAAAAGTTAAAAAATAATAAGCAAATGTATGAAGTGGTCGCTACAATGCTGCTTCTCATTAATTTTGTATTTAATTTTACATAAATTATAAATATATTTTATTAACGCCTCGCTGGGTTTCTTCATAGCATAGAGGTCGTTTTTGAACCAGTGCAGTGGTAAAAGTAAAAGCATAAATGACTCATTAAGTATTCTTGTAATCTATATCGAGTAAAATTATTCTACTCTATCATGTGTGGTCATTATTAAATGTTTTTGTATATAAAAAAATATTGTTAATTAGTTAGATCACTACAGTCGGGTTATTTTGTATTTTAGGTAGGAGTATTAGAAAATGCCATTATGGAGAAGAAGCGTCAAGTGGAGCGCTTGGTTCAAGAGATGAAGGAAGCCAACCTGCAGAGTCTCACAGGCAGTGTAGATGAACTGCGGCATCCCTTGGATGGTATGGTTGTTATTTTTATTGTGATGGATCTAATTCAATAATTGTTACCCTTTACTGTGTGTATGTTGGTAATCCATTGTTCATTACAACCTATTAATGTCAACTGCTGAATGTGGCCTATCCTTCAGATTGTTCCATATTATGAGGAACATTTGCTATACTTGCCACGTTTGGCAGGCGGTTTGGCAACGGCTGTTTATTATTTTCCATTTGTTATAAGATGTTGCTGCCAATGTTCTAGTTAATTTCCCTCTGTCGCCTCTTAAGAAACACACGAGACGGGCGGTAGTGGCAGTTCTTACAATGCCACTACATGGTTAATATGTTGGAATAATTGTTGTCTTATTTATCAACAACATATTATGATATTTTATGTATGTGTTGCATGTATATATTTGAATTGAATTTGATCATGACAACTTAACTGCCCATAACTCACCCTCTGTTCTACTCAAGGTTAGCTGGGAATGCCATATAGCATTAAGCTCGCCTTTTGTACAAATCTTTGGTGCAATAAAGAATAAAATAATAATAATAACATATACAAGCACTCCTGGACATGAGCATCTCCCATTTTCGGGAGGTTGTGCTTTAATTACCCTACTTGGCAGACAGTCCCAGCTATTTTGCATCTATAGTTTATATGTGAGATAGTATACAGAATGGTTCGTCTCCCTAGATCTATCTTACTTGCATTTTTCTTAGTTGACATTTCTGGCATCCATAGGGCGAGATTGGGTAATAAGTTCTCACCACTATCATTATTTATTACACATTCATAACAGCCTACAAAATTCCACAGCTGAACATAACCCTCCTCAAAGATTGCCTCATTGGGAGGATTTTGCCATCGTTGCCACGCTTGGCAGGCGGGTTGGCAACCGCAGTTTTTAATTATTTTAAGTTGCTATCAAGAAGATGCTGCTGCCCATCTCCTGTTCCAGATTCCCTCTGTCGCCTCTTACAACACCCACGGGACGATTTTTGGTAGTGGATATTCTTACACTGCCACTACACGCTTAATTTATTATACATTTGTTTTAATATACTGCATCGTGAGATGAATGCCAATATGGATAAAGAGAAAAATATATATGATTTTTTTTAGGATTATGTAAGGCTGGAAGTGCCCGCAGAATAATTGGTTCCCCAAGACAATTGGAAAATGCTGCTCCCACCAATAAAAATCCTCATGGAGTATGGGTTTAAAACAAGTTTCAAAGTATTTTACAGTATTTCAAATTAATGTGCGATTTTCTCAAATCTCTTATGAAAGACCTTTTTTTTTTAAATTGGCCAAAAGGACACGAGTACATAAATAAATGACATGACTACGTAAATAATTATATATATTGTAAATATTTGCAACTACTATGTAGACAATGTTGCAGCATGCAACTCTAAATATATTTACGTTGCAATTTTCGATATATTTTTATAGTAAACAACATCACAGCAAGTGCACAAAATTTGATTGTTATTAAAAGTGTAAGTAGTGATCCGCAGGAACTCTTGAAGTAAGATTTTGTTCTTACCAATCCGATGCCTACGCTATATCTTCATGTTTTAGATTTTATACTTGTTATAAGTGTATTTAAAGGGTAATGTTGACTCCTTCGGAAATTGTATGTAAAATTTTCATTGTGTACTAAATCACAATCACAAGAAAATATTTTATTTAATATGAAAATGTATCAAGTTAATTATAGTTAGGTTGATTCACTAGAAAAACTGCCATAATATATTTTTGTATGAAATACTAGTACATTAATAACTTCGCCTATTTATATACTTGCTCCTAACTCACGCCAAGAAACCATGTCACGGATTCGCTCTATGCAAACGATTCTTAAAATTTACAATATTCACACGTTTTCTGCATTCGACGAAACATTCCATTATGTTTTGCTGTTTTATATGTTGACGTGGTAGAGCTATACATGCTGCAGCTATATATTATAGTTTTAGCACGAATGGGTCAATTCAACCGGGGAGAGATCACGCTCTCACAGAATACCAGCGTAAAATAGCAGCTTAATGCTGCTATGTTTCGCATGGTAAGTGTAGAGAACCGGAGATCCTTTTTTACAGATCCACTTACCATCAGTTGGACTGTGTGCTCGTTTGTCACCCTTATTCTATATAAAAAAGGTCTCCTGAGTAACAGAAATCGTTTTTTGTAGTTTCTTTATGAAACATAACTAGTAATGTTTCAAAAAGAAACTACAAAATCCTGTGATATGAAAATGGTCATGACGTGATGACGTATACGGGCCACGGGAATCGTTCGAGTCCGATACTCGGAGGGCTGGAGCCAGGAAAAACCTCTGAAGCACCAGCCTTCCTGATCCCAGCGGCGGATCTAGTGTATGGCTTCGCCGGCGACCAAGTCTCGGCCGCGGAGGGTAGTGAGAGCGTCGATTCGCAATAGCGACACTCCTCTCCACCACGGGGCCCGCCAGAGTCGCGGAGGATAGGGCGTGTGGCGTCTCGTCATACCAACACTACTCTTCCCCCGCGACTCCAACATGGCTGTAGCGTGAGGAGGAGAGGACACTCCTCTCATGGACTCGCCAAGCCCACTCGGAGTGGCCACTTCGGGCCGGTCCTTCACCTCGGATCAGTCAGGTGAGTTCCTCTTTGTTCATCGTGGGATACTCAAGGGAAACCCTCTTAACATAACCTGACAACTATAGAAATTGTTCAGAAAATAGGCCTGGAATTCAGTTTTTTAGGTGATGTTGGGTGACTAAGCCCCGGCTACTAAGCCTCCGCACCACAACAAGATGAGAATATACATATTTTATATTGGTCATAGAACTTGTATTACTCGTAAAGTTTTATGTACGCTGACTGCATCAAATTATTTGTTTCTATTTCTATACTGTTGACCCCGGCATCTTCAAAGATTTCAGATCGATCGATTGCGAATGCAATCTTACGCCTAGTCTACGACCACGAATAGATCCACACCTTACAGACATATTTCTAGCGCGCTTTTTTCACCTCGATGCTGCTTTGCGACCACGACGATCTTTATTCCCATTCCGATTCATTATAATATTGGAGTATTCAAAGTGCCTTTCTCTTCATCTGAAATGCCAGATTTGTTGATTTTTAACTCCGGGTCTGCATTTTAATTATTACCAGAATAATCGCCAAGACAACTTTGCGTTCGATTATTCTGTGTCGAGGTCCGTTGCGACTTAACAATAAACAAAAAAATTACAAACACATGCTACATTCATAGAACTCGTTAAAACGTTATTAAATAAATCAATTAAATATATATACTACTACCAAAAATCAATTAAATATACACCGTATAGGCGCGGTTTTTACAATGCGTTGTAGTGTCCGTGCCGTGTTCACTGGTCACCAAGTAAGGTGAAATAATTGCGCGGCTTTTGTGTAATTTATTTTAGATCTGTGTTCAAATTAGTGTCATATTAAAATGTGTTGAGAACAAGATATTAGTAGTTTTTAAATATTGATTTGAAAATATTTATGATATGCATAAATGCAGTCTGCATATTTGTCATGATTTCTTTTATTAAACAAATTGAAAATTTTATGTGATGTTAAAATGAATAAATAACAAGAACCTGCTATCTCTCATATAATAATGGTTATATTGTACATTTAACTAGTTCACTATGGTGGTGATAATTACGAAATCGAAAGATACGTACACGTAACATTTTGCATAGTTTGATGTAGTGTAGAAAAACTGTTTTCCTAATTTTTGTGGGTGAGATACGGACACTTACATAATTTATGAATTTACAATATAGTAGTAATTGTATTGATAATAATAATCTAGTCGGAAATATAAGCCATTGCAATATTTTAATAAATAAATGTCATTATCTCATTTTTAGACAATTTTCATATCAATATGTCATGACATTAAATTAATGTAAGAATCAATAATAAAAATGTATTATGAAATTTTTAACTTAGAATACTTGGTAAGCATTGAATATTATTTATAAAGTGTAATTAAATAATATTGTTCTGTATGGTTACTATAGTTAATAATTGTGTATACCTATGTATCAATTAAAACATTAGAACAAAAAATCTTTTATTTTTATTTCAGCGTGAGTTTTAAAAGATCCGATCTTTCGTAATATACCACCAAGTTAAAGACAGGAAAAGTGAAAAATGGCCGCATAGTTCACCTGATTGTGAGTTGATGCTGTGGCCCATAGACATCGACATTTTAATCTCATATTGAACGCAGTCTCCAACTAGGGCAATGCCTATCCTATGAGATTTAATGATATCAAACACAAATGTGCCTACAAATTTCATACCCATTAGACAAAATGAAGTGATGGATTCTCTTACGCCTCCGTTACGCGCCAAAAGCTTATTGGTGGCTTTGATTTAGTTAGTGGTACCAAGTTGTTGAGCCGAAAGCATAGGCCACATTGATTAGTATATATATATAGGCATAGGCCTGGGTAACCGAATGGCTGACTGGACCGAATAGAGACTTCTCGGTATTCTACAATAGTTTTGCAGAAGTTGGGCAGTAATTGCATGTTAAAACCCTCCGTCAACAGGAAATAAGACGCATGTTAGGTCACACCCTTTCATAGTGGAGCTTCGGTATTGAAATTACTTGTCAGCGTCAGCATGTGCGTATTAACTCTCGTCACAATGGTAATAATATCGATGTCCTACTGGTCGATGGGTACATCGGGTACATCTTTTGATTACAGCCAAAATGTGATTATATACTCTTTGTTTACAGACATGTTATTTGTATATAAATAAACAAATGAGAGAGTATATAAATCAGTAAGTTTAAAAAGGCACTATTTATTACCTGAATATATATCACAAAATGTAAAGGAAGAAGTAAAATAAAATGAATTAATATGACGTGCACAAAAACAGTTAAAGCCTAATTGTGGCCACATAGTATTTCTTATCATAACAAAAAATAATGAATGCATGGAGAGAGCTAGATTTTTATACCGGGACGCATTAGGCATTTTCCGGGATTGTCTTACTAATTATTGCAAAAAATGAATACAAATTTTCATTATGGAATCGTCATCATCATCATCATCATTACAGCCCTACACAAGTCCACTGCTGAACATAGGCCTCCCCCAAGGAACGCTACAACGCTACTTTCCCGATCCACCTGTATCCATTGACTTCCTGCATGTCTTACCAGGTCCTCATTCCATCTAGTGAGGGGACGTCCTACACTTCGCCTGCCGGTACAAGGCTGCCACTCGAGAACCTTTCTTCCCCATCGGTTGTCGGTTCTTCGAGCTATATGGCCGGCCCATTGCCACTTCAGCTTATTAATCCGTTGGGCTATGTCGGTTACTCTGGTTCTACTGCGGATATCCTCGTTTCTATGTCTATCACGCAGAGAAACGCTGAGCATAGCCCTCTCCATAGCTCGCTGAGCGACTGAGCTTCCTCATACGGCCAGCAGTGAACGACCACGTCTCAGATCCATAGGTCACCGCTGACAACACGCACTGGTTGTACAATCTAGTTTTGAGGTAGGCCTGACGAGAAGATGTGTCATAGTCTCTCGAACGCTGCCCAACCGAGTTGAATCCGTCGACTGAACTCTCGGTCGAAGTTGGGCGAGATTAGTGCTTCCAACAACTACCCGCATAGGTGTGACATGTACGTTACATATCGTCACACCGTATATACTTTCCATATGCATTTAGTAAAAAACTGTTATTCTGACACTTCAATTTTATTTATTTTTTGATACGACTTAGGGACCTTCAAGAAAAGAGCTTACTCCTTTCTAGTGTTGCAGTTGTGCATGGGCGGCGGTAGTCACTTACCATCAGGTGAGCCGTATGCTCGTTTGCCCCCTCTCCTATAAAAAAACGACTATTGTTTTGTCCATGTTCATCTTAATGCCTCCTCTACACTACTCGCGAAGTAGACCGAAGTTGGACGAGGCGAATAGTGTAGAGAGGTACTTCGATTCGCTTCTTGCAACCTCGCTTCGCATCAGGCGACTTCCGATCGCTGTCGGTTTTTTGCGCCAGAGTCAAAGGACTTCACGAAGTGCCCCGAAGTTGCACGAAGCGTCTCACTACACTACTCGGCGTACGCCAGTTATGAATAAGTTTTTTCATATATAAATATTAAATATATAGCTTTCTACATAATTATTTATTTAGTTAACGCATTGACGTCGTACTGTTCACACAATGAGGTACCTATAGCAGCTGCCTCTTGAACGTTATTCATGTTAAGGGTGCGGGAGACTCAAGATGACTGAGCTCTTCGCGAAGTAACACGAGTGTGTAGTCACGTTCGTCGGACTGCGATCGACTTCGACGAGCACTTCGTCGAAGTTACTTTGCGAATAGTGTAGAGGAGGCATAAGACCTATCCGTTGGGAGACACTATTGAGGTCATTGAGCATAGTGCTTAGGTCCTCCAGCGATTCTGCCATAAGGACTATATCGTCGGAAAATCGAAGGTGAATGATGTACTCGCCATTGACGTTAATACCGTAATCTTTCCAGTCCAGTAACTTAAAAACGTCTACAATGAAGACTTTCGGGGATATTACGTCACCCTGTCTTACACCTCTCTGCATTTGGATAGGTTTCGTACTCTGGTTCTGTACTCGGATAGCCATCGTAGCCCTACTGTACAAACACTTCAGCATTTCGATATACCCACAGTCAATTTGGCACGAATTTCCACGGACGAATACGAATACGCAAGACATAGTGGCAGATTGTACTCCTCGGTCTTCTGTACAATTTGCCAAAGGTTATCGTCGGAAAATCGAAGGTGAGTGATATACTCGCCAATGACGTTAATACCGTAATCTTTCCAGTCCAGTAACTTGAAAACGTCTCCCAATGCAGCGGTGAAGAGTTTCGGGGATATTACGTCACCCTGTCTTACATCTCTCTGCATTTGGATAGGTTTCATACTCTGGGTCTGTACTCGGATAGCCATCGTATTCCTACTGTACAAACACTTCAGCATTTTGATATACCGACAGTCAATTTGGCACGAATTTCGACGGACGAATACGAACAAAGAGAATATAATCACTACGTTTAAGAGGCGGGACTTCATAAGAAAAAGTAAATGTATGACATTGCGCCAAGCTACTCTACCAACATCAAGACATGACATTTAATTTTTGACAAACAGTGCTGACAACATAGGCGAATTATAATAGTGCTGTAAATGTCTATCCTCGAATAATTTTATCGATATATTGTTTATCGATATTTTTTAATAAAAGTTAGATCCATATACTGAATAATTTATGAGAAATATTTTTTTTAACGTGGGGATTGAGTAAAAATGCCCATGTGGATAAGAAATCAATGTATTTTACACACAGCAATTTGTAATTACATCTCTAAAATTATTAGGTACAAAAAATATGTATAAAGAAAATATAAAATAAAAAACGCACTATTATACTAATAATTAATTAAGTAAAAAATAAATGACGACTCCGTAGCGCAGTGGCTAAGCGTTTGGCTGCAGCATTGCGGGACAATGCTTCGTTCTCGCACTGAACAAATGTTGCTATGCTGTAAAATAAATAGTCTGCGTCTGGATGCTTGTTTTCATTCAACATTAGTTCTTTTTAAAGGGTAAAAATATTGGATTTTATAACACTGATTGAATTAAATTCCTTTTAAGTGTAACAAATACTATGTACAAATCGCTAGGATTCTTCACAGAGGTACCTATGTACATACTACTCGCAGAGATTGTTTACTAATTGTCGCTTTCAAAATGAGTGCTCATTATAGCTAATGTTTGTAGATGAATCTATAAAAAAAAATTATAACCAGGTAATTACGAATAAATTTGAGTTTAGTTATATAATCGAATTCTTACCAAAATGTGACTTTAGAGGGATATTATCTTTTGCTACGTGTAAATGAAACCTAATTAACATACAAATAATAGTGGTACAATAAAGTTTAAATTAAGTCCACTGATGAAATAACAGTTCGTTTTAGTTGGGTTCAAAATCCTCGGATTTGCAATGTTTGCCACAAAAATGTTTTAACATGTGAATCTTTTCAATTGGTGCATGTGCCAGCTATTTCACCCATTGCTTGCATCTGAAAAAGTAATATAAATAAAATCACATTTCTGTCGGGGATTCCCGTTAAAGTTATTGCGTCTATAATCGATATAATCGCGCCTCAACTAGCTATTATTTTTAATAATAGTATCGAATATGGTGTTTCCTGATTTAATGAAACATAGTATAGTAATACCTTTGTTTAAATCTGGTAGTACATAAGACCCCGCCAATTTTTATTTTTGCCCGTCATTTTGTATGACTCTTCCGGTCGATAGTACAAATGGGCGTGCCTCAAGGCTCAATTCTCGGCCCCTTTCTGTTTCTTGTATATATTAATGACTTACCTTACATAGTAGGGGATAACCATAATATAGTATTATTTGCTGATGACACTTCATTAATTTTCAAATTAAAACGACAATTATTAAAATATGACGAAGTAAATAATGCTATATCTAAATTAGTAAATTGGTTTAATGTTAATAACTTGCATTTAAATGGCACTAAAACGAAATGTATGAAATTCATGACTCCAAATGTCAAACAATTAAATACTAATGTAATTTTAAATGGGGAGGAACTGAGTCTTGTCGATACCACCATTTTTCTTGGAATAACACTAGACGCGAAGCTTCAATGGAGCCCACATATATCAAAATTAGTAAGCCGACTTAGTTCTGCAGCAAATGCTGTAAAAAAGATCAAAAATCTTACCAGTGTGGAAACAGCTAGACTTGTTTACTTTAGCTATTTCCATAGCAGAATGTCGTATGGTATTTTGCTATGGGGACACGTGACTGACACTGAAATTATATTTGTTTTACAGAAGAGGGCCACAAGAGTAATCTATGATTTAAAATCTAAAGAGTCGCTCCGACAAAAATTTAAGGAAATTAATATATTAACTTTGGCCTCTAATACATTTATGAAAATGTAATGTACGTACACAAAAATAAAAGTAGTTATACAAAAATAAATGATATTCATTCTGTAAATACTAGGAACAGACACAAGCTAGTAGTACCAGTAACTCGACTCCACCGAGTCAGTAATTCATTCTTGGGGGCGATGTATACGCTTTTACAACAAAATCCCAGAAAATATACAAAATTTGACCTGCTCAAAGTTCAAAAACTTTATTAAAGAAAGTTTGTATAAAAAGGGTTATTATAATATCAAGGAATTTATGGATGATAATAACCCCTGGGAGTGATCGCTACCAAGCTATTTCTAATTTGTTTTGTGTGATTAATTGTGTAATATACATGATTGTAAGCCGTTATTTAAAAAAAAAGTCCCACTGGGTTTCTTGCTGGTTCTTCCCAGGACAGAGGTTTTTTTTTTCGAATCAGTGGTAATTAAACAAAAGAGTGACTTTCAATAAGTATTATTTATAATCTATATCGAATAAAGTTTCTGTTTCTTGGGACAAATGGTCGCCCTCCCGGTGATAGAACAAGTTGCCGGAGTCGAGGATTACCGTGTCCTCCCTCTCTCTTCGGACCTCAGATAATCCTATAATATTCCCGCGCAACTTGTCTATCTCTTTTTCCAGCTCCAGGATCTTCTCGTCAGTACTCAGGGTGCGTGCGTTATATGTTGCCAGGACGAGTTGTCGTAGGTGGCAACCGAACCTCCACCGGAGATTCTTAGCACCCCCTTCCCCGCCGTTACCATGGTCGCCACTGTAGCCAGGAATAGCGGGGCCGCCGGGGACTGGGACTGGGGTCCGTTTATGTGTCGTTGCTCATGGGGGATATATTGCCATAGTTGCTACGCTTTGCGAGCGGGTTGACAACCGCAGTTGTTTATTGCTTTTTGCTGTTATCAGAAAGATCCTGCTGCCCATCTTCTGCCTCAGTTTCCCTCTGTCGCCTCTTACGACACCCACAGGAAGATATGGGGTAGTACACGGGGAATGGCCAACGCAATTAGAAATGCTATTTCTATTCTTTTTATATGAATAAAACTATTTTTAATGGAGAAGGGAATAGCGTAAGTTTCAACAACAACCAAACTTGATTATAATAATCCAAAGTTTATTGTTACTAGTAGCAAGGCTATAAATAAATAAAAAAGTCATATTATTTTAACTCTTATATTCAAAGTAACGAAATTAAATCTGACGGTATCAACTACCATAGAAAATCACTTTTTACACTATAGTTAAGTATTATAAATGCGTAACTATGACGCTGTACTTCAATTTTATTAAAATTGTCTATAGATACTTTTCTCATAAGATATTATAAAATATACAATTGTATTTACATTTATCCTCTTTATTAAGTCTAAACAATAAAATAGATTGTTAATACCTTTATTTCTTTCTGCCTGAATGGAAATTATACATAAATATTTATAACAATGCAAGATATTTTATTTCAAAAATTATTTAGTGATTATGTTGCTTGTAATTGAACATTATAATAAGAAAGTCTCCTCTAAATCATCAATTTAGAAAAACTATAAAATGATTGGTTTGCGATTTGCCACTTATGGGCTAATAAGTGACTGTCAGTTTTTATTAAACAGTACAATGTTAAAAATTTTAAATAATTCAGAAACTTCAATAAATTACACATTTTCTGATAAGTCATAAAAATATTTGAAGATATTCATTACTCAACTGTTTAGAATTACAAGGCGGAATATTAAATTTTAACTCAAAAGAGGTAACTTTTATTATTTGCAAACTAAAGGGCTAAATATTATATTAAAATAAAATATTTCTTAAATACAATAGCACAACACAGATTGATTTATTGTTAGAATCAAGGGTTATTATAATTCAAAATAAATTATACTGCCTTTAGTTAAAGTATTTACTGCATCTTTTATTAATCAAAATCACTTTTGCCTCCTACTTGGCTTCACATCTAGCAATCACTATGCTTTTTCTTCCTTTTCTCTGTTATACCGTTCTAGTTCTTTAAGAAACTGTCCTTTTGGTTTCATCACATTAGGTCTATCACCACGGCACTTAGGGCAAAACCACTTGCCCTTTGGTTTGGTAGTGAGTGAGACACAGGAGAAGTGGAACCATTCAATAGGGCAAAGATCATTGTCACATAATATCATTTCTCCAAATGATATCTGATCACAGAGGCAATACCTAGGTTCATCAGGATCGATTGCATCATTTTCTTCTGGTGGTGTCTCAGATCGTTGAGCTGCTTGCCTCGCTTTGCGCTTTTTCTTTTTCCCAATACCTATAAAAATGTTAGTTTCGTATTTAAGATTTATATTTAGAGTAACATTGAGATTTTTAATAGAAGAAAAAAATATTAAACTTAATAAAAAGTAAGTAAAATAAAATAATTACACATTTTGAAGTTGGTGCTAAGACATAGTGTATAGAATAATGAAAGCCCCAACAACTTCTTGGCTTTTACCTTTGATTAAAAGTTTTTTTGACCCTTCGGAGTGGACTAAGAAATATCTAGTAGTAATGTCTAGTTCTTTATAAAAAGAAACAGTACCATAACTTTTTATCTCCAAATTTATATGGAGACACCTCTGAATTAAATTAATAAAAAAGAATTACCAAAATCGATTTACAACTGACGAAAATATTGCGTAACATACATACAAAAAGCATACAGTTGAATTGAAAACCGTTTTTTTTTAAGTCGGCTATAAACAAAAATACTTTAATAGACTATACTTTGTTTAACAATAAAAGTGAAACATATTTAAAATGAATCATAGAAATATATAAGGGAGCATACTAAATGTTTATTAATATCCATACAATGAGTTACGGCGACGAAGCCCGCGGGTTCGAATCCTACCACATAGCAAGTATTTTTGTGGCCTACAAATAATTTTTGCAGGACTAGATGAAAATCCTAGTGTGGGAAAATCATGCTTTTTTTTTTTAAAGAAAAAAAATATTTATAGAAAGTCATTTTTACTATACCTTTCTTATGTGTAGTATTATGTGCATGGCGTTCACTGTCACGTTCACTGGATTCAGCACCATCTGTAGCAGCACCTGCTGTAGTTCGAGAACGTCTTGCTCGTTTAGACCACCT
Organism: Parnassius orleans; assembly: GCA_029286625.1. Classification (NCBI taxonomy): domain Eukaryota; kingdom Metazoa; phylum Arthropoda; class Insecta; order Lepidoptera; family Papilionidae; genus Parnassius; species Parnassius orleans. The sequence continues at coordinate 829,098 of JAGSMP010000009.1, forward strand.
CTCCCCTATTAAAAATGTAAAATAAATTTTTATATTTTTGATTTTTACAATTATTTTCATAACATTCAAATATACAATATTTATTACAATAATAAAAAATAAAAACTTCAAATATCATAGAGTTCCACTCTCCGCGGAATTGTGCCAAGAACGCTGCCTGTGTTTCCTCACTGAATGGCTGTACTTAGCCTTTGAGAGGTAAAAGACCCAACTTTCTTATCATCAGCAGGAATGACAAGTCGTGGATACAGTTACTTTAGAAACTTCACCACACGTGGACCACACTGTTCGATAATCTTACAGCAATAAATAAATTAAAAAAAAATATTATTGGGTAAAAAGGACACTGTAAATTGGTAACAGTGTTGTAGTAGAAACTTCCTTTTAAGTATTTAAAATACTTGTACCTCATATTTGCACCACTTACTTAACCAGTGACTAGATTCTTTAGTCGAAACAGCTAGAAGGCAGGCCTGATCTTGGTCACTATGGAAATTATGAAACAAATCATTTTGCACACTAAGTATCACAGGAATATCCCACTGTTTTTGTTGGTTAACTTCCAGTGAAATATTAATACCGAAGACAGATTGTTCGCCATGACTGCATTGCCTCCGCAGCAAAGCACAGGTCTACTTTATTATTTAAAATTATGTTACATAATTCACTGACACAACATGGAAATCGGGCAATGCAACACTAGAAAAATTTCTTACACTGATACCTCAAAATTTATAGGTAAAGTTGCTTGAGTCTAGGCTGTAGAATTTAAAGATAAATTAAGAATTTTTTCTATAGCTATTTTAAAATTATCATGTTATGTATCTACTGCTGTGTGAAACATTGAAACAGATAAGTTGATTTTGTAAATAATATCTATTTACAAATGCAATTTTTTCTAAATGTGAGTGATTAGAATATTTAAAAAAATATTATTTGTTTGTGTGTAAAAGTTGTAACAACCATACAACTCTATAAAAATATATACTATGCGTTGATAGTCACTAAATACTTTCTTAATCATTTTAGGTTTCATATCACCATTAACATTATATTTTCTTCAGAATCAAGTCGCATTAAATTAGGATTGATTTTAGAACTAAAAGAAGTTTAAAAATTACCTCCACTCTTATCCCGTTCCTTCTCTTTTTCTTTCTCATTATTACGTTCTGGAGGGGGTGGTGGTGGGGCTTGCTGTTGTTGTGGCTGAGGTGTAATGCTTTCTTTATCCCCTGTTCGTATGGATTCAGTAGCTGGTGAAGGTTCTTCTTTTGCTATTCCATTTGTATTAACTTCAAGGCAAGAAACTGAAAAGTATATAAAATTGGTAATTATATATTTTATATATTAAACTTATAGTCTTTGCGTTATAGCATGGTGCGGGTGACAGCTTAGTTTAGCGTGTCTAGAGATGGAACAATGTTAAATCGATTTAAAAAAGGCGATTAACGATACACTAAGCAAAGCAAAAGTTATCGATTAGCCATCGATCAAAAAATTATAACCGAAATATATATTTCTTTATAAATAAATTACAATGCATGTAAATTTTACTTACAGTTTAATACAAATTATGACATTATAGTTACATATTATACTATGTATTAATTTGAGAATAAAAGTGATCTTTTATTTTATGTTAATTGAAATATTTTTCTTAACATTAAAAGAAATAAAATGACTGCCTGTAGCTTTTCAAGATACGAGTGCTAGCGCTTTTCCTTTTATTGCTTTTCTTTTTAGCATGTTGCCAGGTTCAGTATTCCAGTATGCCAAGTCAAATATCGGGATGGAAGGTAAAAATAATCAAGAATTTGGTTTATAAATCTAATAAAATAAAATAAAAGGTTTTTTGTAGCCATTTTGGCCGCCATGAGTTATACTTAAAGTCTTTTTGACAGAATGCGCAATGTGATGTTTTCTTATATTTATTTAAATATGCGCAATGTGCTCTACAATTATTTTTTGGGACTGAGCTAATCTGCGTTTTTTTTTTTGGCAAATCATTTATATTGAACAATTAGTTATCGTTGCAGATTCTGAATTTTAAGGGTTTTTTGAATGCACTTCAAAAAACCCTTAAAAACGGCATCATACCTATGTATAACCTCAGACACAGATCAAATCCTTGCATCGCATGCATAATGTCACTTTATTTATTGAAAACAACAACACCCACAACCGCTTGAAGAAATTGAATATTGAAAGAACTGACCCACAAGACCTTTGCATTTTACTAAATGTAGTTATCTAAACCGCAGCATGTAAGTTAGGTACTGTACTAATTACTACTAGAAGAATTAAATAATAATTAATGGTCGAATTGACGACGTCGGTGCATAGCGTGAGTGGACGGGCGGCGTCACTCGTTGAGAGAAAAAACGAAACATCTGTATATCGGCAACACAATACGCGTAAAATTTAAAACTTTGATGTTAACTATTTAGTCCGAGTTTGGTGAGAAAAGAAGAAATGTCAAAGCTAAAATATTTAAATGTAGTAACAGCTTACGGATGTATTCATTTTGCTGTCATAATTATCGAGACGTAAAAAATCGGGACTTTAGGCGTCCCGATTCACCCTGGATCACGTGTCACCAAACCCATGAAAGTCGGGACACCTGGCAACACTAATGTGTATAATCTATGCTAGCGCCTAGCGCTTTGTATGAAGTACCTATCGGCCGTTTTATAATTTCCAGTTTAGTTTATATTGCTTTTACTTTCGATTATTGAGTTTATTGTTGTTTTGAAAAGTAAATTTTTGCTATTTGGTGAGTTTATTTATTTAAAATGCCAAAACGAACAAAAATGTTGTAAAGGCGAGTCAAGCGAGGGGCTAGTCATTTCGAGCCATCGAGATTACTTTAAGTGAGATCCACAAAATGGAGGAATAAATTTAAAATTATTTAATTCTTTTTTCTTTATTTTACCACTTTCTCTATTTATTTGTTTATTGTAGTAAATGAATCGTAAGATACTTAAATTTAGTATATATGAATATGACGGTATTGCACCACACATATAAAATAGAATTATCTTACTTATTTTTTAGGGTTATATTCGCTTAACAGTTGTTACGTCCGATTATGAGGCACATCTCTAGTAATAAAAAAAAACTGCTAATATGTATAATATGTAACTGCGCACGCAAGTGAAATAAATGAAACTTTTATAATTTTATTAGTAAAAAAAACTAGATAAGTTGACATTTTTTAAGTTAATGTTAATTTAATAGTCACAACAGAATAGAGAAAAATAATAAAAACAAATTCAGTGTTATTTTCTCATAGTTAAAATTGTTGTAATCTTGCAAACGCATGCAAGTTACCTTCTAGTGACCTGTCAAGCTGTCACCCACACCATACTATAATGCAGACTATAGATAGATTTATTACTTTGCAAAATTTTATTTCCTAATGGTGTAGTTAATATTGCACTTGTACTAACAATAAATACAATTCCGTAGTTTTTGTGATAATGCTTTAGAATTCCGTGGCACAAGGATGTGTCAGAGAGGGGGGTGATCTTCCCCTTGCATTTAAACTTAATCTTTGAAAATTTCATTTTAAAATCAGTTTTCAGAGTGAAATTTTAGAAACAAAATAAGTTGTCTTGCTATGAGGAGAGGTGGTAGGAGGAAGGTGTGCACCCCTGCTTATTCTATAGCTATTGCCTAGTTTTTCATGGAGCAAGTTAAATACTCTGGCGTGAATTCCCCCTGTGAAGGCTGTGAGGTATGTGAAGGTAAGTGTGTGTGAATGTAGAACCTCATAATTTTTAAGAAAAACAGCATAGGCAATAAATGTTTGTTCTTTATAACTCCAAATAACAACAAAACTTTAAAATCAATCTTGGAAACTACATATTTCTGTGTAAAAAGCCACTAGGGTATGCATCTGAGCATATTGTACATTGATAAAAACCAAAATCACCAACAATTTTAATGCAATCATGATAATAGATACAGCTAGGAATTTAGAACTTTATAATACTTACTAAGGTTTTTATGGTCGGCATCAAGAGACCTCTGTTTATTGTCAATAAGATCCTGAAGGATCTGTACAACTTGCAGTTTTTCATCACCAATTTCTTGTGCTGCTACAAGCGCAGCTTGCAAGCGTAAGGCAGCTCGACTACGACGTTTCTCTTCAGTATTTGGCCCTATGCAAACACCTAAATGTGTTTCTGCATCACGTAAACATTCTGAGAAAAAAAGTACAATCAACTAAATGAATGTCTTTCAATCTGGATTTTGTATAATTACATATAAGGTTCTTTTAAAATTATATACACAGTATATGAAATTATGATGATAAATAGCGAACAAATTTTTAATGTCAAACTAATTTTTGAAATCATGACAGAAAATCTTTATGAATGAAAGTGATAGTAAATTTATGATAGTCAATAGCATCTCCGAATAAGTACAATGCTGAGTTATTTCGGAATCTATTTCCTCCAAAGTCATGTCTATACTGCGTATGCGTATACAACACATAGAAACAGAAAACGTCAACATAACGTAAATAATGTTATGACCTAAGTTAAATACAATTGCAATTGTAATGTTCATGATTTTAAATGAATAACTAATCGGAGGAGCAAATAAAAATATAAGAATTACCTCTATAAGTTACGTCGAGCTCTCTCATACGCGATAAATGTCGCTGCAAATCATTTGGAAGATTTTCAACACAATCTAAGTAATTCTCAACGTAGGTAGCCGATAAAGCTGCTTCCGTAGAAGTTGAATTCAACATGGTTAAATATTTAATTCAGTTTTCATTATTAAAACACAGAGAATTCTAAAAATTTAAACACTTTCAAAACTAAACAAGTTCTAGCACTCAACAACAGCCGTCACAAGCTTGAAAGATATAGATGGTAAGTTCAGAAACTTGAATTAAGATTTACTATACTCTTTGGATTAGAAAAATGCACTATAGACAAATTAGTAAGAATGAAAGTGTATTTGTGACTTAGAATACATCTTAGAGTTCATTAATATTTTTATTTTCTTTTATGTTGTTAATTTAATTATTTTATATTTTGGTAATAATTTATTTAATTATCTGTATCGAGGAACATAGATCAGATCAACTTCTTAATAGTTTGTGGATCAGATAAAATATTATAGGTACTCCATGTAGTAGAAGTGCGTGCACATAGACATATAATTCTTTATTTTTATTCTTTTCTTCTAGCCATCTAGCCATCTACCCATCTATGCATTGAGCAACACAGGAGGGGAGAAGCCATAGCATTATTTTCTGATATCAAACTGTCTGTCAATTTTTTGCGGGGGAAATCTACGCCACGCACACTTTTTCAGACTCCCACACAAAAATAATCGTCTGTCACTACGAAACTCACATATAACAATTAAAATAATACACATAGACTTAAAATATACTGGCATATAGACGGACATAGTGTGCAAGGGAGAAGAAAATTCCTTTTTTTTTATAGAATAAGGGTGACAAACGAGCACACAGTCCACCTGATGGTAAGTGGTTGCTGTGGCCCATAGACATCTACATCTATCTTCGTTTGCGAATTTAAATGCAGATGCGTTGTCAGCCGTGAGGACTAAGATAGAATGCCTCTTTTCCAGTAAAAGGGGTTCTCTACACTCACCATACAAAACACAGCACCATTAAGCTGCTATTTTACGCTGGTATTCTGTGAGAGCGTTGTCCTTCCCCGGTCGAGTCGACCCATTCGTGCTACAACTATACTATTAATATAGCTGCAGCATGGCTCTACCACGTAAAAAATGGCATCCTTATGGCAAAAACGCAAGATAGAAAAGGATACCAAATCTCATGACTCTGTAACCGATTTTGAATGACAGGTCGGCACAAGTCGGCACGCAAGAAATAAGCTCCTAGATATTTTGTAATTTTTTTAGATTATAATAGTGTTAATGTTTATAATTCATAGTTTTCCAAAATGGTTACATGTTCCGTGAGTGAACTGTGGTGTCAATAATAGAAATAATCTTGATGGTTGCACATTTCACAGGTAAATTCGGAAGACGTTGTTACTGCTATGATGCGTCTATTTTGGGTTAAAAATTTATGTTATATATAGGTACTGTTTAAAATATAGAATATTTTCAATTATTTTATTAATTTTGATAAGGAAAAGTCACGTTGTTGATAATTTGTATGATTTTGATGAATTCATTTTTAAACAAAATATTTTACATGTACGCTTAGGATTGACTCAACTATATCAAAATTAATGTCGATATTTAACTTGAATGTTTATAATGAATCGATTTTTTATTGCCCACACAATAAGGAGAGGAATGAAAATAAATGCTCAATTTGCGTTCTAAAAACATAATTTTATTTTTTTCATTTCTCAAACAGATGGATAGAATAAAAAAATAGTTAAGGTTATTTGGGCGGGTTGGTTGGAATTCAAAAAAGAACTACAATTTGCAGCAAACATTTTCTTGAGAAATATAAAAGAAAAAGCAGAATAAAAACAATTTTAATAAAAGGAGCCTCCAACATTATTTGTATCAGTAAGTTTTACTTCAAAATTTTACTTCAAAAACTTTAGGTAAAAATCGTAGATAGAGGATTGACTAAATAAAGCATTCGCGAGATAGAAATAGGCGGGAGGTACTTTCTCTGGGTTACCAGATATTGTTCCATTTCCCCCGTTATAGGTTTATTTATATTCACAGCACTTAAATTCATACAACAAAGTTATTTGTTACGATAAAAAAATGTTCTTTTATAATTCAGATGATTAATTCATTTCTCTTGAAAATACTTTCTGTAACTAAAAACTACGGGCGAAAACGGCGTAAAAGCAGAATCATCATTCCGTATTCAACGGCGCATCGACGATTTTACTAGACAGCCAATAAACTCTTTGTATTTCGACGGCACTAAGTGAAGACGCTACTAGCACAAAGTGTTATATCGCTAATAAGTAGCAATATCTTAAGTGTGTAACTATCTTAACATCCAGCAAGCGCATTCTTTACAGACTTTTAAAAAACAACTCAAGGAGTATTGACTGAATTTCCCGTCATAATAATAAATTATATGTATTTCCTCTTTTCATTAATAATGGATTTTTTGTTTAATTTTCTCTGCATATATATTATGTGTTTGAATATATATATATATATTTATATATGTTCATTAAATATTATATTATTCATATATTTATATAAATCTTATTTAATAATAGGTTTTATTTCCTCAGTTTATTTTATATCGCACGTTGCACCTATCCGTCAAAATATATTAAAATGTCCTTTTACGTTCGGTTTGTCAGGTAGAAATCGCTTAAAGCGATATGACCACCGTTTGTAGCTCATAAGTTTTCCGTAATTGTAACCACTTTGTTTAAATGCAATAAAGGATTATCTATCTATCTATGTACTTAAATATTAATTAATAATCAAAAATTTCCTCGTGTCGAGTTTTAAGTTGTTTTTACAAAGTTCATAATACCAATAATGTTTTAACATAACAGTCCATCACAAGTTCAGTGCTGAATACAGTCCCCCGGAAGGAATAAGTTTCCACTTAGGTTTTGTAGTACAAAACACGGTTCTGAGCCAACTCCCGCAATTTCCTGCATGTCTTACCAAGTTAGTGGCTTGTGTGCGGCAAGTTGTGGCGTACAAGAGAATATATACACGGGATGATACTACCCCGCGTCGTAAGCAATAATACAACAGAAGGGGCACTTCCTTATTATTATTTAATAATACAACAGAAGGGGCACTTTCCTGGTGAAAACATAAAATAATAAAAAACTGGTTTTTGACGCAGGCATGGCAACTATGGCAAGAGTCATCCTATGTCGTAGAGAAGAGGAACTCGTGGTTAATTAACAGCTGCGCGAATCAATAGATCTCCGAGATTAAGCTGCACTTGTCGCTGTCAGTCCATAGATGGGTGACCGTTTTCTTAACATACCGAGATTGAGAGATTAGACAGTGCATCTGTATCCTCAGACACCTGGTCCACTTTAATATCTTCTGCGTATTTGGCTAGTCTGTGTAAGATCATTATGTTTTTAAATTCATGCAGCTAAAATTATTATAAGTTTATTATTTTTCAGGGACAGATGAAAGAGAAGGTAGCTTCATAAGTGAACATATTAGCCTTTAAACAGAGCAATCTTATTTAACTAATTCCTACAAGTTTATTTACTAAAATTATTAAGTTTAAATTCATATTTAAGTCGAATGTTAAATTTAATTTCTATAATGTATTTAATTATTAAATGTTTATAATTATTAAAAGTAATATTTATATGAAAAATAAAGCAGCTATTATGTACTCCGTTTTTTTATTTTAACAGCATAACATTTTATAAAATATATAAAGTATAAATAGGGATATATTTAATTAAGTATCTACCTATTTATAGTTGATTAACGTTATGTTAAAAAAAATCCTGGGAAACTGTCCATGGTAGTAAAGTTTTCTCCAAAGATCATAGCTCGAAAATACAACTTTCCGATCTGATTCTTGGGGGAAAATGTTTAAGTTTATCGGTAAATCCAACAAAAGATAGGTAGATGCAGCTTATTCCCGGGAGCATGTTATTTGAATATTTTTAATTATTTTAGAACTACCAAGGTAAAATTTCCGTAAATTTTTGTAGTTATTCAGTTTCGTGCACTAAACCATTTTTTTAAATATTTTTACCGTTTCCTTAACAATAATTTTTCGATAGTCCTTGTAAGTGACATGTACATCACTAGCTAACGCATACAATGACAAATCAAAATCGGTTACACATTTTCGGGCTGTCAGGTCGTCTAGAGTCTGACAAACGAAAGTAGGGACTGAAACAGCGTGGCAAATTTAAAAAATCTCAGCCTAGTAACCCCAAAATTTGTATGAAGTACCTGGAACAACCTGACTTGATACTTTATAGTAGTTTTTTGTGTAAAACAATATTTGTAAACTACTGTTTGACAGCATGTGGACAGGTCCAAAAATGGGAACCTACGATACCTGTTGTACGTATAGTCGTATTTTTAACCAGACGAAGTAAACTGAAGTTTCGAGATGTAAATCGTGTCTGCCCATTATGATCCAAACCAAAGAGACATTTCGTGCGTGACATATCGAAAATCAGTTTACTTCGTTGGAATAAAAATACGACTAGGTATTATGTGATAATATCTGAATAAAAAAACAACAATATTCTATAATAATTTTGGTTTATTCACTACCATAATCGAAATCAGAATCTAGGATTTCCATGTGGAAAGATTCATTTAACCCACTGGAATCACTATCTCCAACATGAATAATAAAACTTTCTGAATTATCTTCTGTTATTCTATCCCTTTCTTTATATTTATTTTCAATGTGAATTACATGATCAGTCATTTTCTTCCATTCCTGTGGAGTTATGCTTTCAAAAGACTCTTTAATAAGTTTCTCTAACTCCACAGCAGACAGGGCAATATTTTTACTAGCCACTTTACGTTTAGCCAAACTCCATACCAGCTCAATTTAGATCGCAGTGGTAGGGGGGAAGTCGCAATACCTCATGCCCATTCTGCTTCAGAAGTTTATCAGCTTCATATACTGGTTCTGCTGTGTTTCGTTTTACAAGACATAGCAGCTCTGCTTTTGTGTGATATTGTTCAAATGGAATATCATTCAAAGTAAGCCATTCTTTTATCTAATTTTTGCGACTTTGTGATATAGGAGCTTTATTTACAATGATTAAATGGTAACTGGCACTATCCATAACTAATACACTCGGCTCATTTAAATTGGTTGTGAGCTTTTCTCTTAGCCATTTATTAAAGTTAACGGCGTTCATGTCGTGGTGGTAGTCTGCCATTTTAGATTTAGTGCTAAATACTAATAATCCCCGTGTAGTGGCGGGTAAGAATACCCACTACCCCATATCTTCCCGTGGGTGTCGTAAGAGGCGACAAAGGGAAACTGATACAGAAGATGGGCAGCAGCATCTTTCTGATAAAAGCCAAAAAGCAATAAAAAACTGCGGTTGCCAACCCGCTCGCCAAGCGTGGCAACTATGGCAATATACCCCCCATGAGCGACGACAATGAACGGCCCCCAGTCCCCGGCGGCCCCGCTATTCCTGGCTACGGTGGCGACCATGGTAACGGCGGGGCAGGGGGTGCTAAGAATCTCCGGTGGAGGTTCGGTTGCCACCTACGACGACTCGACCTGGCAACATATAACGCACGCACCCTGAGGACTGACGAGAAGATCCTGGAGCTGGAAGAAGAGATAGATAAGTTACGCTGGAATATAATAGGACTATCCGAGGTCCGAAGAGAGGGGGAGGACACGGTAATCCTCGAATCCGGCAACTTATTCTATCACCGGGAGGCCGACCATCTGTCCCAAGGAGGTGTCGGATTTATCATCCACAAGTCTCTTGTTAACAACGTTGTAAAGATCGGGAGTGTGTCGACGAGGGTTGCGTACCTTATACTCAGAATCACCAAACGGTATTCGCTGAAGGTCATACAGATTTACGCACCAACCTCGGCACACCCCGATGAGGAGGTGGAGGAAATGTATGAGGATATCTCTAGAGCCATGCATTCCTCCAAAACCCACTATACGGTGTTAATGGGAGACTTCAACGCAAAACTAGGCACAAGAGAGAGCGGTGAGCTGAAAGTAGGGAAATTCGGAATAGGGCAACGGAACCCAAGGGGCCAGCAGCTGGCCGATTTCATGGAGAAAGAGAGACTCTTTATGATGAACTCTTTCTTCCAAAAGCGGCCCCACAGAAAGTGGACCTGGTCGAGCCCCGACGGTTCGACAAAAAATGAGATTGACTTCATTATGACGACCAGACGACAACTGTTCAGTGATGTCTCAGTGATCGCGAGGGTGAAAACTGGCAGCGATCACCGAATGGTGAGAAGCACACTGTACCTAAACGTTAAGTTGGAGAGGTCACGTCTAATGAAGTCAACGCCCGTCCCCTCGTGCTCTAACCAAAGTCCCGAAAACTTTCAGCTCGAATTACAAAATCGTTTTCAGTGCCTAGAAGTTTGCAATGAAGTGGACGATATGAATGACAAGCTTGTGGAAACTGTCCATGCGGTCGGAGCTAAGTTCTGTAAGACCAGTCGCAGAAGAACACAAAAACTCTCCGATCACACTCTTAATCTCATGGTTGTTAGACGGGAGATGAAGCTGCAGTCTTCAGCAGATTTGACAGCATACAGGCAACTGAACAGACAGATCTCCAAATGCATGCGGCGGGACTTGCGCAACTTCAATACAGCTCGTATTGAAGAAGCGATCGAGCGGAACCAGGGCTCCAAAGTCTTTGCCAGAGATCTGTCTGCCAGAAAGAGCCAACTGTCGAAGCTGAAGACCGATTGTGGCAGCATCGTTTCCGGGACACCTGAGATTTTGAGTGAGATTGAGAGGTTCTATGGGCAGCTGTACACGTCATCGTTGGAGCCACACGCAAGTGTGAGTAACGATCCAAGAGCAAGTCTTATCCGACACTATTCCGATGATATCCCGGACGTCAGTCTGAGCGAGATTAGAATGGCTCTCCAGCACCTTAAAAACGGCAAGGCCCCGGGCGAGGATGGAATTACAGCGGAGAACCGGTACTTGAAGTCCTTCAGAAGCTCTTTAATTCCGTCCTCCATGGTGGCACTACACCGAAGGCGTGGAGCAGAAGTGCGGTGGTCTTGTTCTTCAAGAAAGGCGACAACGCTCTCTTGAAGAACTACAGATCGATTTCCCTTCTGAGCCGCGTCTACGTGCTGTTTTCGAGAGTCATTACGAATCGCCTCGCATGCAGACTCGACGACTTCCAGCCTCCCGAACGAGCCGGTTTCCGAAAAGGCTTTAGCACCATAGACCACATACATACCCTTCGGCAAATTGTACAGAAGACCGACGAGTACAATCTGCCACTTTGCCTTGCGTATGTGGACTATGAGAAAGCCTTGATTCCGTCGAAAGTTGGGCGGTGCTGCAGTCCCTTCAGCGGTGCCAAGTGGACTGTCGGTATATCGAGGTGCTGAAGTGTTTGTACAGTAGGGCTACGATGGCTATCCGAGTACAGAACCAGAGTACGAAACCTATCCAACTGCAGAGAGGTGTAAGACAGGGTGACGTAATATCCCGAAACTCTTCACCGCTGCATTGGAAGACGTTTTCAAGCTACTGGACTGGAAAGGATACGGTATTAACATCAATGGCGAGTACATCACCACCTTCGATTTGCCGACGATATAGTCCTTATGGCAGAATCGCTGGAGGACCTAAGCACTATGCTCAATGACCTCAATAGTGTCTCCCAACGGATAGGTCTCAAGATGAACATGGACAAAACAAAATCATGTTTAATGTCCATGTCACACCTATGCCGGTAGTTGTTGGGAGCACTAAGCTCGAAGTTGTTGACGAATATGTTTACCTGGGACAAATAGTCCGACTAGGTAAGTCCAACTTCGACCGAGAGGTCAATCGACGGATTCAACTCGGCTGGGCAGCGTTCGGGAGATTACGACCCATCTTCTCGTCAGGCATACCTCAAACCCTCAAAACTAAATTGTTTAACCAGTGCGTGTTGCCAGTGATGACATACGGAACTGAGACGTATTCCTTCACTGCTGGCCGTATGAGGAAGCTCAAGGTCGCTCAGCGAGCTATGGAGAGGGCTATGCTCGGGGTTTCTCTGCGTGATAAACTTAGAAATGAGGATATCCGCAGTAGAACCAGAGTAACCGACATAGCCCAAAGGATTAGTAAGCTGAAGTGGCAATGGGCCGGCCATATAGCTCGAAGAACCGACAACCGATGGGGAAGAAAGGTTCTCGAGTGGCAGCCTCGTACCGGCAGGCGAAGTGTAGGGCGTCCCCCCACTAGATGGAGTGACGACCTGGTAAGACATGCAGGAAGTCAATGGATGCAGGTGGCTCAGGACCGTGCTTTGTGGCATTCCGTGGGGGAGGCCTATGTTCAGCAGTGGACTTGTGAAGGGCTGTAATGATGATGATGATGACTAATAATGAGTTAGGCACAGGGTCTTTCTCCGATCCAGCATGTACAATTATATACCTTTTCCCCGTTGAAACATTTTCAATTGCACCACTTGTAGATGGACCTTGCTAAGACTTCTTGGGCCTGTAGTTTCTATGAATATAGTTTTCATCAAAATAAATGATTGACTTCCATTCTCTACATTTCAAAGTCATGGTTTTTAAAAACCGTTCTAAAAATCCGCGTCTTAAAAACAGATATATAATAACATTCAATTAACAATGAACGATCATTTTTGTTTCATTCATAGCCATTGGACAATAATAAGTGGCGAAGAGTTTCCCGGCATCAATTAAATCCAATGCTTTCTCTTAATTCCACTAACAGAGTTCTCAACGTAGGAACTTGTTTTCTAACGATGTAAAATTCGTTAAATTTGTTACGAATAGCATCTATATCAATACTATCTAGGTTGGACACTGTGGGTTTATTTGGCCGTTTTTTGCCTGGGGTATTCCAGACACCTTCATTTTTATATTCTTTTTAATGTTGTAACAGTCACTTCTGTAAAGAATGATGAAACAGAATGATTAGGTGCTGCATTTTTAATAGCAAATCATGTAGTAAATTATATCATTGTAAAGCTTAGGTATGTATTTAGTAAAAACTTACCAGTGATTAAAGCTATTTCATCCAAGTACTGGTTCTGGGTTCTTATCCTGTCTTTCTGCTCTAAATCAGTAAGCTTTTCAATAGTTTTCACTATATCATCAACCCCTGCTACATTCTCCAGATTTGCTGTAAAATAAAACAATTTATCTTAAAATTACAATGCAACACAATGCATTATAATGATGGTATTTAACGTTAACGGTTAATTTTAGCCGAAAGAAAAATAAAATTGTTTTTCCGTATCACTTTAATGGCGAAGGCATAAAACAGACTGAGATAGTAAAGGATTTAGGAGTTTTTCTTGATTCTAAAATGATGTTTTCCGAGCATGTCAACCATGTCGTAAATAGATCATACCGCAATCTGGGGTTCATAGTGAGGACTTGTAAACTTTTTAAAAACATAAGCAGTCTTAGATCTATCTACTACGCATATTTTCGCAGTATTCTAGAATATAGTAGCTCCATATGGTCACCGCAATATGCTTTATATATCAAAAAATTAGATAGAATACAAAAACTCTTCATAAAGCACCTCAATTACAAAACCGGCATGCGTCGTCGTGGAACTTATAATGAGGATTGCCTTAAATACGGTCTCTTATCACTGGAGTCTAGACGGGAATTACTTGATATGTGTTTTTTGCATGATATCCTTCACAGTAACATTAACAGCCCTAATCTTCTCCTTAGTATCCAGTTCTGCACTCCTAAGTACCGTACCAGAAATACCCCACTTTTCAATATACCTAAACATCGTACCAAATACGGTATGAACGCTGTCATGACTCGTCTAACCAAAATTTATAATATTAAATATAGTAATGTAGATATTTTCAATTTTTCTAAGTCTAACTTTAAACGCCAACTTATCTTGAAGCTGTCTAAAACTACGAAGCCGTAACCGTCATAAAACATACATCTAACTCCATCTGTATTATCGTAATTTTGTAAAAGTATACATTTGAAAAGCATGTTGTTATTATAGTAATAATAGAATTTTAAGGTATACAAAATAACATGTAACATCTTATATATATAACGATTTATTTATTTTATTTTCTTCAGTGAATATTATTTTATTTATTTTATTAAAAAAGCTGCCAATCTAAATCTAAATCTAAATCTAATCACAAATCTATTCAAAGTACAATATATAGAACCTTATACTGCATTCGTATGTAAAATATTAAAATATTATGTATTTAAATTATATTAAGTTACAATTTTGCCTCTTTGCTTCGTAAGTGTTATTCAGCATGTTGTGAAACTCTGTTATTGGCTAAGTGTATTAATATTATATATTTTTAAGTATGTTTGTTAAAAATATGCTGTTGAGTTTCCTAATAAAAGAAAAAAAAAATCAGAAAACATAATCTCAAACATAATTATATGCACAAGAGACATGTCTGTGTAGACAATATTTGCCATTTGCCATTTTTATCGATAGCTATTTAAAAACCGGTGGTACATTAAAACTATCGCTCGGTGACAGCAACAAAAATGCCGAATTGTTCAGTTTTTTGCTGCAAAGAGAGATCTGTCACGTGAAATTTACAAAAAGATGACCTTTCATATATAAGTAATTTTTAATCACATTATTGATATTTACTTCTTTTTAAACCTAAAAATAAAAATAATAACGGTTGTGTTATTTCGGAATTGCTTACCAACGCAGGCCGAAATGTGGACGTCAAGGATTCCGATACTGGCTGAGGCAACAAGGGGAGTGCCTTGAAATTGAGGAGATACGACAAAGGGGTTCTTTTTAGCGGTAAACTGGACTGGATGTCTTTTAGAGGTTAAACTGGACTAGTAAGGCCGGTGTATATCGCCAGTGCTGCCGTCTGCATAATAATGAATGTTGCTAGTATGCAACATATAATTGATATGCAAAAGGAAAAGGGTAGGCGATAGCACGCAGACTTGTGGAACACCAGCATTCACAGGCTTGGAGTGAAAATGATGTGCATGCGGAGCATGCGCCGTCAACTACGACCTTAATACTCCGCTCTGTAAGCAAACTGTTGACCAATTCCATAATTTCTCCGTAAGCTTATAAGAGGAAAGCTTTGAAAGAAGCGCTTTATGCCAATTCCAATCTAAGGCCTTCGCCTTGCAAATTAACCGCCGGTGCCTTCTACTTGGTCTCAACTGCCTCCGCTCATCGGTGAGTCAGGTCGACAAGGAGATCACTAACTGAGCGACCTCGACGGAAACAGTGTTGACGGTCACTAATCAGCTGATGCTCTTCAATGTACTTTATGATTTGGCAGTTAATAATGGATTCCATTATTTTGGAGAAAAAGGAGGTGATGGCGATAGGCCTATAGTTGAACGGGTCCGAGCAGTCACCTTTTTTAGGGATCGGGTACACTAAAGCTGTCTTCCATGAGTTTGGAACGACGCCGGTGCTAACTCTGGAGCATACGTCTTCAGCACAATCGGGGGGATTCCATCTGGCCCTTTCCACTTATGGACATGCAAGTAGTGCAATCCAACAGTAGTGCTTTACGCACTGTGCACTGTGTAAACCGAAAATCCTGCATTGAACATTTACACTGCGAGATAGTCGGTAAAAGATCGGCTTTCTCCTTTGCGGCGTGAGATAGCGAGTCATCCTCCCTGCGCAGAAATGGTAATGATAGCTTACAGAAATTCCCTTGGCGAGAGAACAGAATGCAGGAGTTCCCGAAGGAAGGCGAACTAGTTTCTCGCCAATTTTTTCAATGTGCTCCAAGTTTGTCCTAGCGATACCTAACTCTTTTGAAAGACCTGGATGCAGACTTATACTTCCTTCTGAGTGCACTAGTGTTTGCACCCCGGGACACCGAAGCCCCTTGTGACAGCTTTTGCCGCGACGTAATTTTTCAGGAGCGACCAAACCAAGGCTGGGATCTGCCGCCGATAGGTACTACAGATGATGAGACGATAATTTCTATCTCCTGAAGCACCACATCAGCGACAGACTCAGCAACGATGTTGGGGTCATCCAGCGAGAAGCAAATCCGCCCCCATGGGTAGAATGCATAAAAAGCCCACATCCCATCCCAATCGGCTGACTTATAGTACCATATACAGCGAGAGCCAAGGGCAAAGACGGAGACCTAATATCTGTCCGGATGAGAGTTCAGCAGAAGGCCCATCAGGGAAGGTGCATGATCCTCCACATCTGGAATCCGCGTGGGCGAAATGACCGGTTTTGTCAGACCATATGCCAAGGCAAAGTCGTAAACAAATTTCCCCGCTTGATCGGTAGTACGAGAACTAAGCCATTCGGCGTGGTGGGCGCTGAAATAACCAAGGAGCACGATCTCTGCGGACGGGATCAGTTGTAGCACGGAATGTGTAGCCATTTGGAAGTGGTCGAAGAGTCGGTCTGTTTTGGCATTACCGATGTGGGACCTATAAAGGTATCCATAGACGCGGGGTTGGTCGTTGCCATCTATGCGTAGCCATAGGATGGACAGGTCCCTGCCTTCAAGACTATCGAGGTGTCGAAAAAGATATCCTCTCTGACGTACACACAAACTCCAGTCCGAGGCAGAAAGGAGTGCCCCAATTTGTAATCTGGGTTAGATAAATAAGATGTATCAGCCAGAGAGAACTGCGTCTCGGTGAGAAAGAGCGAGGCCGGTTTAGCCGTCTCGAGATGGTGGCAGACAGCGTTAAGGTTTGAAGTCCCCTTATGTTGCAAAAATCCACAGCGAGAGTGAGATGACGTGCCGCAGTGATTTTGGTCCGTTTGTTTCGTGTAGAATGTGTACAGAGCGGAGTTGTGCCCCTCCCCCTCCCCAGAATGCGTAGGGCAGCCTGAGCATTCACGCCCAGAAGGAAGATAAATGCCCAGTGAGGGATTCTCCAGGATTATCGATGTTGGTACTCTCTTGGGATAGATTTTTATTTAACACCACTTTCATGTTTTTTCCACTGAACTATATTATAAATTATCCTTTCAACTGCGGATATCTAACACTTGGACAGGAAAATATCTCCGTTGACTGCGGGTGTCCGAGTGTTAGACATTTTTTACCCGCTTTTTTAATGAAGAAATAAAACATTATGCATTATGTCTAACTCATTCTACCAATTGTCGATGTGTACAGGATAAAAAAGGATAGCATAAAAACCCCACAGCTTACACACTTTAGAAGAATTTTATATCTGTGTCATCTGTTGATTTTATCTGTCCCTTGAGTCAGCCATCAGTGTGATTGACGCGCGCTAACATCGGAGTTGTTTGCAATTATTTCGTACCAATTTTGATTGATTGTGTGGTGAATTATGTTAAAACAATGCCTGGGTTACTAACCTTCCTATTTGTAACCTCATTTTGTGTTTTATCTCATTTAATACGTGTGAAATTGTTTTTTAATTTGTATGAAGCAAACCGCTATGTTAGAACTAACATGCAGGTTGCGGAAAGTTGACTTGAAATGTATGTAAAATTTTAATGTTTACCGTCAGCTTTGTATTAAAATATGTGTAATTGTTCATCATTCACAGTTTTAATACATCAAAATGAGGATAAAGTGCACTATTTTCAATATTTCAATGTAAATACGCAATAGGTGCAATGGTGTCCATTTCTGAGACGCCCGCAGTTGTGGATTCTAGTTCTCTGTTTTGCCGGCGGCGAAAAAAGGAACTAAAGTATTCTATACTGCATAAAGTTCAAATTCGGTTGAATTGTTAGATTGGTAAAGAAACTAGCACCCTAGAGCAGACAAACGGAGCTTTGTTTGACTCCACCATCATTCGATGTTTTAGGAAAAACAAGATGTGGCATTTGGATGTGCCATGTGTGTTAACACAAGACTTCGGATTTTTTTTAACAATTTATTAAAAACGAAAAGTAGTAAATATTTACATTTTATTTTAATATTTTTTAATATTTAATAGTTAAAATTTTTATTTATTTTTTATTTTAATATAAACAATTTGTGGTATTTTAAGGTTACCTCAGAAACATATATTTTTATAGCGGTTTTTTTAATGTACATTTTATTTGTATATACTTTGCAAAATTCGTAAATCAAAAAGCTTTAAAAAAAAGTAAATTTCTTTTCAAAATTTATTACTGTATGTCTAAAAAGTAATTAAATAATACAAAACCCTCCATGTTTTATTGACTAATGCATTAATGCCGCATCCAGTCCGAACTACGAGTACATTCTACATCTGTGTAAGTTGATTGTTGGGTACTTGTAAGCTTATTTTTAATGCGTTTTATGATAAAAAATTGTATTGTAGCCTATGATTTTGTACATAAAATATTGTAAATGATAGATTTAAGGTTAAAATAAAACAAAATTGAACTATAAAAAAACTTTGTTTCATTGAGAATTATGACAATTTTGACTTTACTCGACATTTACTTACACTAATTATTCTGGGACTTTATTAAATTTATATACCCATTTATAGGAAATTTCATAGAAAATTCAGAAATGTATACATGTTATAGTATTTGATATATCAGAATCAAGAAATTTGCGTTAAGACAGACTGCGCCCAATCAGCCGTCCATTTTATTAAATAGCTCCGCAGTCAACGGAGTAGGGCGGTTAGTTTCCGCAGTTGAAAGGTTATAATTTATAACATAGTTTATTTGCAAAATACATAATTTATAATAAATAGCCGCTAGTGGGGCGTTGATGTGGTGCTAGCCTAGGGCGTTGTCGAGATTTATTCCGCCTCTGGGTAGTTCATACATTTAGTATATTCTACGCTAATCAAAAACTATTTTCCTTATAACTTCCACTTATTTTGAATATGAGTGATCCATGCGGATAGCTAATGTCGATAAGTATCTATCTGATGAACATGAATCATCAAAACTGCTGTCTCGTCATTCAATTCTGTAATAAACTTGTCCATTTCATCGTTTTGCAGTAATAGATTGTAAAGCTTCTTCGGTTAATTTTACTATCTTATCTTTTTCCTGTCCATCATTCTAACTACACGCCTCTTCAAAAGGCTTTATATAAATTCTATGGCAGTGGTTCTATGGAATTCTAGCCACTTTGTGTCCATGCGCCTCAAACAATTGATTAGCTTTGTATATTGGAGCTTCTTTATGCTCTTTTATAATTACGTACAATTGAGCTTTTACCATAGTAGGCACATAAGATAATCCCTTATTTGTGATCAAATTTTGCATATCAGCTTTAGTAGAACTGAATGTTGGTGCTTTATTCACGTTTACATAATGATAAGGTGCATTATCCATCACAATCAAACTTTTAGGCGGTAAATTAGGTATAAGTCTGTCTTGTAGCCATTTCATAAAATTTGTTTTGTTCGTGTCATCATGGCCCCACTTCGACTGTGATTTAAATATCAATTGCGCATTTGATACAAAGCCCATTTCACCACCTACATGAACAATAATCCAGTGTACACCAACTGAATCAGTCTTTAAAATGCCTTCTTCATTTTCCGTTAGCCAACATTTTTCCACAGAGTATGAAGCGTGAAAATACGTTTTATCAAGATATATGATAGGTGGGCCTTCTTAACGATTTTGTCTCAAAACTTTTAAGTTTCTGTACTTCTAGACTACAATGTCATGTCGTTCCATTAATAGTTTTCTTTTAGAGACACATTTTTTAAATCGAAATCCTATTTGTCGGATTATTTTTCCATAACGATCACCATTAAAGTTAATGTAATTTTTTAACTCAGCTAATAATTTATTCAAAGTAGTGCCTACTTTCTGATTATGTACATTTGATGTATTTTGATTGCACACAGATCAAAATTATCCAACACTTTTTTTGTTGATTCGGTTTTTCTTCTAGGTGTGGATATTTTTGTAGATGTGGAAACAGCAACTTCGCCTTCTTTGGTAATAGTGCTGACGGTTTTTTCAGATATACGAGTATCTTAAATATGAAATTTCACTCAAACACTTTTTTTTAAAATTGTACTTATAAAATATAATTGAAAAAATAAATAAAACACAATTTTTTATTAATTAAATTAGTTCGTTATTAAAATTAAATTGAATTATTACCTTAATACAAAAAAATTACGTTACAATACTAACTATTTCTAATTGTAACAGAACTTAACGTTACAAAAATCGTTTATTGTTTCTCAATACATTGTCATGCATTACAGAAATTGAGGTAGCTCCAGTAAGTTATAAAATACTTGTGTTGGAACTACCTCGCTGCTTCTAATACAATATTGCGACCAATACAAACAAAAAACAGAGAAATAAAATTCAAAAGTGAATAAGAGAAAGTGGGCAGCGTGTGTGTGTGAGTGAGTACGCGCGCGCGTGTGTGTGTGTTTGTGCAAGGTTATGTTTAAGAGATATAGTTTTCTGACCGTGAGTAAATCACTAAACCTGTAAATTTCTACTGTAGGGTACCTGTAGGACTTAAAATACATTATTTTTAGGAGCAACCTCTGGGCTCTTTCTAAATCTAAAAATTTGGTTTTTGTGGCACCTCCCCATACCGGTATAAAATACGTTATGACAGATTGTGCCAGAGCAATGTATACCTTTCTTAATACTTGAGCTGGCATAACGTGACGCAGAGTTTTGAAAATCCAAATGACTCAGTCATAATTATTTCAATATGGGAGTGCCATGACAGTCTGCGGTCCACTGTTACTCCAAGATATATTGTGGATTTGACTCGTTTTATGCTCTGAGTCACAGCTACCACACGGCACTAGCTAACAAACGGTTCACCACACCTATGAATCCTGATCCTGATGAGGAAAAACATAATTTTAGTTTTCGCTAGTATGGGAAAATACGAATAGCTGGTAACACTAATTTACTCACCTGTCATGGCTGCTACCCGATGACAAACACTTTCAAATAGAATTATGGGGCTTTATTAACTGTTTCTTGTTTACAAAGTTTACGCACTGATAGCACAATTTTTCTGCCGCTACTTTGAATCCATTTTGGCATGTTAAGAGATTAATAATCACCAATACAACAGAAAAATCCGAGAAGCCTTTCAATACAACTGAAGTACTTGACAGCAAGTAATGCCAACCTAGCAAGAAAATACAATCACAGATGTTAGAGTTAAAATAACTGTGAACGATATTTACTCCCCTCCGATCCGTCGTTGGCCCGTGTTGCTCTATGATCTAAAGTTACCTAAAGTACCATATTCAAATATTTTTTCATTATTTTTATACGATGGCTGTGCTTAATTCTTTCTTGGACTCGAGATTTTAGCTGGAACTTAAATGTCGGTTCCTGCGCTTGCTTAAATATCACTTAAAGTGGAATTTGATATATATATAAGAGGCTACCGACAAGGCTGTATGGTCTAAGATATTTGCCTGTCTTTGTTGGCAAATCGTTGCAACAACAAACCAACCTATGAAACCAACAAATGTGTTCTAGTTAGTTCAGTATTTCTCAAAGTGGGCGATAACGCCCCCTTGTGGGCGTTGGAGACCTAGAGGGGGGCGTTAAGGGGCCCAGAAAAAAATGGGGGGCGTTGGCGTGGTTTAGGGGGGGCGATGGTTGATTTGTGATTTTATTTAGATACTTTATATTTTAAAATTTACTTAAATTAAAACCTACTTACTACTACTCAATATCGAATAATTAGTATATATTTCTGCCCTGTATGATGGTATATAAACTAGAAATACTTAACATAGATTTCGTAGGATAGCCCGTACGCCGTACGCAATCAAGTTGTAACAAGTTTTTGTTAAATAACGCTATTGATACAATCCGGTAGCAATCGGCTGGTTCATCGATACTTATCTTAACTTGCTCAGGTACGATTGAGCGTCGAAAGAGATAGACGAGTTTGTGCGTGTTTGTCTTATTCCTGTCGGTGCGTGCTGTATTTAAATCCTATATAAAAGATCGTAATAATTTGAAATGGTCTTAATGAATAGGTTATAGATAAGTGATGATCCAGGTCTTATTAGGTATAGTATATGAGATAACACCGCCTCACGGTCTCATGATGGAGCAGGAAAGTAAAATAAGACGCGAGTGTTTTAATTTTAATTTTATCCTTGTTTGTTTAGTTTAAGTTGTATTTAAACCCTTTAATCCTAACTTGCTCAGTACGATTGAGCGTCGAAAGAGATAGACGAGTTTGTGCGTGTTTGTCTTATTCCTGTCGGTGCGTGCTGTATTTAAATCTTATATAAAAGCTCGTAATAATTTGAAATGGTCTTAATGAATAGGTTATAGATAAGTGATGATCCAGGTCTTATTAGGTATAGTATATGAGATAAGACCGCCTCACGGTCTCATGATGGAGCAGGAAAGTAATGCGATAAAATATAATGAACGAAAGAAAAATAGTTTTGTCGCGGGTGTTTTAAATATAACTTTATTCTTGTTAAATGCAATAAAAAACAATAAACAAAAGAAAATAGTTTTGTCAAGTACATTAAGTTTAAATTTTAACTTTTCTAACTTTTTTGGATTCAAAATCGTTCATAAATTATGAATCATAACATCTTGAAAGTTGATCTTTTCCAATACATAATTTTCAATCGCCATTATCTGCAATGAATTTAAACGGTTTTGAAACATTGACGAACAAAGACAGTTTTTTATTAGTTTTAATTTTGAAAAGTTACGTTCACCCGTTGCGATTGATATCATTTTTTTTTATAGAAGAGCGGGCAATCGAGCATGCGCCTCACCGGAAAGTAAGTGACTAACGCCGCCCATGAACAACCGCAACACCAGGGAAATTGCATGTGCGTTGTCGGCCTTTTAGAAAGGTGTAAGCACTTTTCTTGAAGGTCCCTAAGTCGTATCGGTCCGGAAAAATCGCCGGTGGTAAACAATTCCACAGAGAAGTTGTCCGAGGAAGAAAACTCCTAGTAAAACGCACAGAGGTGGACCGCCAAGCATCCAGATGGTGGGGATGGTATCGTGAATTTTGACGCGATGTGCGTTCGTGAAATTTGGCGGCTGGAATTAATCCGAACAATTCCTCAGAGCACTCCCCGTGGTAGATTCGATAGAAAATGCGAAGGGATGCAACATCCCTACGCAGCGCCAGTGAATCGAGTCGATCAGAAAGAACTCGGCCGTCGAAGATTCGAACCGCTCTGCGCTGGAAGCGATCAAGTGGAAGGAGCTGGCACTGGGATGCCCTGGCCCACAGATGAGAACAGTATTCCATGTGAGGCCGAACCTGCGCTTTGTAAAGTTGGAAGCGATGTGCCGGCATGAAATACTGTCTCGCTATGCTGAGCACGCCAAGCTTTTAAGAGGCCAATTTGGCCTTCCCTACCAAGTGACCACGAAACCGCACACTATTCTATATTATAACGAAACCGCATCTATGTCGACGCCGAGGATTCCGATGCTAGCTGAGGCTGTGATGCGATGTGAGGGAGTGCCTTGGAACTGAGGAGATACGACAAAGGGGTTCTTTTTAGCGGTAAACGCGCAAACTTATGTCTTCTGGGGATTGAACTGGACTAGATTTAGTCTTTCAGCAAAGACTCGACTTCAGACACAAATTTGTCCCGGTACTCGATACTCGACATTTTCCCGAGAAATATTGGCACGGCCGGTGTATAAGGCATCACCAGTGCTGTAGTCTGCATAGCAATGAATGTTACCAGTTTTCAACATATCATTGATATGCAAAATAAACAGCGTTGGTGATAGCACGCAGCCTTGTGGAACACCAGCGTTAGTGGGCTTGTAATCAGAGCATGCACCGTCTACTACGACCTTGATGCTCATCAGCAATTGTTTCCTTGCTGATCGTCCTATGTCCTATGGGCGGGAGCTTCGAAAGAAGCGCTTTGTGCCAGACCCGATCGAAGGCCTTCACTATTTCCAAACTAACGGCCAATGCCTCCCCCTTGGCCTCTACTGTCTCCGCACATCTATGAGTCAGGTAGACCAGAAGATCACCAGCCGATTGACCTAATTAGCTGGTGATTCTCAAGGTACCTCATGAGCTGGCAGTTTATATTGGACTCCATTATTTTGGAGAACAAGGAGGTGATGGCAATAGGCCTTTAGTTGGACGGGTCTGAGCGGTCGCCTTTTTAGGGATCGGGTGGACCAAAGCTGTCTTCCATGAATTCGGAACTACGCCTTGGGAGTAGGAGTACCGAAAAAGATGCGTTAAAACCGGTGCCAACTCCGGAGTACACGTCTTCAGCACAATGGGAGGGACTCCATCAGGCCATCCATTCTTCTGTATATTTGCAATGCTATCATTACATTCGGGCAAGTTGATTGTACCATATTATCAAAAAATTTATTTAAACGATTCTTCGGCAAGTACAATTTTATCTTTCTCCGCAATTCCCGCATCCTCTAATTGTGAGACTTTAATAGACATCGAGTCTCGTGAATCGCTTGCGATGTCTGAGTCTCATCGTCAGCAATAGATTGCAAAACTTTCTGTAAACTCTTGTAACCTCAGAAGGTTTAGTCGCATCGGCTCTTGCACACCACATTGTGTAGGACACTTTTTTCAGCACTAATCCTTTTTCGAGATGTTTCTGCATAATTGCCCAGCGATAAGTTGACGCCTAAATAAAGATGTATAGTGCCTGTACAAATCCGAAGAATGAGATTGCTCCAACGCAGCTCTCCGCAGCGAGGCGTTCCATCTCGTCAAGTCCTCAGGGGTGAATACGCATCTGCATTTTGATTCGTAATCGAGGGTAGATGTAAATGCCTATGGGCCACAGCATTCGTTTATCATCAGGTAGACTGTGTTGTGTTTGTCACCCTTATTCTATAAAAAAAGCACGTACTCTAACCAAATTCAGTGAGTGAACGTAGTGTGCGAGATTATTTATTATCTTAATATGGGCCTGTAGACCATTGTAACAACCAGACATATTTGACATATTATCGTAAGTCTGGCCTCTCGAATTTTTTATATCAATGTTATATTGATTTAAAAAGATTTAAATTGTAGCGGCCAGCTCTTCCCCTATGTGACTTATTATAGGAATAAATGTAAGAAAATGTTCTGCTACTTCTCCATTTGACGTAACGTATCCCAGCACTACAGTCAACTGATCAGTATGAAATATGTCTGGTGTCGAATCGACGCTTATTGAGAAATATTTTTACAAATTTAAAAGCGTGTTTGTTTAGGGCCTCGCAAGAAGCCCTTCTTAAGTGCGACTGCGAGGCCGTTGTTACTACCTTCAAAGACCGCGAACGTTAGATTGACGGAATACGGCACTTGTCAGGAATTAATACCTATGAGTAGGTATGTCGTGTCAAAGTATGTTTGGTAGGATAGATCTATTGGGTAGATCTTGAGAACGAAAGGAAAGGGGCCTCGCTGACGCTGATGTGACTTCGCCCACGTCTATATTAGTCCACGCTACGCCACTGCTTTGCGACGTATTTTTTCAATCAGAAAATCCAGTTTGAAATTGCGTACTCGTTGCTCGTTGTGTAATAATAAGAACTTTTTGCCCTATAATTAAAATAAATCACATTGAATAAAAATATTCAAAAATATTTTGTTTTATAGATCGCTATTTCCCTCTTTCAAATTTTGCCATTGTTGGCAATGGTTGTTTAGTAAGCTGACAAACGAGAATACAGTCCACCTGATGTCCACTTGATTAAGTGTAACTCGATTAAGAATCAAAATTCAAATTTCAATTCAAAGAGCATATCATTATTAAGTTCTAATTTAATTTATAACATTTATCGTTAACGTCTCAATAAATTGAGGTATACGTACTAGGTAGAGGTTATTTTTTATGTTTATGGTTTTTTTCTTTGGTGATGGACTCATATACTATTGCCAATATCAGGTAATGGGCGGTTATCACTGACCTCTTTATATACAATTACGCTGGACTGACTATACACCGTGACATAATGAGGCAATTTGATTTTTGCCATTTCGGCGCTGATAGCAGTAGTGTGCGTCCACGGAACTAATAATAAAAATAGGACAGTTTGACAAAAAATAACGATAAAAAATTCTATACCAAATGCAATAAATACTTAGACACAAGCTTTATACCTCATATAAAACAAAAATCGACGCTGCTTTAGTCTATCCACGTTTTTCTTCGTAACTATAGAAGGGGTTTTGTTCCGTGTTTCACCGTTGGGTATAAATGGTTTAAAAAGGCCCAAGGAGTAGGAAAAACTGAGTAGGTAACTACAAAATAAAAAAAGATAATTTTGAAAAAAAATATTGTTAACAATTTATTTAGTCCTCGTACTAGAGAAAATCAATAAGCTGCCTAAATAATACCTATTTCAACAGTAGGTTAATCTATGGTACAATTACAATTTTACAAACTTTAAATAACATTAAAGAATACTATACCACAAGTCATTAACGTTATAATCAATTTGCTTCGAACGCTAATTCACAAGATTTAGTCAGTTGAAAACCTGTAAATTAATAAATATTTGATAATTGTCTGTTATCAGCGACTTTCATTGCTGAAAACAAATATAGGTAGAAAAAAACATCAATAAGTATAAGAATAGAATAGAATAGAATAATTTTTATTCAATATAGGTTACATGTGTAATTCTTATTGAAAGTCATTTTTTACTTTACCACTGGTTCGAAAAAAACCTCTGTCCTGGGAAGAACCAGCAAGTAACCCAGCGGGACTTTTATCGTATATTATCGAGAAGGAACTCGTCAACCCTATTGAATTTTATTGTTTATCAAAAATATTTAATTTAAAGTCAAACATATATGTAATTAAGTTTAATAAAATGAATTGATATGAAATGATAGTAAAGGCCAGAAAGGCTCCAATAGATGGCGGTATAACATCTTTTTTTTTATTGGAGAGGGGGCAAACGAGCATGCGGCTCAACTGATGGTAAGTGACTACCGCCGCCCATGAACAAGCGCAACACCAGGGGAATTGCAGATGCGTTGCCGGCCTTTTAGAAAGGAGTAGGCTCTTTTCTTGAAGGTCCCTAAGTCGTATCGGTCCGGAAAAATCGCTGGTGGTAATCGATTCCACAAGGAAGTTGTGCGAGGAAGAAAACTTCTTCTAAATCGCACAGTGGCGGACCGCCAATCATCCAGGTGGTATGGATGGTATCGCGAGTTTTGTCGCAATGTGCGATGGTAAAATTGAGCGGCTGGAATTAGTCCGAACAATTCCTCAGAGCACTCCCCGTGGTACATGCGATAAAATACGCAAAGAGATGCAACATCTCTACGCAGTGGCAGCGAGTCAAGCCGATCGGAAAGAACTCGGTCGTCGACGATTCGAACAGCTCTGCGCTGGATGCGGTCTAGTGGAAGGAGCTGGCATTGGGGAGCCCCTGCCCAGAGATCGGAACAGTATTCCATGTGCGCCTTGTAAAGTTGCAAGCGGTGTACCGGCATGAAATACTGTCCCGCTCTGCTGAGCACGCCAAGCTGCTTAGAGGCCAATTTGGCCTTCTCTTCCAAATGACCACGAAACTGCACATCACTCGATATGTCGACACCGAGGATTCCAATACTGGCTGAAGCAACAAGGGGAGTGCCTTGAAACTGAGGAGATACGACAAAGTGGTTCTTTTTAGCGGCAAACGCGCAAACTTGTGTCTTCTGGGGATTGAACTGGACTAGATTTAGTCGCCCCCAATGCGAGACTTTGTTCAGCAAAGACTCGACTTCAGACACAAGTTTGTCCCGGTACTCGGCGACGTTTTCCCGAGAAATATTTGCACGTCCGGTATATAAGGCATCACCAGTGCTGTCGTCTGCATAGCAATGAATGTTACCAGTTTGCAACATATCATTGATATGCAGGAGAAACAGCGTTGGCGATAGCACGCAGCCTTGTGGAACACCAGCGTTGATAGGATTGTAATCAGAGCAGGCACCGTTTACTAAGACCTTGATGCTCCGATCAGCAAGGAAACTGGTGATCCAATTGCACAATTTCTCGGGAAGCCCATAGGAAGGGAGCTTCGAAAGAAGCGCTTTGTGCCAGACCCGATCGAAGGCCTTCGCTATGTCCAAACTAACGGCCAATGCCTCCCTTGACTCTACTGCCCGCCCATCTATGAGTCAGGTAGACAGAAGATCACCAGCTGATCGACCACGACGAAAACCGTATTGGCGGTCACTAATCAGCTGGTGATCCTCAAGGTACCTCATGAGCTGGCAGTTTATAATAGACTCCATTATTTTGGAGAACAAGGAGGTGATGGCGATAGGCCTGTAGTTGGACGGGTCTGAGCGGTCACCTTTTAGGATGGGGTGGACCAAAGCTGTCTTCCATGAATTCGGAACTACGCCTTGGGAGTAGTTTGACAAAAATAACGATAAAATTCTATACCAATGTAATAAATACTTAGACACAAGCTTAATACCTCATATAAAACAAAAATC
Organism: Parnassius orleans; assembly: GCA_029286625.1. Classification (NCBI taxonomy): domain Eukaryota; kingdom Metazoa; phylum Arthropoda; class Insecta; order Lepidoptera; family Papilionidae; genus Parnassius; species Parnassius orleans. The sequence continues at coordinate 858,098 of JAGSMP010000009.1, forward strand.
GACGCTGCGTTAGTCTATCCACGTTTTTCTTCGTAGGTATAGAATGGGTTTTGTTCCGTGTTTCACCATTGGGTATAAATGGTTTAAAAGGCCCAAGGAGTAGGAAAACTAGAGTAGGTAACTACAAAATAAAAATGATAATTTTGAAAAAATATTGTTAACAATTTATTTAGTCCTCGTACTAGAGAAAACCAATAAGCTGCCTAAATAATACCTATTTCAACAGTAGGTTAATCTATGGTACAATTACAATTTAACAAACTTTAAATAACACTAAAGAATACTATATCACAAGTCATTAACGTTATAATCAATTTGCTTCGAACGCCAATTCACAAGATTTAGTCAGTTGAAAACCTGTAAATTAATAAATATTTGATAATTGTCTGTTATCAGCGACTTTCATTGTTGAAAACAGATATAGGTGAAAAAAAACATCAATAAGTATTAGAATAGAATACAATAGAATAATTTTTATTCCATATAGATTACATGTTCATCTTAAGAACTATCCGTTGGGAGGCACTATTGAGGTCATTGAGCATAGTGCTTAGATCCTCCAGCGATTTGGCCATAAGGACTATATCGTCGGCAAATCGAAGGTGAGTGATGTACTCGCCATTGATGTTAATACCGTATCCTTCCAGTCCAGTAGCTTGAAAACGTCTTCGAATGCAGTGGTGAAGAGTTTCGGGTATATAAAGTCACACTGTCTTACACCTCTCTGCAGTTGGATAGGTTTCGTACTCTGGTTCTGTACTCGGATAGCCATCGTAGTCCTTCTGTACAAACACTTTTGCACTTCAATATACCAACAGTCAACTTGGCACAGCACCGAGGGAAGGAAGGAAATCGGTCTGAAGTTTTTCAAGAGAGCGTTGTCGTCTTTCTTGAAGAACAAGACCACCGCACTGCTCCAGCAAAAATATAGAAAGAAATAAAGAAACATTAATTGCAACACGCCACAAACATAACTAGGCACTTAAATATAAATTAACAAAAGGATAACAAAATTAAAAAAAGTTAGTAAAAATTTGTAAAATTACAGTAAAAATACGTTCCACATGTTTTGTGTTGTGACGCTCGGACCTCACTCAGATTATGCTGTTGCCAAAACAATAGCGTTGGTTTTCAGTGGGCCCAAATCTTGGACATTTGTGACAATTAATTTGGAATTTGCTTATTATTCGTACATTTAAAATTAAAACTTCTAAAAACAAACGATCAAATGACCAAAATTAACCAAATTAAGAAAAAGAAAACATTTTACAGGAAAGAAAGGAAAGATAGTTGAGAGCTTCTAAAAATACTCCGATGTTGAAGTTATGATTGAATCCAATCAAGAACATAGTGTTTACTCTATTATGGCGAAGAGCTGTGGTAGCTCAGAGGCTGTACACTTGCTGTTAATTTCACAGTACGTAAGCAACCTGAGTCCGATCTTTTACTTGCAATTTTAAGTGTTGATTTACCACGTGCTCGGTAGTGAAGGAAAACATTCTGAAGAAACCTGCATCTGCATCCACAGTTTCCACGTACCGGACTCAGGAGTCTTACTGCGCAGGTGGGTGAGGCCTCGGAGGAAGGCGCCTGGTGTTCTGATGCGCCGTACTTGAGAAGGAGAAGGAGGAATTGTTCTCTCCGCAGGCCTCTGTCATAGAGCGGCCGGCGCTAGTGGAGCCGCGAATGTTAGTGTTAGCGTTCTCATGGCCATGACAATATGCGGCAAGGTGGAACACCATGGAATTTTAGTCGGTGCAAGTCTGACATATCCCGTCCTTGCCCCAGGCGGGTATGCGTAGGCATTACGCCATGTAAAAAGGTAGATTTTTGATGGTGTTTGTTCTAAGCTTTGGTACAATTGGTAGATTGTTAAAGTTGTCGTAGTAGATTCGTCAATTTAAAAGTGGTCACCCATGCTAATGAGAAGACTTATTGGTACGGAAGATCACGAATTCAAGATAGGAAAGGATGGAAAGGACAAAAAAATTATAAAACAATATGCACTTAATGTATTGTTTAACTATCCTACCTAAGGTATAGGAGCGTGTGCAGATTATCTTTATTTTCAGTACTAGCATGCTATGTTACAGCGTTCCTAATATTTTAATCAAAAGTATTCTATTCATCAACCATTATCAAATTTTGTTGTTTTAACTGGCTCTTTTAAAATATAAAACGGAGGATAAGGCTTTCATTCAAAAATGCCACCTCCTAAACTCAGTCACCCGGGCCGCTCCATGCTATGCCACTAAAAGATACCACAACCCAGTTCATGCCACTAAAAGACACCATAACCCCATTTCGTCCTTTAGGTGTTTTAAAAACTACTGTCTCGATTATGACTACGTAAAGGCCAGAAAGGCTCCAATAGATGGCGGTATAACATCTTTCCTATCGTCTTCATCATAACGTTACTGCTGAACATTCTCTCCTTAGATTGCTACAACGCAGTGTCCTAAGTAACCTGCATGTTTCATCAGGACATCACTCTATTTAGTGAGGCTCGCCAATACAGCGCTTGTCAGCAGGAGGCTGCCACTCGAGAACTTTTCCTCCTCATCAATTGTCAGTTTTACAAGCTATATTGCCGGCCCATTGACAATCTAGCATACATATCTGTTAGTCTGTGTCAATTACTCTTGTTCTTCTGCAAATATGCTCTTTACGGATTTAATTTCGCAGGAAAATCCCAAGTATCTCCTTGTGCTAAATTATTCGCAACTTATTTGGAAATATGTCGGAGCGTTTCATCATCATGACCGACCAATGCTGGACAATGACTTCTTTTAAGAACTAATCGTACATATAGAGACTTCGTAATTTTCTTTCTGGCTCGTACAAAAGTTTGTCATAATGCGAAAATAAATTATAACTCCAGATAACTGCGGAATAACTAAAACACCTACATCAAAACAACCCACGTGTAGATTGTCATAAAACTTGAGTGTGTAATCCCAGTACGCTAAATAACTCGTAGGTACTGGCACGTAATTTGAAATTTTTGTTATAATTTCTCTTACGTCCAAAATTTTGACGTATCAGTCAGTGATTTTCGTTGGTATTGGCCGCGTTTATTTAAGTATTTTAAACAAAATTTATCGTGTTGTAGTGTAGTGAAAATTTTGAATGTCGTCTACATTGATCTTTGTTGGATTGCCGCAGGGGTCGAGAAGCTCTGTTACAAAGTAAGTATAATTTATCTAATTAAAAACAAAAAAATCAAAACTTAAAAATCATGCTACTGAACAACGATATTATTTGTGTCCGGCATGGATTTAAAGCCTCCTTATTTTGTTAGGAACCTTCGTAGGTGGACGCACAGCAACTCACCAAAGTTCCATCGTAATGAGATAAATTATATTATAAGCCCTTGGAACAAATTAATACTCATTTTATATAGATCCTACACAGAGAAGGGCAAATTCGGACCAAAATCTAAGGTTTTCTTTAAGCTTAACCTAAAATTGATATTCGCTGACTTCCTTACTAAGGAAGTTTGTCAATCTCAATCAAATCAAATTATTACTTTTATTTATTTATTTCTTACACATCGGCTCGTCATACATTATTTACTGAATAACTGTTAAAGGAAAACTATTTGAATCATGATTAAAACAATCAAATTAAACGACATCAATAAATCTTTTATTTGAAGAATAAATCTCGAATTATAAGATCACATTATATTCTTCCTCGGTAAATTAAGTTAGGTACGTTCAGATTTTCTTTAAAATATTCTTTCTAGCCTATAGTGGCTACTTCGTCTTCGCCTGCATTAAAATACTTTTTTTAATATATATGAAAGCAAACGAGCATCCGGCTCACCGGATGGTAAGTGACTACCGCCGCCAATTAACAACTGCAACATCAGGAGAATTGCTGATGTGTTGCCGGCCTTTCAAGGTCCTTATGTCGTATCGGTCCGGAAAAATCGCTGCTGGTAGTCTTTTCAACAAGGAAGTTGTGCGAGAAAGAAAACTTCTTATAAGTGGACGAAAGCCAATCATCCAGATGGTATAGATGGTATCGCGACGGTTTTGTCATGATGTGCGATGCTAAAATTGAGCGACTGGAATTAGTCCGAACAATTACTGTAAGCACTCGCCGTAGTAGATGCGATAGAATATGCAAAGAGATGCAACATCTTTTCGCAGCGCCAGTGAGTCAAGCCGATCAGAAAGAGCTCGGTCGCCGACGATTCGAACCGCTCTACGCTGGATGCGATCAAGTGGAAGGAGCTGGCTCATCTCGGCTGGGGTGCCCCGGCCGAGATGAGAACAGTATTCTATGTGAGGCCGAGCTCGCGCCTTGTAAAGTTGCAAGCGGTGTGCCGGCATGAAATACTGTCCCGCTTTACAAAGCACGCCAAGATTTTTAGAGACTAATTTAGCCTTACCTTCCAAGTGATTGCGGAACTAGCTGAGGCAACGAGGTGAGTGCCTTGAAATAGAGGAGATACGACAAACGGGTTCTTTTTATCGGTAAACGCGCAAACTTGAGTCTTCTGGGGGTTGAACTGGACTAGATTTAGTCGCCCCGAATCCGAGACTTGAACAAAGAACTTGTTCAAAAAAGACTTAACTTCAGACACAAGTTTATTTCGGCACTCGACGACGTATTCCCGAAAAATATTAGCACGGCCGGGGTATAGAAAAGATTTTGGAAAATTCAAACCTTAAGAGGGTGAAAAAGGTTGTTACAGTTTGCATGATTTTTTTTCGTATTGAGAAGAATTATTAAATTAATTTTTTAACTTAAAAATTGGTGCAAATATTAAAATATGTATTTTTTATATTTTCCGAAAATCGTACCTTTAAGTGTTAAGATAAGCTTTGCATGGAAAAAATGGTTATTTAACTTGCGGTGGTGGAGTATTACCCTTAAAACAAAATAATACGTTGATTATGAATAATACATCATATATTTTAGAATTTTAGATAAGTCTGTCCTATAATTGTTACGCAAAACAGTAAAGTTCTTAATTTTATCATTATTAGCGTTAGTATTGTGGTGATTTTCAACTAGATGGCGCTAGCGTCGAATTACTGAACCTTAAGGCCATAAGAGCGGGTGAAATGCCTAAATTCTTAAATATTAAAGTAAAAAAATCACAATAACTGTTCATTTTATTTGCAAAGAAAAAATACAGGCTGATAGAAGTGGATTTAATAAATGTTTTTAATTGAATAAAATTGTATTTTTGTCAACCCCTTATTAGAAAAAAAAAATCCCCAAAGAGTACCTATCTTTGTCATATTTTGCAAAATTTCACCAAAACGGAACACGCTCTTTAAATAGTTTTTATACTAAAAATAAGGTCTTAAAAATATTAATATTTTGTAATTGAGAGTTTTATTTTTATTCCCCGTTTTCCTCGAAAAATTATCATTTTTCTCCAAAATTGAATATATTCGCGCGAGCGTGCCTGCTCCGGCGCCCTGTAATCCCCCGCGAGCTACGTCGCAGTCCGTAATTACGAGGGGTGATCCAAAAGTAATGATAATGAAAATAAAATACGGTAATTAAAGTAAAATAATAATTTATTTTTCTACATAGTTTCCTAACAAATCAATACATTTAGTCCATCTTTTTTCTAAACCCAGGATTCCCTTTGAAAAAAATTCTTTGTCTTGACCCTCCCAAAACGCTTCAACAGCGGCCATTACTTCGCTATCGTCTTCAAATTTCTTGCCTCGGAGGCGTTCCTTGAGCCGAGGAAAGAGGTAGAAATCACTAAGAGCTAGATCTGGCGAATAGGGAGGGTGTTCGAGCAGTTCGAATCCCGTTTCTTGAATGGCAGCCATCGCAACTGTGGCTTTGTGAGCCGGTGCGTTGTCTTGGTGAAACAGCACCCAGCTCGCAGTTTGCCGCGTATTTTTTCCTTAATGGCCTCCCGTAATATTCTTATTTGGTCTGCGTAGTAAGAGCCCGTAATAGTGGCTCCTTTTCCAAATATTCCACCATAATTATGCCTTGAGCGTCCCAAAAACAGATGCCATAACCTTCCCGCCGAACTTGAAACTTTGAATTTCTTTGGCGTCGGTGAGGCTCGCTTCAAGTCATCGATTGTTGTTTCGTTTCAGGATCAAAATGGTGGATCCAAGTTTCGTCCATAGTCACAAAACGGAACAAAAATTTTCTTGATCTGCTTGGAACTTTTCGAGATTGACCCTCGAAATATCAACTCGATTTTCTTTTGCTCGTCGGTTAACATTCTGGGTACCCAACGCGCAGAGACCTTTTCATATGCAACTCGTTCGCAAGGATTCTTTGAACGCTGCCATATGAGATCCTGTGACCTCAGCTACATGCCTGATGGTCACTCTTCGATCTGCTAACACAACATCTTCGACTTTTTTCACGTTGTCTTCAGTGAGGGACGTGGATGGGCGTCCTTCGCGATGTTCATCTTCAGTGGATGTTCTGCCCAGTTTAAACTCCTTGGCCCAGCGTGCAACTGTAGAATATGGAGGAGCAGAGTCCCCCAATGTTTCCACTAAGTCACTGTGTATGTCTTTTGAAGACATTTTTTTCAAACAGAGGTACTTGATGACAGCTCTAATTTCATTTTTTTTCCATGTTGATGTTATCTCTTTGACAGTTCGTATTCAAATGAAAGTATCTCCCGGAAATCGTGATCTATTTATATGATTTTTTTAGGCTGACGTAGTGAGTATATAAGCAAGCAAAAAATATTGTTTTTGGATTTTTATGCGGACCTGAAGTAACCGATTATCATTACTTTTGGATCACCCCTCGTATATATACTAGAGACAGTCCGTTTTCGGACATCGTAGGGTCCGAAAACGGACTGGGGTGGGCCGCGCGTCGGTGTTGGAGCGACTTCGTTCACATATATTTTAGTTTTTTAAGAGTTTATACTCAATTATAAATATTTTTATAAATAGAAATCCTTAATTTAGTTAATATCTGTACATTGGTAACTGGAAATATTGTTTTCTAAATAAATTAGTTTTTAAAGTGCCCAAAGAAGAAGAAATTTCGTGGCGACGTTGATTAGTGAAATTGAAAAATGCATTTTTATATATAATTTAGATGTGGAACGACCAACATGCTATCGTTACTTAGATTTCGATAGTTTTTAATACCTATGTAATTTTATTGCTGCATATTTTCATTAAGTAGGTGATACTGAATTTTATAATTATGTATTACAATCATCGATCACTAATAAAAAAATCTAGACACAGGTTATATCAGGTATACTATTATATTTAGGTACTATATTTAGGTACACTATTATAAAATTAAAGCAAACAAATCAAATTAAAAAAATGGTGCTTCCCTAAGTGCTATATAAATAGATATATGTTCTTGGGTTTATGTTTTCTTTAAATGTTAGACAAACCATCATCTGAAATACGTTAAAATTTTAAATTGGAGAGGGGTTTCTCTGCGTGATAAAGTTAGAAATGAGGATATCCGCAGTAGAACCAGAGTAACTGACATAGCCCAACGGATTATTAAAGTGAAATGGCAATGGGCTGACCATATAACTTGAAAAACTGATAAACAATAGAAAGAAAGGTTCTCGAGTGGCAACCTCGTACCGGTAAGCGAAGTGCAGGCCAGCCTCTCACTATATGGAGGGACGACATGGTAAGATATGCAGGAAGTCGATAGATGCCGGTGGCTTAGGACCATGCTTTTTGGCATTCCTTGAGAAGGCCTATATCTATATCTCTATATATATATATAGGCCTTGTGAAGGGCTGTAATGATGATGATAATGAAGCCAAATGTACTTACTACGAATACTTAATCTTTATTCCTCTTCACGTATTCTCATACGCTTTTCTTCACACACACACACACACACACAAATAGGTCGCAAATAATACTTACCTACTATTATTAGGCAAGAGTGAATAGGCTTTTGTTAAGTCAGTGCGCTTCACCATCTGAGGCTACATAACTACTTACCATCAGCTGGGATTGTAGTTGCTTAATTACTTGCTGGGTAAGAATAGTAAAAAAAAAGAAATTTACCCTGTGAAAGTTTGCATGTAGATATAATTTTTCTAACCAACCATATAAATGTATCACGTATGATGGGAATATGTATATAAGAATAAAGGTTGTCTCACATGGGACAGTAATAATATAATATTATATCTTGGAAGATATTTTAAAAGTTTTCATGCTCAGATACTGGATATCTGCGTATGAAAACTTTTAAAATCTCTGTATTCCGAGGTATGTCCATATTAAGAGGCTGAATAGAGCCACATTGATCTGCATGGGGATCGTTTTGTGATTTCACATCGTTATCGAAAAAAATACTTACAATTGAGCGTATTTCAGGTGGCGGTTTGCAAAACACGATTTCACAAAATTCACTCAATAGAAAATAATTGCAAAGTAGCTTCTGAAAATACTTAAATTTTCAACTTTCTCAGATTTCCATAAAATAATGTTGAGTAAGTATAATAAGTACAATTCGTCGTTGACGCCGCAAAGCGGCGAACCTCAAGTTTTTAAAAATTACAGGAGAGCAAGAAAACATTTATTATTCCCCGATTACTAGTTTTTTTTCAGAAGAAAATTAAATATATTAGACTTAATGGAAAACTACAAATAAGATTCATGCCGAAGACTATCTTGTTCTATTTTATTACGGTCAAATAATATTTAATACGGTTGTAAAGAATAACAAAATAATGAAAGTATTTACAAATGTTTTCATTATTTTGTTATTCAATTGTTTACAGTTATTATCACATCTTAGCTTACATTAGAAATTCTTGGTGTCATGCGATGTATAAATAGGTACCTTATTTTCGTCAACAACTATAATATACATATATTTGTTTTTTTTTCTACTAGTGGAGCTTGGACACAATCTTAAAAATGTTCAATGAATCAAAAAAAATGAACTACCAATAATTATTTGATTTTCAGTCGGTGTTTTACATTTGAAGATCAGTTATAAAGAGCCATTAATAGGAAATTTTGCAAAAGCGAAACCTATCCTACCTAATTTTTATGACGTTTCATCAGCAACATTCTTAGTTTTGGATAAAAAAAACCTTGTCAATTTCATAGAAACACGACTTAGTTCATAAAGAAAGAAATGCACGCAATGACAAGATTTCTATGTAAAACGAAGACTACCGATGCGACTTATTAAAAAGTTCAAATTATTATAAAAATAATATATTTATATTATTTTGATTAATTTAATTCGAGACTAAAATAAATGTGAAAGTGCTTTTATCTGCAATAATAATTTTGATCAAAAATAGCATAGACTTATAAAAGTCATACCACGGTCAATCATACTGAAGATGATCAATTGTACTATAAAATATTTAATAGACTATTTCCAGTATAATGACCCAAATATCATCATTAATGTATGACTGGCACACTAAAAAGTTTTACCATATGGCTAAATTATTAACTATCATATTATCATAAGGTCATGCTTTTCTATAAAAAGCTGCAAGAAATTTTAAATCACGGACCTCTTGGTTTGTTTTACTATTCACTTAATTAGCGAAAAACAAGATGGACTGATCTCAAAGTTTACTTTCTTGTGTAAAAAGTGCTATTTAGAATTTTATGCCGATGATAATTAAAGTTTCTATGTTCTAAGCACTATGCTCAATGACCTCAATAGTGCCTCCCAACGGATAGGTCTTAAGATGAACATGGACAAAACAAAGATCATGTTTAATGTCCATGTCACACCTATGCCGGTAGTTGTTGGGAGCACTAAGCTCGAAGTTGTTGACGAATATGTTTACCTGGGACAAATAGTCCGACTAGGTAAGTCCAACTTCGACCGAGAGGTCAATCGACGGATTCAACTCGGCTGGGCAGCGTTCGGGAAATTACGGCACATCTTCTCGTCAGGTATACCTCAAAACTTGAAAACGAGGCTGTACAACCAGTGCGTGTTGCCAGTGATGACCTACGGAACTGAGACGTGGTCCTTCACTGCTGGCCGGATGAGGAAGCTCAAGGTCGCTCAGCGAGCTATGGAGAGCTATGCTCGAGTCTCACTGCGTGATAAACTTAGAAATGAGGATATCCGCAGTAGAACCAGAGTGACCGACATAGCCCAACAGATTAGTAAGCTGAAGTGGCAATGGGCCGGCCATATAGCTCGAAGAACCGACAACCGATGGGGAAAAAAGGTTCTCGAGTGGCGGCCTCGTACCGGCGGACGAAGTGTAGGGCGTCCCCCCACTAGATGGAGTGACGACCTGGTAAGACATGCAGGAAGTCGATGGATGCGGGTGGCTCAGGACCGTGCTTTGTGGCATTCCTTGGGGGAGGCCTATGTTCAGCAGTGGACTTGTGAAGGGCTGTAATGATGATGATGAATGATGATAATTAAAGTTTCTATGTAAATAAGTGTAACATAGCAGGTATTATATTCATTGGTAGTGGCCATCCATATTTAGAACAGTTTTCTACAGCACTACGCCTACGAATTATTTCAAATAAGAAATAGCAAAGCCAGCATCATTTTCTGTACAGAACTCGGCAAAGTGTTGCTCAAGGCAACTTTTAACAAAAATTGTTACTGCAAATAGTTTTATAGAAAAAACTATTCCGCCGTGTCAGGTGCAGGAGCTATTATTAGAAGGAGAAGAGGTAAAATTTTGTTTTAGAGATACGCAATCAATATTGTTTTGTCTGCAATTGTGCATAAAATAAAAAATTACTTCAGCCAAAGAGCACAACTGGCATTATACTCAGGCCTATCAATTGGTATGGAAAAGAAATAATTTTACCATGTACCAAAAAATCAATCAAAAATCAAAAAAATCAAAAATAATAAAATCAAAAAATGTAGATCTGTATGTCTATACATACATATAATGATTTATGGCCGCTTAGTAACTGAAGGTAACTCAGTACCTATATAACATTCTACAGTAATGCCGAAACTAAGAGGAGAGTATCACTGTAGAAAATGTAATAATTTATTTCGAAAATTTTGTGATAAAATTAAAAAAATTACAAACTTATCCAAGATACCCAATACGTTACAAAAAAAATATAACAAATAATAAACTAATGAGTTTGCGTCAATTTTTTAAAAAGGTTACAAGATATAAACAAAAAGAAACAAAAATTAATGTCAAAAAAGTTCAGGATCTAATTGACGGTATACAAATGACATTTAATCACGCCTTTGGAAACCACGCCAGTTGTAAACAATACTTCAGGGAAAAATGGTGTACACAAGAGAATTAAGAACAGACAAAATCTTTCTTTTAAAATTTCCACCGAGTTGTAAGTAGAAGGCCAAATAAGCCATATGCTAATTTAATGAAATATATTTTATATGAAGTGAACTTGACTACGTTTCATCAATTAACCATTGATAAAAATGAGAACAGCAATTTTACAATTGTGTTTACAAGAAACACTATCAGTTGAACCTAGTTATAAACCACAAGACCATAGGGTTGTTACGGTTCGGATTTAGAGAGGGCTGCATAAGCATTAGACAGTATCCAGTAACTGTAGAGTCAGCGCTTTTGGTTGCATGAGATATCAGGCAGAGCTCATGGGAGCGGACACTTCGTTCTGACATCGACTTCTGTCAAGACGTATTAATTAAGTAGTTATAATTTTAATTGTAATTAAGAAATAAATAGATTTTAAATAGTTTTTAAAAAATCATTTTACGTTCCCGTAATCTTGACTGGCGCAGCCGGTAGGATCGTCACACTTCGGTAGCGTTGCGTCCTTCGCGAATTCGATATAAAACTCTGTCGTAATCGGAGGTCCGCGGCGCGAAGAAAAACCGAGACGATCCTCGAACCAAAGAAATTTGTCAAGGAAGCGGAGCTGATCCTGAACCATGAGAGCAGCCGGCTGGTGAGTAGAACTTTTCACCATCCTTTCCACTACCTCGACGTTCTGTTATCTTGAGATCGAACTTCTCTCATTTTAACGTATTCTGGTTAAATAGTTTAAAAATTAAATAAATAATTGTATGTAATAAACAATTTGAGTTTTACCTATTTTTATAATTTGCAAATTATAAACAAATTATAGTTTTACAAAGAAATAGTTTTATTAAGCATATACATTTTATTTCTTAATAATTTCGTGTGATATTTAGGTTTCTTTTACATTTCATTTTTATTTTGTATTGTGTGTGTAAATTAATACATAATTATGGAGAATATCAGACTTATTCGGTGAAATGATTAAAATCATCCCTACGTTTGATGGAGATAAACGTCATTTAAATCTATTTTTAAGAATGTGTGAATATGTTATAGCTAAATTTACTGGCACGACGGAACAGAATTTGTACGTGATGAATACAATAACAAGCCGCCTTATCGGCAATGCAGCTGCATTAGTCGGGGAGCGGCGATGATATCGAAACGTGGGATGAGTTTAAGCAATTATTAATTCAGCATTTTGGAGACTCGCGTAGTGAGGTGTTTAAATATCGAACTTGAGACTTTAAGAATTAAACCCGGAGAAAGTTATTTAGATTTTGCTGTCGAATTCAATCTTTGAGATCAATTTTAATAGGCAAAGTTAATCGGTTGTCTGACTCAAATATGCGCTGTAGTAAAAGGCCATTTATGAAAATACATCATTAAACGTTTTCCTGTACAATTTACCGGAACATTTAGTTCGAGTAAAGGTCTAAAGGCCCCAAATTCATTAGAGGATGCGCTCCACTGTATTAGAAGAAGTTAACTTCCATAGTCAGTACCAAATGAGAAACAAAATGTCTGGATCTAATCTCGCATCTCATTCACAATCGCATAACGCATCCCCATCATTTAAATTCGGTAATAATAATACTCAACCTCAACATTTTTCTAGTTTTAAGCCTATGCCAATGAACCAACCACCTAGATATAATTTTGGCATCCCACCGAATAAGCAGGTGCAGATGCCGCTTCCCACTCAAGGTCAGCAGCGACAATTTAACAATTTCGGAAATTATTATCGACCACCACAACCTAATAATAACCAAATGAAATTCGGATATCGTCCACCTCAATTTGGCTATAGACCTGTAGGCCTTCAGCCCTTACCTTCGATGCGTCCTCAACAGTTCGGTATGCAACAGCGATACAACAATAATAATAATGTCCCTCAGCATAACCAACCGCGAATTAATACAGATGTGTCGATGCGCACAGCACCTGTAGCACGACCGCAGCAAGGTTTTAGGTTAAACGAATTAGAATTAAATGAGAATGACTATAGACGACATGTATTACTACGAAAACCCAGATTATTTCGATCAATATCCTAATGACGCTTCTTACTATTACCCCGAATATCAATCTGAAGAAACTGTAACCGCGGAAACGGAGACCAACGCGGCAGACACAAATGACATTAAGACGACAGAAAACATTGAAAATTTTCGCATAAACGCCTCAGCCAAACCCCTGAAACCATAGAACTAAATTGTGACTCTAATTTAAAATTACCTTATATATATATCCCCGAGTTAGATTCCAAATTTATGCTGGACACCGGTAGCACACGTTCATTTATAAGCCCACGCAAAGCATACCAATATTTTAAAAACGACATTTTTAATGAACCCTTCGAGGTCATTAGTACACATGCTACAAGTAGCCATAATCAGGTCATAGTTATTCCGTTACCACCCACATTTAAAAGCCCCGAATATCATAAGTTCTATATATATAATGTAGATTCGCGTTATGATGGCCTCATAGGTAATGACTTATTAAAACAATTAGAGGCTGTCATCGATTTAAAGCGTCATATACTTTCGACAAAATTTACAAGTATCCTATTATACATAATTTTGAAAATCACATTTTATTTTACCTCCTAGATCGGAATTACGTGTTAAACTACCAACCGATGTACATTCAGGCGAAGCCATATTAAATTATAAGCAGTTTTGTGAAGGGTTAGAATGCCAAGTGCTATTGTGACGTGCAATAACGGATATGCCCACAGTTATCCAAAATACTCGAACAGGAAATGACCCTGACCGTGACACGACCTTTCCAAACTGAGACTTTTAATGACAGCGAGAAAACCCTAGTTAATTTTGTAGATAAAACTGATACCGACATTGACCAACTCCTATTACAAAATTTAGGTAAATTAAGACTAGAACACATGAATGAGGAAGAGCGTAGCTATTTTGCGCTCTGTACGGAATACAAAGACATCTTTTACTGTGACAAATTGCCTTGACGTTCACCAATCAAGTGAAACATTTTATCCGTACCGTTAATGAAGACCCAATTTATACTAAAGCGTACAGACAACCACCTGCTCAAGCTCAGGAAATAAAGAAAGGAGAAACTCTTGAAGACAATGTCATTCAAGAATCTTTCTCCTTGAGTGCCCCAGTTCATTTAGTACCAAAAAAGGTCGACGCGTCTGGGGAACGTAAATTTCGTATGGTGATCGACTATAGGCGACTTAACGAAGTGACTATAGGAGACAAATATCCTCTACCAAATATAAACGACATATTTGATAAATTAGGCAAATGTACATACTTCTCGACCTTAGATCTTGCAAGCGGTTATCATCAAATTGAAGTCAACGAAAGTGACCGACAAAAAACTGCGTTTAGTACGAGTTTGGCCATTACGAGTTTAAGGATGCCGTTCGGCTTAAAGACAGCACCGGCAACCTTCCAACGCGCAATGGACAACATTCTAAGAGGCCTGCAAGGGATCCACTGTTTAGTCTACTTAGATGACATAATTGTGGCATCTCAAAGTCTCCAAGAACATATTGAAAAGTTACGCATGATTTTTGACAGACTACGACAGACTAACCTCAAGGTGCAACTTGATAAATCTGAGTTTTTGCGGAAAGAAGTCCTCTACCTAGGTCACAGTATTACCAAAAATGGACTTAAACCGAACGACGACAAAGTAAAAGCAATAATTAATTACCCACTTCCGAAAACTACCACTGAAATAAAAGTTTCTTAGGACTCATAGGTTATTACCGTCGTTTCATTAGGGATTTCGCGAAAATAACTCAACCCCTAACTTCCTGCTTGAAGAAAAGAAATAAAATTGTTATCGACAAATCATATATAGAAGCATTTGAGAAATGCAAAGAATTACTTATTAATGCACCTCTTTACAATACCCAGACCCATCTAAACCCTACATACTAACAACAGATGCGTCATCTGTCGCATTAGCGCCGTGTTGTCACAAGGCAATTGGTTCTGAAAACCAGTCGCATATGCCAGTCGCACACTAAGTGACACTGAAACAAAGTATAGCACAATCGAACGTGAACTCCTAGCCATTATATGGGCAGTTAAATATTTCCGACCTTATCTGTACGGACAAAATTTTACGTATATACTGATCACCGACCCTTGCCTGGCTCTATACTCAAAGAACCAAATAGTAAATTAACAAGATGGCGACTACGTTTACAAGAATTTGATTTTGAGGTAATCTACAAAAATGGAAAGCAGAACACTAACGCTGACGCCCTATCTCGTATCAAACTAAACGCATTAGATTCCGACGATGACAATGATTCGATGCAAGTGAACGTATCCGATACAGACAAAAACCTTAAAAACTATGTAGACAGCTTGACCGACGAAATTTACCGCATAGCAAAACTTAACAAACCAAATGAGAACTCCGATACAATAACCGTGTCTGACCTATCAGCTACTCTTTCAGCATCTGATCCAATAGATTTAACCAACAAACTTATCCCGTACCATCTATTAGCACAGAAACAGTACACTCAGCTTTAGAATTAGAATCAACAGGTATACCTATATTGAGGGAAGCTGTAGATACTAAACCCAATCAAATACTTATATTCACTTGGTTTAGGAATGAAATGCAGGTCAAAGATATTTCAAATAAAAAGCACAAAATTTTAGAAGTTTTCTTACCTATAAATAACGAAAACTTAATTAAACAATTTTTAAAAGAGTATGTAAAACCAAAGATTAAATATTTCATTTACTTTGAGGACGAATCACATAGAAAACAATTTTCCAAAATTATCATAGAACTATTTAAAAAGGGCACTGTAGAATTCTTCGAGTGTACAGAGCGTGTCGTATATGTAGAAGACGAGGCCGAACAGAGGAAATAATTCTAAAACATCACGAGGGTAAAACATGTCACCGTGGTAAAGGAAACCATGGTAAGCATACGTAGGAACTACTTTTGGGATAATATGCAGGAAACGGTTTCGGCTGTAATTAATAATTGCCACCTGCAAAATTTCAAAATATGACAGAAAACCAATTAAACCGGTTTTGCAACTAACACAGACCCAGCATTCTCCTTTTCAGGAAGTTTTCATAGATCTTTTTTCTATAGAAAACAAATATTTTCTTACCTTAATCGATGCTTTTAGTAAATTAGGTCAAGCATTTGAAATCTCAAATAGATCCACACCTGAGGTAGTTCGAGCCCTTATAAAGTACTTTTCATTCTATGGCGTACCTAAAAAGATAACTTGCGATCCTGAAAAGAGTTTAACAATGAGCTAATGCGAGAACTTACAAATATGTATAAAATAGACCTTCACATCACAACACCCAATAATCATAATTCCACAGGTATTATAGAACGTTTTCATTCGACAATAATTGAAATATATCGTATTGCTAAGTATGAGCAGAAATTTACAGATGCAGCTTCTATTATGACTTACGCTATAATGGCTTATAACCACAATACATTCAACTACTGGTTTAACTCCGTTTGAAGTCTGCTTTGGGCACACTGATTCTGGAAAGGTTTTTGATAACGATTTCGATAGGGCCTATACCCAACAGCTGTTAAAAGACCACCAAAAACGCACTAAATATTTATATAAGTACATTTCCGATCGAATGATTGAACAAAAGGAAAAGGCTAGGAACGGAAAGGAGGAGAAACAAAGGTAGTACTCAACAAAGGGCAAATAGCGTACGTAAAGGACATCAATATTAGGAAAAGTAAGGACAAACCTAGGTACAGGAAAGCTGTTATTCAAGGTCCTGAAGAACGTAATATCGTTCCCGTTAAAATAGGTGAACGGGATACAAAGGTCCCTATTAAAAATTTCAAACGACCTCCACAGGTGGTGTGGTCATCCTGACTATGGCTCACATACTTTGGACCCGCAGTCTTCAACTTCAAAAATTGACAGCAACCCGCCTGCTCCTGTAAAAGAAGGCCAAGCCTTTAGGCAAACAAGCAGGTGGCTTATATAAAGAAGTGAACTTATTAGGAATTAAGGAAAATTTAGATTTAAATATTATTAAGTTTAAAGATTTTAGTAGATTAGTTGATATTAATAAACCATATGCTTATGAATTCCAAGCCATGAAGACCCAAGCTGACTATTCTTGCGATTTAACTATTGAAAAATTTAAGCAACTTGTACCATCCAATAGATTTAAAAGAGGTCTCATAGACCCCTAGGATCAGCCATTAAAGCAATCACCGGCAATTTAGATCACGAAGATGCTCTTAGATACGATTCCGTTATATCTAAGTTAAGAACAACCAATTAAGTATTGATAGTAAAATCACCGTTGTTTCTAAAATGCTGAATAGCTTGGCAAATAGTACAGAAACTTTACATGAAAATGAACTAATATTAGATGAACGCTTAAAAGAATTGAACGAATAGTAAAATACATTGCTACCAAAGAAAATAATTCAATTTATAACACGTATATTTTAGGCATGTATAATATGTTTATTAGTAACTTTCGTAGTATTTACCTTAAACTTAGTGAAATAGAAACTGCTTTAGCTTTCAGTAAAGTTTCAGTATTACACCAATCAATTATTAATTCATCTGAACTGTTAGTGATACTTAATGATATTGCCAAAGTCGATAACCTAGTGTACCCTAAATGTAGAGAATTTAGTGAAAATTGAAAGAACTATTGTTATAAAAGCTATATGAAAGCAAACCAGATTACGTACTTGATGGAAGTTCCACTTACTGATAGTTTTAATTACAATTATTACAAATTATACCCATTACCTGTATTCTATGCACTTAGAAACAGAACGTCTGTAATAATTCCCAAGTATCCTTACATTTTGGTGAAAGGTTCACAATACTTACCGGTCTCCGGCCGTGCACCGAGATAGCGGCGGATGAATTCCTGTGTATGAGCTCCAACATGGTATCCTATCCTAGAAACACATGTGCGGAACAACTGATGAAATTCCAAAACAATCTCACACTATGCGAACCTCGGCTCGTTGATCTTGAGGATGTCAAATCCAGTCTATCGGCCCTGTAAATTGGATTATATACGCCAACCATAGAATAATATTAACAAATAAATGCCAGGATGACATAACTAAAGAATCACTTTTGGGCACATACATCATAAAAATTAGTGAGGATTGAGACCTTCATAGATAATTATAAATTGTTGCACCGCCTATACTTTGCTAAGGAACTGGGCTATAGAGTGACCCCAGTATTAAACTTACCAAGACTGGATCACCTGAACCTGACGGATACTGGAGCAGTTAACCTGAAAGGCTTAGCCTTAGACGACCTGAAACATCTAGCATACGTGTTGAACCAAAATCTTAAATTCAGTGGCAGTGAATATAGTGATCAAAGTGATAATAGTGATAAGGGTCAGAGGTGTTAGCTTAGCTACTATTACTGTATGTCATTTTACCTATTGTTATTTTCCTTAGTGTTTTAAGAAAATGTAAAAGTAATTTAGTTAATAGATGGCGGAATCATCGGACAACAGCTGAAAACACTGCAGCCGATAATTCCGCTCTTGGAGAGGGAGGAGTTATGCAACCACAAGACCATAGGGTTGTTACGGTTGATTTAGAGAGGCTGCATAAGCATTAGACAATATCCAGTAACTGTAGAATCAGCGCTTTTGGTTGCATGAGATATCAGGCAGAGCTCGGGAGCGGACACTTCGTTCTGACATCGACTTCTGTCAAGACGTATTAATTAAGTAGTTATAATTTTAATTGTAATTAAGAAATAAATAGATTTTAAATAGTTTTAAAAATCATTTTACGTTCCCGTAATCTTGACTACCTTGTAGCTTGTTCATTATTTTTATTATAAATACCTATAAATGTATATATTATTAATAAATCATTCCCATAATACTTTGTATTATTTTTTATTTTGACCTATCTGAAACGTTCTAAATTCTATAGAAAATGTGGCGTATGAAATGACTGACAATCACTCGAACATTTTATCTAGGTACAAAAATGTTTTACGTTTTCGTGGTCTCCACATGATATTTTTCTCAGCATTAGGTACCCTTCTGTATCTGAAACGAATATGAATATTGCATATGTATACGATACAAAAGTAAAGTAACAGGCTATATAAGTCCCTCTGCTGGGCACAGGACTCTTCTTATTTCTGAAAGGGTTTTAGGGCAAGGAAATGTCCGCCGCGCTGCCTCAATGCGTGTTGGCGAACTTCACATATTTTCGAAATTTTATTTTCTTATTCCTCAGACATGCAGGTTTCCTCACGATGTTTTCCTTCACCGCCGAGCACGTGCTAAATCAGCACTTATAATTACAATTAAAAATTTCATTGGTGCTGCCGGGGATCAAACCCGGGCGATATTTACAGTGAGCGCTTAGACCCAGAGCTATTAATACGAAACAAATAAATACAATTCAACAAATATAGTAAAAACTCTTACGTACTTAAAACTTAAACACGTGATAGCTCGTGATGCCTACCGAACGAAGCTACAGCACCACACCGTGCAATGTAATTGAAGATGCTTAACCGCATCATAACTCTCAGTGATGCGCAAGCATAATAGGCAGTATATCACTTATATACTTTTCACCTCTGCAGTCTATTAATCTTTGCACTTTTCTAAGTAATACAGAAAGTAGTCGCTAGACGGTGTTGACGTCGGCTAAAATCTCTGCGGTCGCCGTTTTGTCAAAGTCATTCAGGCTTCTTAAAGCCTTAATAGTGCTTTGTTACTTTACGTTTATTTATACATAGGTTATTTTTAGTTTTAAATAATATAATTTTCGTTTATTATTGAATGCGTAATATTGAAATTTTAAGTATTTTGAGCACTGAATGCTTTTAAATTATTCGAATTTTAAATATTTTTTATTGTTTCTAACATATCCAAAAATGTCAATCATGTCGAACTTCGATCGGTCGGTACGTATATAGGATGCTGAACTTTACACAACTGATAGCGTAGAAGGTAAACCCTGCCGGTAGAATTTGCCGGTTTTACAGCAAATAATCAATCCAGCGGTCATTTTGATGCTTATTTACTATTTGTGGGTCCATCCGTTAGTACGTTTGTGGGCCCGATTGTTAGTTCGTTCGTTAGTTTGTTTGACTGACTGGATATGTTTGACTGAATGGTTTTAAACAGAATAAGGTCTTCGTATTTTAAAGTATAAATAAATCATCATCACTTATCACAATAAAAGCAAAAGTACTAATGCCACGGGAACGAAGTTGCGGGCGCAGCTAGTAAATTAATAAACTAACACAATAATAAATTAATTTGAGTCTACAAAGGAATATCACGCGGACGATATTGTAATCATCTCTGAGAGTCGAGAACAGTTACAAAAAATGATTTATGATCTAAATGCCGAAAGTTCTAAATGTGGCTTAATAATTAATCTAGATAAAACCAAAATCATGATTAATGGGGAAAAAATACCTGTGCTTCTAGAAAATAAGACCATCGAATATGTGGATGAATATATATATTTAGGTCAAAATATCTGTTTCGTAAACAGGACAACAAAAGAAGTAGAAAGAAGAATAGCATTAGCATGGAAAAAGTACAGGTCGTTAAAAGAAATATTCAAAGGAAACTTCCCATTACAAATATAATAGAAAGTTATGAACTCGAACGACTACCAACTCTTACTTACGGATGTCAAACTTGGGCCTGCAATGCAGAAATAAAAAGAAAAATAAGATCATTTCAAAGAGCTACAGAAAGAAGTACCTATATTAAAAATAAAACTACAAAATCGAATCAATAGCAGAAAAATTAGAAGGAAACAAAAATCATAACAAAACATTACGACGATAGCGAGGCTTAAATGGAAATGGGCGGGACATGTCATAAGATCCAGTGACGGTAGGTGGGCATTGGTACATTGGTTTCCTCGTGATGGCAAGAGAGACCGTGGTCGACCTCTTGGAAGATGGAAGGATGATATAGAGGTAGTAGCGGGAAACCTGTGGACACGTACTGCAAAAGATAGAGACAAATGGCACGAGATGAAGGAGGCCTTCATCCAACAATGGATGATCCCTGAATAGATGATGGTAACCAAATATTGAACTAACACACAAATATTAGCATATCCACACAAAAAACACACACAAACACATGCATACACACACACACACACACACACACACACACACACGCATGCACGCACGCACACACACACATACACATACACACACACACACACACACACACACACACACACACACACACACACACACACACACACACACATTTAAAGTTGTTAAAAGAGGGAATAAAGGCTTTTTGTTATTTAGTTATTTATTTAAGGAATATCACAATCGCTATGTCGTCTAAAATGTTAAATTAAAAACTTCATGATTTACCTTGCTCCCTTAGAGGTGGAATTTTTATTCCAAGTTTATATGGGACCATCCATAAATTATAATAACCTATTTAATAAATAATTATAACTTTTAATAGTAAGTAAAAACCGACTTCAAATTGCTAAAAAAGAAGTTATTTATTTGCTACCCTTAGGGGTGAAATTTTTTCTCCTAATTTATATGGAGAAAATATTTCATATTTTACCCTTGAAGTAAAACCTATTTAATAAAATCAATATTTAAAAGAATCATCAAAATTGGTGTGAAAATGAATCTGCGATGATATCGCGTAACATACAATAAAAAAAACATGCAATAGAATTGAGAACCTCCTATTTTTGTAAGTCGGTTAAAAAGAGTCTTCGAAATAGGTTCACAATTCACGAAGATGTCGAGTAACATACTCGTATATACCGAAAAACCATACAATCGAATTGAGAACCTCTTCCTTTTTTAAGCCGGTTAAAAGGAAATACGCAATGGAACTACATAAAGCTGTTCTGTGATCACTTCTTTAAATGTCTTTTTATGGGGATACAGTCTTATAAATACAGCCAAGGACAAGAAAATTAGTTTCTACTTCAAAAATCTAATATCTATTCATCTCTACATATAATAAATCTGTAGAAAAGTCGTTCGAAAAAAGAGGGTTAAGTATTTTCCTTCCTTTAGATGTTAATTTTCTATTATATATTAGTTATAGGCGGTATGACGGGTGTTTTTTTAAATAAATACCATATTTATAAATAAAGATTAAAATGTTAGTTATAGCCTTGGTAAAATAATTTGAAACTACAGATTTATTATCAAAACAGCGCCATCTGTTATCAAATGGCAAAAGTAGTATATTTTGCCTTCAGTTACATAGTTATAAATTAAATAATATAAAAATTTAAATAATTAGATTTTTAAAATTATTTAAAAATTCTAACGTTTAGTTTTGTAGTTATTTTGTTATTTTATTTTAAAAGTGTAATAATTTCAAAAGTGACGTCTATCGAAAATATGAAAATTGATAAGGTATAAGCAAGCTATTATAAATACTCTAAGAGGTTTTTATAATGTTCGCTTCTATCGCTGATATTACTAGATAGTATAGTTTTGGATTTCATTATTTCGTCTAATAATAGCACCATCTACTTAATTCTAAATAAACTAAAATGGTTAGTCACTAATAAAATTAAATAATAGAATGCTAGTGAATATACGATGTAAATAATAGAAAATTCGTTCGTGGTATCGTTGGATGTGTAATTACCTAGGTAGATGTGATCAAAAATCATGCAAAAGCTTAGTTTCAGTTTTTATGAATTGTATTTTAACAAATACGAGGGCCGCGTGTAGTTCGCCATGAGATTTCATCATGGCACGGTAGCAAAACGTGTACGATTCCCTCGAGGATGAATTTGTTGATTGATGTAACATGTATATAAGCTGCTACTTTTTTTACTTTAGATGGGGCAATATATGCAGTTTTTATTTCATTCATATTTTCGGGTATGTTACATTTTTGTTTTCACTCTACCTTAAATATTAAAGGTTGCAAAGATGAGTAGAACTCATTATAGTCAGCCTATCAAAAATCCACTGAAATGAACATAGGCCTCTCCCATAAATTGTCAAGTAGCTGGATATTTGCTATAGCTGCCACGCTTGGTAGGCGGGTTGGCAACCGCAGCTATTATTATTTTGATCTGTTGTCAGGAAGATGATGCTGCCCATCTCCTGTTTGTTTTCCTATGTCGCCTCTTACGATGGGACGGTATGAGGTGGCGGATTTTCTTTCACCGCTACAACAAGACGAACATTTTTCTGCTCCCATGAGCTTTTAGTGCTTCCCACGTTCACTGTGAATAAAATTTATAAGGAATAAAACTAAGGATTTTTTTGCGTTTAATTTTAACTTTTTTAATTCCCGATGTTTTGAGCACATTACAGCACCCATGGTAAAGGGAGGACTGAGTTTTTGACCACCTGATGTCATAGTTAGAATATAATAGAATAGAATAAATGCAGTAGTATTAAACGTGGTAAAAATTACTTTGCACTCGCAATAATTTTTACCAACTTTAATATAACGGATTTCCGTAAAGTAATGCCTGATTCTATTAATTATGTAGTAGCATGCTGGGGTTTGAATTTGATTTTATTAATTATGGGGTCCTTAGCAGATGGTAGCACTCAGCCATCTTCCCTATTAAAATTACGATGTTTTTTAATTTCAATAGTCTCGCGATTCATCACTGGCAGGAATCGGTGTTTTAATGCAAGGATTTATTGTCTATCAGATCCGATATAATGGTTGGAACGATACTAAACATGTCACTGATATAATATGACATGACATACTTTAGACTTTCCGGGTCGTCGGTGCTTCATATCATCAACGACATGTTCCTTTACGCGGGTTTTTATGGAACTTTGTGTAGTATACGTTATTATAGAACTGCATTTACGAAATTTTGAAGTCTACTCGATCGTAAAAAAAATATCTACATCTATTTTATGGTACTAATCAATATTAAATAGGACCAATGATATGAATGAAATATCTCAATTAAACATCATACCGTAAATTGATAGAAGATCATGAAATTCATCATTATTTTGTCAAAACTAAATTAACTTTAATTATGAATGAATGTAAAGAGTAAAATGTAAATAATAATAATACATTTTGATTTCAAGACAATTTACCTTTCTTATGGATACATAGGAAGACACGCCCGATGTAAAAAATAGTAGGTGTTTCTAGACATATATATTCACGTGTTCCTGTCGCTATTATATCTATGCCAAATACCAATCATCTACGTCTAATAGTCTTCTAGAATTCCAAAAAATCTTTGACAAACATAGAGACACAGACACCGAAATGACTCGTGATCGAATTTTGCTAAATTTGGCACGGAACTGCATTTAATGATGTTTTTAAATTCAAGCTCACGCGAGCAAAGCCGCGGGTAAAAAGCTAGTATAAAAATAAACGTATTTTATATGCTGCCATAACGTTCATCAGATTGCGGTAAAACTTTGTCAACTTATTGCTTGCTTTTCCGCGAATGTTATAGGCATAGTACAATTAACTTACAATAGGTGGCGCGCGTTTCGTACCGACTCATTTATTTGAAAGTAATATATCACTCAACTTCAATAAATGTCAAATCATTCCTAATTAAACAAGTCTTCTTAAGAAACGATATTTCCACAATTTTTTTTTGCGGCAGCAACGCGCAGGGTACCAGCTAGTTTATTATAAAATATTACCGTCACCACCCGTCCCTTCCCGGCTTCTCCTTGATAGGATCTTTTAATGTGGCGTTATGTACATTTAAGATAGTCAAAGACCATTTTTTTTTTAATTTCTAGTTTTTCGGATAAAATATAGCCTAGATCCCTCCTGGATCTGTTAGTAAAGTAATCGCAATCGGGTTCAGGCATTCCGAAGATTAGCCCGGACAGATAAACATTTTTTTCAAAATGGTTGTTTATGTCTGAAAATTTAATTATTTCAATATTAAAACTCTTCACACTGACTTTTCAGACTGACTGACTGACTGACACTTCAATTTTATTTAATACTACATTCTTCCCGCGACTTCGTCCGCGTAGACATTATACTTTAAAGTGTAGCGTAGGTGATCCATCAATAATCGCACTTTCATAGTAAATTCCATCACCCTCTTTATTTTTAGGATTATTTCCGTGATAAAAGCTATCCTATTTCCTTCCCCGGGACTTAAACTATCTCGATACCAAATTTCATCTAAATCGGTTCAGCGGTTTAAGCGTGAAGAATTTGCTCACGCGGCGATGAACGAGATGACAGATTTTTTCCGACTTACTTAACACTTATCGTTATATTTTGACCAATTTACAAAATATCTTTATTAATTACAGCCTATGTGTTGTACTGATGTATGAGCTATATTATTGTAAAGTTTCATTAAAATACATTCAGTAGTTTTTGCGTGGAAGAGTAACAAACATCCATACATCCTCATAAACTTTCACGTTTAAAATATTTGTAGGATATACTAAACTAAAATTAGAATTTGATAAAACTCAAACAAAACGCATTGATTATGAGCTGTGATGATCCTATTGAGAATAGTAGATCATGGTTATGAAATTATTACATTGTCATGTATGCAAAATTTTAGATCTTTCAAAGTCCGCAAGTGGATAAAAACTGAATTAAAAAATGTCAGTACATTCATACAGTATGTATATTTATATTTGCCACTAGCTGTTTCCCGCGACATCTCCCGCGTGGAATTATTTTGCGCGGAACCCTAGAATAAAAGTAGTCTAAGTTACTCATAAAATATAGATATATACTGTCGCGGACTTTTTTGTAGAACTATTTAGGAGAAACAATTCCACCATACATTATATTCGTGTAACTCTTACAGTTTTTGCACGCATGCCAAAATAACTCGCAGATGACAGATTTTTTTCCGACTTAACATTTATCGTTATATTTTGGCCAATTTACACAATATCTCTATGAATTATAGCTTATGTGTTATTCTGATGTATAAGCTATATAATTTGTAAAGTTTCATTAAAATTCATTTAGTAGTTTTTGCGTGAAAGAGTAACAAACATCCATACATCCTCACAAACTTTCACGTTTGTAATATTAGTGGGATGTGTATTGATTATGATTAATGAGGAATTAAGTTTGGGATAGATCAAGGCCCCATAAAGTACCTACAAGAACGCTGTTTTATGTTACTACTAGCTTTTACCCGCGACTTCTTTCGCGGTGAAGTCGGTAGTTAATAATAGTGGTCATGGTCTTAGGGAAATTAGTTTAATAATCAAAAATACTTTAAAACCATTTATATTATCTCGAAAACGATATACGATATGGGAAAACGTAAAAGTTAAAGATCAATTTATAAATAAACTCATAGTTTTATTGATTATGAGATGATTATAAAAAAATATTTTTTTGATTTCACAAAAAATATCCTGCATATCTTTTGGATAAAATATAGCCTAGATTATTCCATTAATTTTTCCCTATCTGTCCGTGAAGTTTCATTACAATCGATTCAGCCATTCCGAAGATTATCCCGGACAGTCAGATGTCTTAATAACATGCAAATAACTGCCTGAGCTTGATAGATGCCAGTTGTTTCTATGTTACAAACAGATACTTCGTATATTTGCAATGTATAGACATAATATAAACTACTGGTTTAATTTGTGATTCGATGCTTAAATTAGTGGTAAGTCTAATTGAAAGTGTACGTTGGTCCAGATATAATATTTTTGTTAGCATCCGTGGGCGGCGCAGCTGACAGCTGCCCTGGTAAGTATTTCTAATTACGATAAACAATCATTTAGTGTATTTGCCTTGTTCGAATTAGAAGTCTTTAGTTATTTTTTTATAATTTTATGTTGTTTAGCGTCTAATACTTGAGCCCGTTGCAAGGGGTTAAATTTTGTTATAGCGTCGCAGAGTGCAATAACGACTGTCTTTTCCGTTATAATTCGATCCGCCATTTTGTAGGCCATTTATAGAACAATTTTACATGACGAAATCACGAAACAATAGAATTGTATCCTTCGACTTGCGCGTTGAATTGAAAATTGTAGAGATTGTTTAGTATTTAAATTTTATTCTCCACGGTGTAATTGTGCAAGTGATTTGTTATGTTATTCTAGTAGTAAAGGGTGAATTGTTTAAGTTTGTAGTACCTGAGGCCTCGTTTAATAGGATTGTCATTACTTTGACAGGGCACGGACTAATGGTAACAGGATAGCCGGTGCTGGCTTGGGTTCCGGGAAGCCTTGCAGCTACCGCAGTTGTGTGAGGGAAAGTTTATAACACAATGCAATTTGCAGTATCCTGTATTATACTCTATATCGCACAGTAAAATATTCATTACAGGATTTATTAAGTACCTGACATATAGTAACTCAGCAATATGGGGTGAAAAGGATAATATACAAACTTTATCTATGAATGCGATTCTAGCCCACTCGCGGTGCACTCTACTGATTGACAAATGACGCGTTGGTCAACTATCTGATGACGGAGAATATATCTAATATACTTTGATTCAAATTTCACAAACTGTTGATGTAGAGCAATATTATGGAGCGATTGTATCGGCTCCGTGATTTTCAACCCACCTACCCAAGGGGGAGGGGGGAAATCTTGTAATTAATTTATGACAGCTGGCGCATTCTTGTGGAGGCCTATATCGAGTAGTGAATTTATGATATTAGCTATACGTGAATACAAATACGTGAACATCGAAAATGGAAGTAACTTTTTTAGTATTTATTATACAACTTATATCATTCGAAACGTAACTGTGCGGGTTATTACGTTTATCCACCCTTAAAATCTGCCCTAGGGTGAATACTCGAAAACGCGTGTTTATCTATCCACCGCAGACGGGTTGGATAATCGGAATTCACTTTTATTTGTTCTTCAGACTTTTTACCCCAAGTACAGTTCAACACATACACTTTAATTATTAATTAATTGTTAATAACCACAAACTTAATCAGAAAACATATAACGTATTGCCGTTACCGTTACCGTTACAGCCTATTAAAGTCCATGAATTACGTATTGCATTAAAATCAAATTAAACATCTACGTTTTAAATAATATTATTGCGTGATTTATAAATTCTGCAATATGCAGAAGCGTACAGCAGCAGTATACGTAACTTGATATCCTGGATAAATTCGTCACTTTTAATGTACATTTGCAATCGTTTTTTAAATTTCTTTGCTACAATAGATGTGTAAGCGAAGAACTGGGCGTTTTTTTGCAAGCATTCCAAAAACGTTACTATTGGATGTTTGTCTTTATATTTATTTTAAATGATTTTATGCCAAGATTCCAATCTGTAATTCTGTGAGGTACTCCTTTTATTTCAGCGTTGACCTTTTAAACAAGAAGTACCTATGTATATATTTTTATAGGTAATGTCTACTAAGTATCTTGTGCCAGTTTTTATCACGTTTTTATAACACTGTACACAGCCGAGGGAGAAAATTGGAAGAAAAATAATATATACGAATTCCAATTATCCACCCCGTTTCGGGTGGATAGATGAACACGCGTTTCCGAGTATCCACCCTAGGGTGGATTTTTTAGGTTGGATAAACGGAATAACCCAATTGTGCCATAGATGTAAACAAAAAAGAAAATCATGTGTGTATGTGCCCGTTAAGGCAGGTAAAATAAAATGACCAGCACACATGATTTTTCCTTACAAAACGCTTTAATCTATTTAAAGAAAGATGTATGAGCTAAGATCCCTTTGCCTTCCCTGTACGGGATGATGTTAGCTCATAATTGGAGCATAATAAATGGTAAAATTTTGGGCATAGGCAATATTAGTAATTATTATAATTTATACACCTGTACTCGTACATAAAATAAAATTGAAGTGGCTGTCTGTATTATTAAAATAACTGTCTTTTATCGAGCTCAGGGGATTCTTTGCATGCCAATAAGACATAAGTTGACCATTGACCATTTGTAAAATTTTAGTCCGTGTGTCCGGGCTAGTCTTTGGAATGGCTGAACCGTTTCTGATGAAACTTCACGAACAGATAGAGATAATGCCAGCAGTAATCTAAGCTATATTTTATCTGAAAATTTTTTTTGGGAAATGGAAAAATTGATAAAATAAATGATCATTAACGATTATTTAAAAAAAAAGCTAAATGACGCCAGTTTAATACACCCCACCCAGGCGAAGTCGAGGCGGGTAGTAGGACTTTTTTTCTGCCTAGTATTCTGTCTAGGAAAATAGGTACCAGGTACTACCCTATTACCTATTTTTCCGCCAAGCAGTAGTGTGTGCACTGCTATATTTTGGTCTGACGGGTAAAAAGAGCCATTACAATTACTGTCTGTAAGGCATTCCATCGTATTCATCGTACGTAGGCCACTTGAAAAGCTTTTTAAATAAAAAAAAAATGTATAACGTTTTTATTATTAAATCTTTGAAAGAAGTTTTCACCTGCATCTATATATAAATAGTTTCATGTGTTTTAACCAATTTTCGAAAAAAAATTTCCGGTCTGCTTCAGACACATCTTTTGCGGCCTGCTCGTACGCTGCTAGCGTATCTTTTGGCGATGAGAACAATAACTTTTACAGCAATTTTTTAATTTTCGGAATAAAAAAAGTTACACGGGGCCAAACCAGGGTTGTAAGGAGGGAAAGCCAAAAGCTAACCGGTGTGCTGTCCAGAGCGTCCCTCGTTTAGAGCGCTAAGTGCGCGGCGCGTTGACATGGTGAAGCAGCAGCCCGCGGAGTCCCGTGTACCGTCACTTATTGCTTTCCGCAATTAACAATTCGATTTAGAAAAAAAACCTCTTCATACGTAATAAAATCTTTAATTAAATTCCCCTATTGTCTTTAATTCTATTCCCTTCTTCTTCTGTTTCACTGCTAGCACGTTTTACGATTTTACGTAGCGCCGGGCTTTTGCGACCCGGAGTAATATGTTGGCCCGTAGGTTTGCACGATGCTGTAGTGCCGTTAAAATAAGTATTTGTAAGGCATACTGTCAGTCTTTCTATTCGTGCTCCGTATGGGTCAACTACACATAAAGGGCGAATAAAGCATTAAAGGTGCAATATAACAATGCATTTAGAGTTCTGCTGGGGCTGCCCCGCTTCTGCAGTGCTTCACGCATGCTCTGCGAGGCCCGCACCGACGGACTTGACGCGATAATGCGCAAAAAAGCCGCATCGCTACTAAGCAGAACAAGGAACAGCGCCAACAGTATTCTGGGGTTAATAGCACAGAAATATGACTGTCCTATAATAAGGCAAATTGTTAAGATCCTGTGTATGTCATTTTACCACCTCCGTCCATTGGTGGAAGCTGTATAATTATTAATATTTTGAGATTTTTATAACTTCTTGTCTGATATGGATCTCATTTGTTATCTGATTTTTTATTATTATTATTATTTACAATGTAACAGCCCTCAAAGGGCGACCACTTCTTTCTTCATCTCACAAAATTAGTCAACTGTGCTGAAATTTCTTACATTAGCGAAGTCGTATCAGTCAGTACTCAGCATCCATAATTATGCCATTCAAAGTATCGAACACTTGAAATCGTAAAAAATCATTGTGCGAAAATTGTTTCCGACGCAGATCCATTATTCAATGAAGCGTGAAAGGAAAATAGAGGGAAATTCGAAACTGGAACACTCGTAATAAAACTAGTCCATGTGTCTTATGCAAAAAGAACTTTTTTTTTTTCGTAAAATTCTCAACGTGGCCTGTCATATTATTGACTTCGCATCACCGCAAACATTTATTTAATTTATACTATTAGGTACCTATGTAATCCATTCTTAATACTACTTGTAGTATTAAGAATGGATTATTATTATTTTGATCTATGCTTACATATAAATAAAGTCGAGAATTCCGTGAAGTAAGCGGCCAGATGGCAGTGTCTTATAGTCGGTTGATCCGGTAATGATGGAAGCATCTCGCGCCTCCGGCGTCGGTCATGCATGAATCGACCCGCTCCCGTACAATGATGGCGCTCCCTCGCGGAAGTCAATGGCTATTACATGCTCCGCTAATCCTTCTCGTGGCTGCCGTCCTGGTACATTTGCTGCTTTGAGCTATATGACCCTTATGTGGATATATTTGCCAATTTGTTTTAATGCACAATCGCACACTGCAATATCTTTCTATGTATACATATATAAACTTAGCTGCGTCTGTTAATGACCGTGAAACTTCTGAGGGACTTGACCGATTCAAGTCATATCCGCACAATATATTTGTTTTGTTGAGACGATGGTACGTAGCTATGCTAGGATCCGATAGGTGGCACTATGGTCAAATTATTTTCAAATTCGTTATTTATGGACCAAAATTATTCATATACGTAACACCTGTAATCACCTAGGGAATAGCCATGGTCTAAAGAGCAGCGAGCCATTTGGACCATGTTTAACCAAAAAAAAAAATGGGAATAGATGAAAAATTGTGAAAGAAGTGATAGTTGGTTAGGCCATTTCCAACACAATCACACGACCTATTAGTCGTCTTTTACGACATGCTAGGGAAGTAACACTGTTGGCCTTATGTATACTCTAAGCTGGTGGCACATTCTTTTTTGTTATAAGTCCGTTCCACATAAATATGGGACCTATAAATCCCAGACCAGCATGAGACACACTCAAATGAATCATATTATACAATATATATTATGTTGGTGTAGTGCCGAAAAAAAATCACTAACTCTAAACCAATAGGTGGCTCAGTTATTAAAAATGTACATTGTAAAATGTCCGGAGTGAGTTCGGAGTGAAACTCATCACGCCGTAAAGGGCTGAACTATATCTGTCCGGCTAGTAAGTTATATGTATAAAATATATAGCGTGTGTAAACACAAGAACGAAAATACAAACTTACCTACACATTCTATTAACTGACTTGAAAAACGTAAGTTTGATAACTGATTTATCTGATGTTTTATTTACTAATACTTTCACAAATGTCCGTATACAAGCACGTCCAATGATTGAAATAGGTTTGATTTTATTTTTAATAATTCACTTATAATTGGTGCATTACGAAATGAAAAGGTTAAAAACTTTAAAAGGCGAAACCGGTAAATAATTAAGAAAAAATAAAAGTGAGTGGAAAAGTGAAAGTGCTTTCATTAATTAATTAAAATTAACAAACTTCACCTTTTATAATCTTTCAGCATTAACGTAATTTAATTAGTCGTATTCTACGTGCATAGGCTAAAAATAGATAACACAAATAATTTAAAAATTGTACCCCAGTATCTTCGACATTCCGTTGATTTCGACTTAGGATAAAATATATGTAACATATACAAAAACACAAAGGGGACATGATGATTGGTATTGTTACCAATCATCATGCCCCCTTGCCTTGCGTATGTGGACTATGAGAAAGCCTTTGATTCCGTCGAAATTTGGGCGGTGCTACAGTCCCTTCAGCGGTGCCAAGTTGACTGTCGGTATATCGAAGTGCTGAAGTGTTTGTACAGTAGGGCTACGATGGCTATCCGAGTACAGAACCAGAGTACGAAACCTATCCAACTGCAGAGAGGTGTAAGACAGGGTGACGTTATATCCCCGAAACTCTTCACCGCTGCATTGGAAGACGTTTTCAAGCTACTGGACTGGAAAGGATACGGTATTAACATCAATGGCGAGTACATCACTCACCTTCGATTTGCCGACGATATAGTCCTTATGGCAGAATCGCTGGAGGACCTAAGCGCTATGCTCAATGACCTCAATAGTGTCTCCCAACGGATAGGTCTTAAGATGAACATGGACAAAACAAAGATCATGTTTAATGTCCATGTCACACCTATGCTGGTAGTTGTTGGGAGCACTAAGCTCGAAGTTGTTGACGAGTATGTTTACCTGGGACAAATAGTCCAACTAGGTAAGTCCAACTTCGACCGAGAGGTCAATCGACGGATTCAACTCGGCTGGGCAGCGTTCGGGAAATTACGACACATCTTCTCGTCAGGTATACCTCAACACTTGAAAATGAGATTGTACAACCAGTGCGTGTTGCCAGTATGCCTGCTGGCCGTATGAGGACGCTCAAGGTCGCTCAGCGAGCTATGGAGAGGGCTATGCTCGGAGTTTCTCTGCGTGATAAACTTAGAAATGAGGATATCTGCAGTAGAACCAGAGTAACCGACATAGCCCAACGGATTAGTAAGCTGAAGTGGCAATGGCCCGGCCATATAGCTCGAAGAACCGACAACCGATGGGGAAAAAAGGTTCTCGAGTGGCAGCCTCATACCGGTAGGCGAAGTGTAGGGCGACCCCCCACTAGATGGAGTGTCGACCTGGTAAGACATGCAGGAAGACGATGGATGCAGGTGGCTCAGGACCGTGCTTTGTGGCATTCCTTGGGGGAGGCCTATGTTCAGCAGTGGACTTGTGAAGGGCTGTAATGATGATGATGATGATGATGATGATGAACATATACAAAAAGTTATAATAGGAGGAAAGGCCACTAACACCACAGTATAGCTACTCTTCTTAGGCTGTGCTAATACGCTGCATTATGGCTGCAGTGCGTATGGATCGGTTCGACCGGGGTAGGACCACACTTACATAATGGCGTAAAATAGCAGCAAATTGCTGCTGCTGTGTTTCGTATGGTGAGTGTGGAGATCCGGAGATTTACTTTCATTAAAGAAGGACGATTCAGCACAATATTCGATACGATACACATATTCCCTTCTCGATAGACTTCGAAATTTGTATTTTCCGATGTTAGCGGTGAATGTTCAGATTGTAGGTTAATGGTCTGAGGATAAATGTATCTCTTTTATAAGAATACTCTTTACGTATTCTGTTGGCTGGTTTTAGGTCCGAAAGGAAGCCTAGGATTTCTATCGGTATATCAATCACATTCACATAAATCAGAAGTCGGTAGTTTTGACGCGACGAGGCACGACGTAGTTAGCGACTAATAAGGCTTTGTGCCGTTTTGTTGATAATGGGGACATGTTTGGCAGTTCCCGGTCGGCTTACTAAATTATAGTCATCTTTTTTAGATTAAATTTTATTATTAAATCAATGATAATAGTATATTGGTTGTAGATAGATCAAAGTAAACAAATAATAGCATTCTACCACTGCAGCTGGTCCTGCTCATATTTTTGAGAAGGTAATGGAGCAATTTATCTGCTGCGCTGCTCTAGTGCGTGTTGGCGGACTACATATTATGTCTTCGAAATATTCATTCCTCAGATATACAGACAGTGTGCCCTGTAGTGGCGGTGTAAGAATATCCACTACCCTATATCATCCCGTGGGTGTCGTAAGAGGTGACAGAGGCAAACAAATCAGGAGATGGGCAGCAGCGTCTTCCTGATAACGGCTAAAAATAAAAAAAACTACGATTGTCAACCCGCTTGCCAAGCATGGCAACTATGGCAAATATCCCATATATGAGGAAATCTAAGGGGGAGGCCTATTTTCAGCAGTGGACTTTAATAGGCTGTAACGGTATATACAGATTTCCTCACGATGTTTTCCTTCACTGGCTAGCACGTCTTAAATCAGCACAAAAAATTGCAATTCACAATTTTATTCAATGGTGTCAGCGGGTATCAAAGATTGAACATAATTAATAATTTTCTGAAATGCAATTTTTATCAATATATCGAATTAAGCGTTGTCTATACGTTAAAGAATTTAAGTAACCAGCGTAAAATAGCAGCTTTACACTGTTGTGTTTCGTATAGCGAGTGTTGAGAACCGGATACCCTTTTTACCACCAACGACGCATTCCATCTTTGTCCTCAGGGGTGACAACGCATCTACATTTTTCATTTGATTCTTAATTGAGGATAGATGTAGATGTCTATGAGTCACAGCAACCATTTACCATCAGGTGGACTGTGTGCTCGTTTGTCACCCTATTACTATATAAAAAAAAATCCGACTCCAGCAAGTTGCACATTGCGACTGAATTTGCGATACCATCCACACCATCTGGATGCTTCGTGGTCCATCACTGTGCGATTTACCAGTAGTTTTCTTCCTCGCACCACTTCTATGTGGAATCGGCTACCACCAGATATTTTCCGGACCGATACGCCTTTGGGACCTTCAAGAAAATGTACATAATGTTACCAGACTGTTGAGATATTTGTGGATTATGCCAATCTGTTTAAAGCAAGATTTTATTAAAACAAATTTAAGTATTAACAATATCCTTTAGCAGTCCACATTAGGAATATTTAGTTTAAAATAATATAACGTTACTAACATATAATAATATGTTAGTAACGAACGTGTTCTTCAAACAGAAATTGTGACAATTTTCCTTTTTTATATTTGTAGGCCTGGCAAAAATAATGCTTAATTTATTCTGACTTGCATGCAACAACTAGTTAATTAATTTTCATCAAATTAATTTCTTTTAAGGAATTAAGGAGCAAAAAAAAAACAAATATTAGATCCACCAAAAAGACACAGAACATCCTTAACAAAATTTCTAGTACGCCAATTAGTCAAAAACCAATGGCTGACCCTACAATTACACAACAAGATAATACAGTCCAATTAAGCGAAACAACAAACATTAAATTAAAACCTTGTTAGTAAAAAAATTTGCATTATAAGTGCCAATAAAACCAACAAGGTATTATCTATTGCTGAGGATACGTTTTCGAATACCGAGATATGCCACTACATTTTCCGGAATTGTGGAATTTTACAGCTAATTCATCATTCATCATTATCATTACAGCCCTCACAAGTCCACTGCTGAACATAGGCCTCCCCACGGAATGCCACAAAGCACGGTCCCGAGCCACCTGCATCCATTGATCGCATGTCTTACCAGGTCGTCACTCCATCTAGTGGGGACGCCCTACACTTCGCCTGCCGGTACGAAGCTGCCACCGAGAACCTTTCTTCCCCATCGGTTGTCGGTTCTTCGAGCTATATGGCCGGCCCATTGCCACTTCAGCTACTAATCCTTTGGCTATGTCGGTTACTCTGGTTCTACTGGAGATATCCTCATTTCTAAGTTTATCACGCAGAGAAACCCGAGCATAACTCTCTCCATAGCTCGCTGAGCGACCTTGAGCTCATACGGCCAGCAGTGAAGGACCACGTCTCAGTTCCATGTCATCACTGGCAACACGCACTGGTTGTACAATTTAGTTTTGAGGTTTTATGCCTGACGAGAAGATGGTCGTAATCTCCCGAACCTTGCCCAGCCGAGTTGAATCCGTCGATTGACCTCCGGTCGAAGTTGACTTACCTAGTCGGACTATTTGTCCCAGGTAAACATATTCGTCAACAACTCGAGCTTAGTGTCGCAACAACTACCGGCATAGTGTGCCATGGACATTAAACATGATTTTTGTTTTGTCCATGTTCATCTTGAGACCTATCCGTTGGGAGACACTATTGAGGTCATTGAGCATAGTGTTTAGGTCCTCCAGCGATTCTGCCATAAGGACTATATCGTCGGCAAATCGAAGGTGAGTGATGTATCGCCATTGATGTTAATACCGTATCCTTTCCAGTCCAGTAGCTTGAAAACGTCTTCCAATGCAGCGGTGAAGAGTTTCGGGATATTACGTCACCCTGTCTTACACCTCTGCAGTTGGATAGGTTTCGTACTCTGGTTCTGTACTCGGATAGCCATTGTAGCCCTACTGTACAAACACTTCAGCACTTCGATATACCGACAGTCCACTTGGCACCGCTGAAGGACTGCAGCACCGCCCAATTTGACGGAATCGCTTTCATAGTCCACATACGCAAGGCAAAGTGGCAGATTGTACTGTCAGTCTTCTGTACAATTTGCCGAAGAGTATATGTGGTCATGGTGCAAGCCTTTTCGGAAACCGACTTGTTCGGAGGCTGAAAGTCGTCGAGTCTGCATGCGAGACGATTCAATGACTCTCAAAACAGCACGTAGACGCGGCTCAGAAGGAAATCGGTCTGTAGTTCTTCAAGAGAGTTGTCGCTTGAAGAACAAGACCACCACTCTGCTCCACGCCTGGTGTATCCACCATGGAGGACGGAATTAAAGAGCTCTGAAGGACTTCTGGCACCGGTTTTCACCGCCCAGAAGCCCGCTGTAATTCCATCCTCGCCTGGGGCCTTGCCGTTTTAAGGTGCTGGAGAGCCATTCATCTCGCTCAGACTGACGTCCGATATCATCGGAATAGTGTCGGATAAGACTTGCTCTTGATCGTTACTACACTTGCGTGGCTCCAACGATGACGTGTACAGCTGCCCATAGAACCTCTCAATCTCACAAAATCTCAGGTGTCCCGGAAACGATGCTGCCACAATCGGTCTTCAGCTTCGACAGTTGGCTCTTTCTGACAGACAGATCTCTGGCAAAGACTTTGGAGCCCTGGTTCCGCTCGATCGCCTCTTCAATACGAGCTGTGAAGTTGCGTCCCGCCGCATGCATTTGGAGATCTGTCTGTTCAGTTGCCTGTATGCTGTCAAATTCTGAAGACTGCAGCTTCATCTCCCGTCTAACAACCATGAGATTAAGAGTGATCGGAGAGTTTTGTGTTCTTCTGCGACGGGTCTTACAGAACTTAGTCCGACCATGGACAGTTTCACAAGCTTGTCATATCGTCCACTTCATTGCAAACTTCTAGGCACTGAAAACGATTTTGTAACTTGATGAAAGTTTTCGGGACTTGGATTAGAGCACGAGGACGGAGCGTTGACTTCATTAGACGTGACCTCTCAGCTAATTAGCATTTTAAATAAAAATAGTAAGTTTTACGAAAATGACTACTGTAATTTTAATAGGAGAAGAAGATTTTCGAAAAACTAATAATTACTTTGATATCATCAAAGAAATGAGGAATATTCTTTAAAATATTCAGCATACGAATATTATACTGTGCCTTCCAACATACAAATGTAAAGATTATTCGCTATGTTTAATTGGAGGATAGAAACTTTAATAATTTATTGTACCTAGATCTCAACACTTTTAACTACGCAAAGCTATTAGATTCTAATCTTGAACTATCCTACGATCAGAGTATGTTTTCTAAATATAGTGGGAGATTAAATAACTATGGATTAAAGAATATCATGTGTAATATACTAATAATGATAAGTAATCCTAACTTGATCTAGAAATATCTTCAGATATTAAAATAAAAGTCAATAAAGAAGCTATTCCCACTTCCTCAAATTCATTTTTTTTTCTATTCTAATCATATGTATATCATGCATCAGTATATTGCCGGCTTTCTTAATAAATCTGATGTACTAACGGTTCATATTCAGGAATTATTAAACAAACAAATAGATATAGATGTATTGTGTATTACCGAGCATTTCATAATGTCTGGCCATGAAAAATTAATACAAATATCCAATTACAAGCTAGCTACATGGTATTCAAGAAGAAGTGTAAAACGCGGAGGAGCCTGCATCTTGATAAAAAATGTCATGAGTACACAGAATTAACAGACATCATGAAATACTCTATAACAT
This sequence comes from Parnassius orleans, assembly GCA_029286625.1. Lineage (NCBI taxonomy): Eukaryota > Metazoa > Arthropoda > Insecta > Lepidoptera > Papilionidae > Parnassius > Parnassius orleans. The sequence goes on from JAGSMP010000009.1 coordinate 896,737, forward strand.
GGATCATTGAATGTTGTGTTATAAAATTAACAAAACAAAACACGATAATTTTATGTATTTATAGACCTCCAAAAATATGTAACATAGATAAGTTTTATGAAAATTTAGATTCAATTTTAAAGAAAGTATGTAACCATAAAAGTAGTATATAATATGCGGTGACTTTAATATAGACATTTTGAAAAGGAACAGATTAGCAATAGAGTTTGAATACTTTCTTTTAAGCTACGACCTTATATTGGAAAGTAACCAACCTACCAAATTAGACAGCAATACCTGTTTGGACAATCTTGCTCATAACTTGAAACAAAAGTGCAAATGCGAAATAATAGACTTGGCCTTATCAGACCTCAGATTCTAAAAATAAAAGTTAACAAATTAAGACAAATAAAATATTGGCGGAAGACAATAAGAGATACGTCCAACGAGAATATAAACAAATTCAATAAATATCTCCAACAGTTATCATTTTCAGACGTTTACAGTACTGATGACCCTAATAATGCCTATGATAGTCTTATCGACTTATTTCTTTTATTATATAATTTTGTATTTTCCTTTTAAGTCGGTTATAGTACGTGAAAAATCAGTCACGTATTGTGGGTAAAGTGCCCCTTTGCTACAAATCCGAATACCGATTAAAACCGATAATAAAAACCGATAATAAACCGATAATACCGATCCGAATAGAGATTAAAACCGACATATGAAAATAAAAACAATAAATAATAAAATAAATTCTACGTATTCCCGAAGATTCAAAAAAATAATTAAACTGACCCAGTATGCTCAAAATAACCATCTCAATATTTAAATAACGTTTCAATTAATTAATTGTTTGTAATATATTGTTTGTGCTAATAATTTATAATGTGTTATGCTAACTGCAATAATAATTCAATAATCTAAATTTATATAATAATAATAATGCAATACTTTGAATTATAATAATGTAATAACTATTTATGCTTATAACTATAATTTTAAATCTATTTATAATTAATTACTAGTGTTATATAGAAATAAATTTTAATTTAATATTTGCTTGCCAAAATGGTAGAATGTACGGATCTTTTATGTACTCTGTCAACACCTTATAGTTAATACCTACATTCAATGCAAATAAATCAATATTCTATTCTATTCTATTCTATTTAGACTTAGTAAATTTCCGGTATCATATCATACGAGTATAATGAACTGTTATCGGACGTCTTATGATATATTAAAAGCTAATACTTGAAACTATATAAATCGTAACACTGAACATAATTATTGATCTTTTATTCCATCCTCATATCTGAATTTTTTTGGATTAAGAACAAAATGTCGGATAAAGTTCATTAAGAAGTTATATTGGCAAGTTATATTAAATATTTATGTTATATTAATATTTATTGGGAAGTTATATTAAACTAAAAACAAAGTATAGTTAAGTTTGAAAGAAATACTATAATTTTAAGCATGATTTTAGCTTAATTTGTTACCAAACATAGTTTTGAGTGGAGTAAATTGTAAATAAATATATAAAATTTTAATCTATTTAAATGCTTACAGTGCCTGGGTAACCAGAGCTTTGCTAGGCTTTAGAAACAAAAATAATTTTCTCAGAGATGGCACATATATAATAAATTTGGACAGTAAAATATTATCCATATATTTAAATCGTCAGAACTATCTCCGAGAAACAAATAACATTTATACAATAAATAAGAATTACTCACTTAAAGCATAGGATTATTACTGCTTACCCTATTTATTGAGAAATTTCATTGCAGCTATTTAAGTTATTTTTAATAACTTCATTAACTGTTCGAGCACGGTAACCAAGGGCTTATAATATAATCATAATACCATTACAGTTCAGCTAGTATATAAATATACAACAATAGTGAATGTAAGTCTTGATTGTTATTCGCCCCGTCGCAACGGCGATATCTGTTAATTAGAACTTTTCGATACAATAGCTATAAAAGACAGATAGTGTCAATTAAAGAGCACACTAACCCACAAAAGGGCTTTGTGTTTATATTTCTTCCCGTAGAGAACAAATTGCTAGGGATGGGATATAAATTAGGGAAACTTTTATAGCTTTCAAATTGTTTCCTAATACGACAGCAAACAACGAATGAACATTTCGAACAAATTTTGTTCTGTTTGTGTGTTCTGTCTCTATTTTCTAAACGTAAGAATGTTTCTTTTTTTAATATAATTCTATAAAGCCGCGGTTAATTTAATCTTCGATTGAGGCAGTTTGTTGTAATAAAACGTTACACATTGATTATGATGAATGATTTTATTTACACGTTTTAACTTGACGTGTATATATGATTAATGTAATGGATGTTATAATTCAGTATTCATCCACCTCCGGGCATCCAAATAATCTGAATTTTGCAGCCGTATTTTCACTAGGCATGTTGCTTGTGTTCTTTTTAAATTCTAATACTATTACAAATTATAGTTCAGCTTCTTTTCTCAAAAGCTACCGTTATTTGCCAATCTGTTAACATTTTTTTGTTTGAGCTTATCATACAAATGGAAATAATTAAGGCGAATTCTAAATGTTTGCAGTTATAAAATTATTTTACGAGAACGTGTAAAAGTAAAGCTGTAGAGAAGTGTGGTAAAAAATAAAAGCGGGCCTAAACTTATCTCGCTAGTTGTTTTAAAATAGGAGTACTGTGTTAGTAATAACTTGATTTGTGCCCGGAGTCTAAAGTGAAATTGTTTCAGTTGGATACTAGCGTGTAATCGATTTATTCACTTCCTGTATGATTCCATACTAAGCCGCGGTTTGAAGAGTGGAAGACGTGAACAATTATACGCCTGTCTCGTTTGCCTCTGATATCGATTATGATGAGAGGCGAAGTACCGACAGAGAGAAATTTGATTTATATAGACTGCGCATGTGCACGTGTATAAAGATTAGACACTTTTGTTTTAAAGAATTCAGATTTGCATTGTATGAAATTAAAGAAAATGTATTTTTTAAATGGAATCACTGGGATGAGTGTATACAGTCGCCGTCTCTTCATGGCTTGTAAAACGGACACCCCTCAGTTAATCTTTGATTTATTTGCAAATAAAGAAAAATACCGTATATATACTTTCATATTATGTATTTAGTAAAAAGCTGTTTTTGACATTGCAAACAGAGACACTTCGATTTTATTTATTAGTATAGATGGGAAATATATTATCTTAGGTTCGTTATAGTATACAAATACATATTTCTATTCGTACGTCTTTTCTTTGCAGCTATAAAAGCCGCCGGACAAGCAACGTATTCAATATAAAAAAAAAACACAATTCTAAAAAGCGATTAACAAGCCTTTTTAGAGAAATTTCTGATTAGCAAGAATATCACTTAATACTGTGAAAGAAGTTATTACATTGAATGAAATGATATCTAACCTTATTGAAAATTTACTTTGCCGCGAGGCATTGGAAACTTTGAAAGTCCTAGTGGGCGTCTGGAGAATCACATATCTCCTAATGAGTTGGTGAAATCGGCTTTCGTTTTACCTAAGTTATGGCATCTGTATATTATAGTCAAAGTTAAGTTCAGCTATGACGTCAATGGATGCAGGTGGTTAAGTTGCCTTGTGGCATTCCTTGGGGGAGACCTATGTTTAGTAGTGGACCCTCCAGTTAGTATTTGAGAGTAAAATTATTATCAGGTATAATTTGTGAGTTTGTGACTGATTTCAATTTGCAGTCACAAATTACACGTGTTTTCTTTTAGGTACTTAAACTTTTACCATTTTTTTTCTAAATACTATGTTAATAATTCAAATGAAAGTAATGATTTACATATTTTTAAAATGATGCTTCAATTAATTTTTATTTGATATAGAACTATGGAAATTGCTGTTTTGGTTTTAGTATGGAAAAATTTAAATATGTTAAACATTATTATACAAAATTAGTCCTGCACCAAATTTAAAACCTTCATTAAACAAAGATTGTGTAAAAGAGGTTATTATAATACAAGCTGGCCCGGCAGACGTTACTCTGCCCTTACTAGTTGGTGGCGCGATGAGTTTCATTTTCACACACACACTTTTATTACTACTATAGATTTATTATACGTATAGCTAAATCGTATTTAGGACTAAAAGAACCATCAGCAACCATAATGACATTAAACTTAAAAAAAAAGGAAAAACATAACCCCTTTTTTACTCTTCCGTAAGCGGATAAAAAGTTGCCTATATGTTATACACGGTCATTTACTGCCTATACACAAAATTTCACGGCAATTCGTTCCGTGGTTTTGCGTGAATTGTGAACACACAATTTTTATACAGATTATATTAGGTCCTTACATAATATGAAATTGGCGTTTTGTACGGGAGGAATATAAAGTAATTTTTTTTTTGTAAAATATATTTAATTAATCAAAGTATGCACCGTTGTTATCTATGCACTTTTGACATCTCATAGGTAGTTCATTGATCCCTTTACTAAAAAAACCATGGGGGCGAGAATCAATAAACTCTTTGAAGGTGGTTTGGACTGCCGCATCGGAGTTGAATTTTTTTCTTGACAATAGATATCTGCCGTAATCGTTTGGAAAGATTTTAGAAAGCTGTAGTAAACGACACCGGCGCTAGTCCACCAAACACTCACAAGTAACTTTTTCTGACTCAATTGTCGTTTACGGCAGGATTTGGCTGGGTCTCCAGGGTTCAGCCATTGCGGCGAGCGCTTCCGATTATCGTACAGTATCCACTTTTCATCACAAGTAATGATTCGATTTAAAATCCCTTCATTATTGTGTCGGTTGAGCAAAGTAACACAGCAGTCGATGCATGTTTGCAAGTTCGATTCACTCAATTCATGAGGTACCCATCGTTCAAGTTTTTTTACTTTCCCGATTTGCTTCAAGTGGATTAATACAGTTTTATCACTTACCCCGAAGCCTGCAGCTATCTCTGAAGTGCTTTGTGATGGATCCGCTTCCACAATAGCCTTTAATTCTTCATTTTCCACTTTGGTCTCCGGCCGTCCACGGGGTTGGTTCTGAAGGTCGAAATTTCCGGAACGAAAACGTTGAAACCAAAAACGTACCATGCTTTCTTTTGCGACACCAGCGCCGTACACATCGTTAATCCTTCGAGCTGTTTCTGCAGCACTGGTGTCACGGTAGAACTCGTACTCGTAAATATACCGATATTTCATGTTTTCCATTGTGCGGTAATAAGCGACGCCAAAGAATAAAATAATGAGAAAAAAACAAATGAATGACTGTTTTCAAAACTCAAATGTACCAGCTAAATGAATTTATAAATTTGAATTTGGAATTCTTAACCAAAGAGGAGATATTTCAGATCAAAGTGGTCAGTACGACAAAACGCTTATTTCATATGTAAGGACCTAATATGTATAGATTAAGGGATTTCTAGAAGCTAATAACCCTTGGGAATATGGTGATCACTATCAAGCTATATCTATTTTTTTTTATGTAGTTAATTGTGTAAACTGTTCTTTTTTTCAAAAAAAATGTCCCGCTGGTTTTTTTTGCTATCTCTTCTCAGGACAGTGGTATTTTCCGAACCAGTGGTAAATTACCAGCGTAAATGCTGCTGTGTTTCGTATGGTGAGTGTGGAGACACTCACCATACGAAACACAGCTGACCTAACCTAACCCAACCTACCCGGAGACCCTTTTTACTGGAAACGAGGCATTCCATCTTAGTCCTCAGGGGTGAAAACGCATTTGTATTTTGATCTGGGCTACAGCTTCCCCTTCCTTCATGTGGACTGTGTGCTTGTTTGTCACGCTTATTCTATAAAAAAATCAAAACATAAGAATGACTTTCAATACGTATTATTTATAACCTATATTGAATATAAAAAAATCTATTCTATTCTTTTCTATGAATTGTTCAAGAAACTGATTAAAAAAAAAATTTAATATTAAAACCGTCAGCAATTTCTGTACAAAGAACGTGATTTGTAATGACATCTCTTATGGCTGATTTACAAGTATTAAGTTGTCGAGGAATTAGCTAAATTTTAACTTAATTTTAAATGAGTTAATTCATTTAAACAATGAATTTAGCAATAAGTTGCAAGTAAAAGTTTAGTGTGCTACACAAGTGGAATAAAATGTTTTCTATTTTTTGGTTTAGTAGGTGGGCGTGGCTAATGATTTGACACACATAAGGAAGTACGTCCATAGGTCATCACTGGTCCTTCACTGCTGGCCGTATGAGGAAGCTCAAAGTCGCTCAGCGAGCTATGGAGAGGGCTATGCTCGGCGTCTCTCTGCGTAATAGACTTAAAAACGAGGATATCCGCAGTAGAACCAGAGTAATCGACATAGCCAAAAGAATTAGTATGCTAAAGTGGCAATGGGCCGGCCATATAGCTCGAAGAACCGACAATCGATGTGGAAGAAAGGTTCTCGAGTGGCAGCCTCGTACCGGCAAGCGAAGTGTAGGGCGTCCCCCCACTAGATGGAGTGACGATCTGGTAAGACATCTGATAAGATCTGGTAAGGAAGTCAATGGATGCAGGTGGCTCGGGACCGTGCTTTGTGGCATTCCTTGGGGGAGGCCTATGTTCAGCAGTGGACATGTGAAGGGCTGTAATGATGATGATGATGATGAAGGAAGTACGTGGTTTAGTTAAATGTGTTATTTAAATACGTTTGGCCAAGCGTTACGTACGGAGTTCATGTGTTTGAAAACTTTTAAAAAAATATCGAAGTGGGCGAAAGATACATGTTCTTCTTCTTCAAAGATTCTTCTTCTCCTGCTAGTTCATGAAATAAAATTGCACTTGAGCCAATTCATCTTCTCACTCCCGTCTTTTAGGTATATTCGCTTCCCTAACTATCACCCTTATTTCGCCCGAAATCTCACTATGAATTAAATCAATGAATTTATGATAGAAATGTGCTATTAGTTATCCATTTTGAACAAACTAAAGAGCTTAACAAATATTAAGTGTTAATAACGCTCACTTACTCGTTAAATTAACTTACTTAAAATTAACTTAAAGTTTAGATAACTACTTGATTACTTAATACATGTAAATCAGCCTTTATAGCAATGCGTTAATTATAAGCATAATTTAAAAGACGATTACAAATAAATCACTGCTTCAAATTGTTTAACGTAACCAATTAACTGCATTGAAATCAATCACCCATAACAATTTGCTAATGATCTGTCAGAGAAGTGGACGGTACCCGAGGCGGTCTGTACTGGTATTCAACCGTACTGGTATCACAGTATTACAGCTCATTAGTGCAGGTGAAACTTAGTCATTTTCCGCTCGCAGCGGACGTCTATTGAAGCGAGACCCCTCTAATAATACTTTCGTTAATTTCTCAACTCGAACGATTTGTGTAATTGCAGGTGTATTGGTTTTGGTTTTATACCCAAGTGAAGAAAAATATTTCGTATTTTCTTACTTGCGAAGTTGTTGTTTCGATCTTTGACGGTATTGTCAATACAATACCCTCAAGAATTCGTACAACATCAGAAGCTACGAAATTGAAATTGCTACTATTTTGCAGGAAAAAGCATATTAAAGATTGTCAAGTCTTACTTATTTAAAAATTAAAGATGTTAAAGTTATATAAGATGCACGTAAAAAAATAAAAATGATGTGTCTTACCCATTTTGAGGAGCACCTCCCTCAATTGCGTGCACTATCCCCGTCACCACTAATCCCAATACCACTACACTAGGAAAGACACATCACCGTGGATAACACGACACGTGTTTCATATCTAAACGAGGTACCATCAAAAGAAATAGACTCGGTGATGGTTGCCCGCTAAGTGTCACTTAGCGGTAAGCCATGATGATCCACATTTTGAAAGTTGTATGACATACAATATTTTTAATAAAAATGCCGAAATCCAGTTTCATACACAACAAATTTTCTAGATTTATAACGAATCCTAGCATGCATAAGAAAGTTATTAAAATGTTTACGTGGTATGCTGCAGCTATAATAGTAGTATAGTGGTAGCACGAATGTGTCGGCTCGACCGGGGAAGGACCACGCTCTCACAGAATACCAACGTAAAATAGTAGCTTAACGCTGCTATGTTTCGTATGGTGAGTGTAGAGAACCGGAGACCCTTTTTACTGGAAACGAGGCATTCCATCTTAGTTCTCAGGGGTGAGAACGCATCTGCATTTTGGTTCGTAATCGAGGATAGATGTAGATGTCTATGGGCCACAGCAACCACTTACCATCAGGTGGACTGTGTGCTCGTTTGTCGCCATTATCCTATAAAAATAAAAAGTTTAACTTGTTTTATAGCACATTTTTTTAGAATTTCGTACTTCCTTTATTGCATATTCCTTTGTTGAATTGCGGCGAGATATCGGAACCGATACAAAACAACCGCCGATAATGACAGGTGGTCATCATGTATAATCAGAGCAATTATCCAATCGCTTTTTGCCTCGCACCGCCATATTATCGTTCTCGAACGTTTAATTTCGATTCGAGAAAGTGTGATGGTGAAATATGCTTTTGTACTAGTAACTACATATCTTGGCATACATTTTCAGTGGAACTCGTAAATTCTATAACCTTAAAGCAAACCTTTACTTGGTTTGATCATGGCTGGTGCAATTGCATGATAGGCAATAATTTCTAAGTCATCAATAGAATTTTAGCATACACAAAAGATAACTAAGCATGTATGTTTGTTAGTTATTTAATTTTAATTCTGTATACGTTGCTGATAAAAATCAGCGAGTACAAAGGCCATTCAATCGCCTCATTGGCCTAAGGCAATCTATGAGGGAAGTCTCAGCAGTGGACTTTTATAGGCTGTAATGGATGAATTGACATAGCCCAATGGATCAGTAAACAGTGGCAATGGGCCGGTAATATTGAAGAAACTACAACCGATGGGGAAGAAAGCTTCTCAAGTGATAGCCTCGTACAGCCAAGCGAAGTGTAGAGAGGTCCCTCACTATATGGAGTGACGACCTGATAAGAGATTCAGAAAGTCGATGTAAGCAGTGTATTTGTATTGTAGCATTCTTTGGGGGTGGCCTATGTTCAGCAGTGGACATTCGATGGGCTGTAATGATGATGATGACGATGGTGATTTGTACTAGTTTATAAGTAAGATGATGTCGATAACAAATGAAGATTAAGATTTGCTTTGGAAGTGTAAGGGTTGTAAAGAAATTTTCAGTTATAAAAGAATTTGCTGATTTTCCAATGTGCACTGTAAGTAGATAGGTCTAGCCTAGTCAAGTACACTATTTGGGGAGACTCCTTCCATGTACAGCAATGATTTAGTGTAGCGAAAAGTTTAGGCTTGCAACGGGAAGCAGATAACAGAGTTGCAATATATAGTTTTTTTTTTATAGAAGACGGGGCAAACGAGCATGCGGCTCACATGATGGCAAGTATCGAGCTCCGCCCATAAACAATTGCAACACCAGGGGTATTGCAGGTGCATTGCCGGCCTTTTAAAAAGGAGTAAGCTCTAAGTAAGTCTGCCTGCCAAATGTAGCGATTGAAATAGGTTGCATAGTTCTTAAAGATTATGATGATTTGTTCTTTTTCTCTTAACATACTAACCCTATTTGTTATACATTACGTCCGATTCCTGACAAATCTCTTCCTTTCTAGAGATCTTTCCGTAACTACGTCCAGGAGCGTCGATGCATTGTTTGAAGTCACGTTCGAGAACTCCGCCGTGAACACTTGCTTGGATGTTGTAGAACGCGGGTTAGTACGAAATACAGATAAGAAATAGTACTATGTTTTTCTATATTTTTTATACGAATCTTAACACATTCATTTATTCATTACAGCCTATCAAAAGACCACTGCTGAACATAGTCCTCGCCATATATTACCTCATTTGCCATAGTTGCCACGCTTGGCAGACGGGATTGCAATGTCAGTTTTTTATTGCCTAGTTGTTATTAGGAAGTCGCTACTGTCCATTTTTTGTCTTGTTTCCCTCTGTCGCCTCCTACGATACCTTAGGGACGATATGGGGTAGTAAATATTTTTACACCGCGCCACTACACGGTTAAGAGCCATCTTTTATAAAATATTTTATCCGACAAAAAGCGAAAAAAATTCTGCTATGAAAAAAAAAACACATTCAAATTGTAAACCTACTTTTATTTAAAGCCCGACCTTTATTTAAAGTCGGCTAAATAGTACAGTTTCGACAGGATATTTGCGGTTGTTAATGAGGATCGAGGCGAGTATTTGGATTGTAGCATAGTAAATTAGGAAATGCGTGTGCAACACTTGCCTTGATCTATGCGTTGCGAATCTACTTGTAATATAATACGAAATTATATGGAAGATGTCACACCGCCGTTTTTGGGTTCGGTGTGCACTACAAAGAGCAACACGGGTCACCGGCGGACCGGAGGGGAGTAGCCATAGCGTTTTTCCCCGGTACAGAACTGTCTGTCACTTTAAATGAAACTAATTTTAAGTTTTGGGTGCTCTAGGGACTAAGGTTTAATTTAAAAGAGCTTATAAAGACGTAGGTGACCGTTATGATCTCAGCTTTCTGATGGTGCATTCCGAAGGTGGGTATACGATCTCAGTGACGGCACTACGAGTAGGTAAAACGATCGTTAAATGAAACTAATTTTGCGGATTCTATCGCGTTTAATTTAATTTTTTGATTCCCGACGTTTCGAGTGCTTTACAGCACCCATGGTCACGGGGGGAGGGGGGGGACTGAGGTGTTTGACGTCCCGATGTCATAGTTAGCCCGGCTATCTTCAGTTTTAGAATATTAATTTTTGGTCCGATCTAAGCAGAATGAGCTTATAGTGTCTTGAAGTCTTGCGGTTTTGGGTTTGGATTTAATTTTATTAATTATATTATCCCAAGCAAATTAGAATGTTTTTTAACTTCAATAGCCTCGCGAATCATCCATGGTAGGAATCTGGTGTTATTTTGCGAGGATTTGTGGTCTATTAAACCTAATGTAATGGCGGGGACGATCTTGAACATGTTCACAGACTGCAGACTTTCCGGAGCGTCGGTGCTTCACGTCAGCTATATGTTATATGAAACGTCGGGAATTAAAAATTAAAAATTAAACTCGATAAAATCCGTAAAATTTGTTTCTTTTAATGTGTAGTGTTCGCGTAAATATAAGTAGTCATTAGGACTGTCATTTTTGTAAACTCTCATATAAAATTAAAACAATTTCACAAACACACATACATTTTATAACAGTATCGCTCAGTGACAGCGACAACACGGATCAGTCGTTCGACCGATCTGAATATTGTATGAGGACGAGCGGCCTGTGTTGGTAAACAAATCCTAAACAACACGACCGTTATTATTTTAATTTTTAAGTTTAAAAATAAGTAAATAGCAATAATGTAATTAAAAATTACTTATATATGAAAGATAACATCTTTTTGTAAATTTGACGTGGCAGATCTTTTTTTGCAGCATGAAACTGAACAATTCGACATTTTTAAAGGACGTCGATTCAGACTCGCAACTGGATTTAGCCTGGTGAGCAGTGCGGCTGCAACTGATTTTAATGTACGCATAGGACCGCGTGGAATTTTACTTTGACAGAGGGGAACGCCTGCGTATGACTACTTCCCTCCGATCCACTGGGCAGTAGGGTGTTGCTCTATGGTGCACTAGCCTTTAGAAATGTCACTTTTAATAAATACGAGTGAAATAGTAACATAATGGTACCTGGCCAATTTTATACCATCTACTTATTTATCTACCACAAAGCAGCAGTACTTGCATTCCTCTTTCGGTTTGTTGGGTAGTATAATCGCAGGCCCAGGAGTGAAAATGCATCAGTGGCGCACGTATTATTTTAGTAAAGATTGTTGATTTTTATGAAGTTGTACACTTATTGAACATTGAGACTGTAGCTGATGTTTTTATTTGTAACAATAGGCGGTTTCTGTGTTTTGAAATTGAAGCTCTCGGCGAATGATACACTTATTGAACAGAGAGACTGTAGCTGATGTTTTTATTTGTAACAATAGGCGGTTTCTGTGTTATGAAATTGAAGCTCTCGGCGAATGATCTTTAATTTGTTACATTACGAAAGCTTTCTGTTTATTTAGTAATAAAATAAGCTTACTATCTACAGTAATGTAAAGAATAAAAGGAATCTTTTGATCTTTTCGCGTTTTGCAAATTGCTTGTGAAGGGCAATGTAAAAATTTCGAAGCAGTAAAAAGACAATATAAGTTTATTAGGCATGTGACATTGTTCGAACGAAACGATATGCGTGGCGTCGTCCCATCTCCGGCTGGCACTCGTTCCAATTCATGCCGAAACTTTTCAAACCGGTCGATAGAATAAATAACGTTTTGGTGATTGATGGCTTCTGCTGACGATGCGCCGCAAGCCTCCATTGTAGCGAAGCTGCCCCGATTACCGTTATAAGATAATTTTTGGGGTAAATGTAAGTGACACACTTACTTTGTATCGTGTAGAATCCATTCATTCATTTATTACAACCGACCTGAATATAGGTCTTCCTCATATATTGCCTCATAAGATTTACCATACTTGCCACGCTTTGGGCCATCAAGTACTGCCACAAACCGTGTTGTTCCCCGGAACCAGGGGATCGCCCCTTTTTCTACCTACGATAAAAACTATGAGCTTAAAGTAACTTCTTTAAAGGATCGGAGGGATGACGATGACGATGAAGATGATCATGGCAATGACGATGATGATGACGATAAAAGTGCCGACGTGTTTTTTTTTTGGGTGCAAGTAGAGACTGTTACGCTGATCCAGTGAGTGATGGTGGTGTTCGAATTAATTTAATAAAATTATTAAATAAGTAATAGCTTGCTAGGCAAGCTACTATTGCACTACCAAGTACTGCCACATATTATCGTGTTGTTCCCCTAAACCAGGGGATCGCCCCTTTTTCTATCAACGACAAAAACTTAAAGTAACTTCTATAAAGGATCGAAAGTATGACGATGACGATGACGATGACGATGACGATGACGATGACTATGACGTAGACGATGACGACGATGATGACGATCAACATGACGATGACGATGACGATGACGATGAACATGACCATGACTATGACCATGACAATGGCCATGACCATGACCATGACCATGACCATGACCACGACCACGACCATGACAATGACCACGACCACGACCATGACCATGACGATGACGATGACGATGACGATGATCCAGCCGCAGATCCCCACAGTAATGATAGTGTATGGTGTAAAGACATGCTACTATGGAAGTAAATAAGTACCAATTTAGCTGTTAGCAATTTAGACGTATGCGACGCTGCTTCCAGTCGCCGGTCTAGGAATTGCATTTATACTAGAAGCAGTATACCGCTTCTGGTCTTACGGGACGAGAGAGGGTGCTAATAACATTTCTTTTGTAGCCAGGATACGTCAAATAATGTAAGATAAGTATGAAATGTTTGGGCACTCTTTGTTTTTTTTTTAGGTAACGTTAAGTTTATGTAACATTTTTGTCAATGACTGTGGCACAAGCCAAAATTAAGAAAAAAAAAATTTGTCAGCTTTCTACTCCTTCTCATTACAGCCCTTCACAAGTCCACTGCTGAACATAGGCCTCCCCTACGAAATGCCACAAAGCACGATCTGACCTGAGCCATCTGCATCCATCGACTTCCTGCATGTCTTACCAGGTCGTCACTCCATCTAGTGGGGGGTCGCCCTACACTTCACCTACCAGTACGAGGCAGCCACTCGAGAACCTTTTTTTCCCATCGGTTGTCGGTTCTTCGAGCTATATGGCCAGCCCATTGCCATTTCAGCTTACTAATCCGTTGGGCTATGTCGATCACTCTGGTTCTGCTGCGGATATCCTATCCTATCCGAATCCTATCCGAAGTTTATCACACAGAGAAACCCCGAGCATAGCCCTCTCCATAGCTCGCTGAGCGATCTTGAGCGTCCTTATACGGCCAGCAGTGAAGGACCACGTCTCAGATCCATAAGTCATCACTGACAACACGCACTGGTTGTACAATCTTGTTTTCAGGTTGGCGAGAAGATGTGTCGTAATTTCCCGAACACTGCCCAGCCGAGTTGAATCCGTCGATTGACATCTCGGTCAAAGTTGGACTTACCTAGTCGGACTGTTTGTCCCAGGTAAACATACTCGTCAACAACTTCGAACTTAGTGCTCCCAACAACTACCGGCATAGATGTGACATGGAAATTAAACATGATTTTTGTTTTGTCCATGTTCATCTTAAGATCTATCCGTTGGGAGGCACTATTGAGGTCATTGAGCATAGTGCTTAGATCCTCCAGCGATTTTGCCATAACGACTATATCGTCGGCAAATCGAAGGTGAGTGATGTACTCGCCATTGATGTTAATACCGTATCCTTTCCAGTCCAGTAGCTTGAAAACGTCTTCCAATGCAGTGGTGAAGAGTTTCGGGAATAACGTCACCCCGTTTTACACCTCTCTGCAGTTGGATAGATGTGATAGTGTACTCTGGTTCTGTACTCGGATAGCCATCGTAGCCCTACTGTACAAACACTTCAGCACATCGATATAACGATAGTCAACTTGGCACCGCTGGAGGGACTGTAGCACCGCCCAAATTTCGACGGAATCAAAGGCTTTCTCATAGTCCACTACTATACATAAGTCTATATATAGTCTATATATAAGTCTACTATTATATACTTTATTAGCCTGATAACATCGATCACTAATAAAAACTTAGTGAACGATGCCTAATAATACGATCAACGAATCTACTACTTTTACTGGTATAACGATGGTAGGTACGGTGTTTTAAGTGCCTACTTAGTCCAGTGCGAATTCTCAAACCAATAAGATTACATCTTATTACTCTTGCGTCCGAAGAGCAAATTCGATGAATTGATAGATTAGAAAATAATCCATGTTGATTGTCTTGATAGTTATATACTGATCACATTCAATAGCGAAGATAGATGAACTCATCCAATCTAGATTGAGGATATGATGTACATACGAGCTTGTGTCGTCATGTTGTTCGTTTCATTATTTATCATATTAATTAATTATTCAGGATTAATAAACAACAAATTCATTTAAAATTGCATATTTAATGTTTAATGATTGGCGTAGTGGCGGTGTAAGAATATCCACTACCCTATATAACCTCGTGGGTGTTGTAAGAGGCAACATAGGGAAACAAATCAGGAGATGGGTAGCAGCGTATTCCTAATAACGACTTAAGTTAAAAACTGCAGTTGCCAACTCGCTTACCAAGCGTGGCAACTATGACAAATGTGCATACAGGTCTATGTTCAGCAGCGGACTTTAATAGGCTGTAACGGTAACGGTAATAAATATAAGCCGATTTCAAAAAACAAAAAAACTTAATGTGTTTTCCTTATACTTGGCCAAATAATCTAGCTTTAGATGACACTTACTTGGTTAGAGTTCTTAACTCTGAAATACAAATCACTATTCAAGTAATTACTTTTGCTCAAGTATAGTCTTTTACTTGGTTATAAATACGAGAGTATGTTTTAACGCCGACTTTTAAACTATTATGTGGAAATTATTTGATTCATTTTAGTTCTTTGAAGTTAGCTTTTACTTTTAAAAGTGTAATTTTATGACCCTTCTGAGTGAATAAAGGAATATAACAATTTTTTTTATAGAATAAGGGTGGCAAACGAGCACACAGTCCACCTGATGGTAAGTAGATGCTGTGGCCCATAGACATCTACATTTATCCTCATGGCTCGTTTCCAGTAAAAAAGCTCTCCAGTTCTCTACACTCACCATATGAAACACAGCAGCATTAAGCTGATGCTATTTTACGCTGGTATTCTGTGAGAGCGTGGTCCTTCCCCGGTTGAGCCGACCCATTCGTGCTACAACTATAATATAGCTGCAGCGTGGCTTTATCACGTTTAAATTTTGACACACATACACCACGATTAAACAATTTTGACACGCATACAAAAAAGAAAAACACAGTTGAATTCGTCCGAAAAAATAATCTTCTGTTTTTGAAATCAGCTAAAAATGTCAAATAGAACAAAATGTAAAGTTAGCCTAGAGTACATTATTTGTTATAATTGAATCATATTCAGTATGATAATAAGGGATCTATCAGACAGAAGGCGTTCACGCGTTCAAGCGTTCCGCGTTCGCGTTATATTGCTGCCAGCTGTCTTGGTACTCGTATGTCTATTAAAACGTAATATAACACAACGAACGCAGAACGTGAACGCGGAACTTGAACGCGTGAACGCCTTTTGTCTGATAGATCCCTATATAATAATAGTCCATCTCTTACAATCTATATGAGCGTCTTTTGGTTGACACCATTCCATAGTCAACCCGATGATGTAACAAAACATTAGAGGCGATCATATTGGTGTCAACTGTGACTTTATATTACATGCGGACTCCTTATTTATTCTTTGTACGAGTCCCGCCTCTAAGGACACATTGATTCTCTTTGATAATGGGCCTCTATTGAGTGGAAGCTGTACGTAACTATTTTATTATCCTGTTTAATTTACCATTTTTTTACCATCACAAGTCCACTGCTGAACATAAACCACCCCCATGGAATGATACAAAGCCTGAGCTACCTGCATCCATCGACTTCCTCTATCTCTTACCGAGTCGTCACTCCATCTAGTAGGAGGCCGCCCTACACTTTCCTTACCGGTATGAGGCTGTAATTCTAGAAAATGTCTTCCCCATTCTTGGTTCCCACCTGAATAATATTAAAAAAGTTCATGTAATATGCAAACAAATAAATCGACACTACACACTCAAAGTATAAGCACAACTTCTTAATTGCTTTATTATGTTTATTATAATAGATAATAATTCATTCATTACATCCCATTAAAGTCTACTGCTGATCATAGGCCTCCTCATAGACTGTCTCGTAGGGGGTAAATTTGCCATAGTTGCCAAGCTTGACGGGTTAACAACCGCAGTTTTTATTTTTTATTTATTAGGAAGACGCTTCTGCCTATCCTTTGGTGTTTTCCCTCTGTCGCCTCCTACGACACCCACAAGATGATATGGGGGTTGAAATTATTCTTACACATATTACATATCTTATTTTACAATCAGACATACATACATACATAAACACTCACGCCTGTCACCCAGAGGGGTAGGCAGAGATTATGGACTTCCATTTGGCACGATCCTGACACACCTCTCTCGCCTCCTCCACATCCATATACCTACGCATACACGCTTGTCGGTTAAGGGTACTCTTAATTTGGCCCATATTCAGTATATCGCCAATTTGGTCGATAATACTTCGTCTAGGGCGTCCCTTCCCGACTCTGCCGTTCACCTCTGCCACATAAATTTGCTTTGTCACTCTTTCCTCATTCATTCTTTCTACATGACCAAACCACCGAAGCATTCCTTTCTTAATCCTGGTCACAACATCATCTTGCAAACCACACTCTTCTCTTATCACACAATTTCTCACTCTGTCACTCAGATTCAGCCCTAACATACTCCTTAATGACCGCATTTCTACAGCATTTATTCTACTCTCGTGCCTCTTCTGCCACACCCAACTTTCACTACCATACATTAAAGTAGGGACTAACACAGCATTGTGAATTGCCATACTTGAAAATACATATACATACACTATACTTGAAAATCAGTTATTGGGTTTTTCTGTCGAGAAATTCTCAGTAGTATATTGAAGTAAGGAAGTTGGCTGTGTTTCACTGCCGTGCCTCGGAGGGTACGTAAAGCCGTCTGTTGCGCGCCTGATTGCCGTCACATAGCGGGGATTTCGCTATAGTTGCCACGCTCGACAGGCGGGTTGGCAATCGCAGTTTTTTTTTTAATTTTGAGTTGTTATCAGAAATATGCTGCTCATCTTCTGTTTCCTTTTGTCGCCTCTTACGACACTAAAGAGACGATATAAGATATTCTCACACCGCCACTACACGATAATCTATATCGCAAATCAATTATTTTAAAGTAAAATAAAAAGGAAGTGGTTATGTATTCTCTAATGCAATACAAATAAAGGATATAAGCATATTTTCTATAATATAGAAAATACCGTGTTTCTGATTTAATTGTATCAAAAATTTACAGCATTTGTGCACAAACAAATGAAGACCTTTCGGTAAGATAGTACAAGCAGTACCGTTGGTCTGAGCATTAGACCGTGTTCTTGTCGCTAGTGGTAGTACACGCGTGTTTACTTGTTTCTTTTATCGGGCACTTGACAGGTTAGTAATTGACTCGCCCATTTTAATCGCCGTTGATTTGAAATAACCCGATAGAGTGCAGTTATTTGTCAATAGCCTGTATCGTATAGTGACTTGCTTAAGGTATTTAATTTAAATAATCGTTAAATACAATTCAAAGTGATTATTTTAATATTCAATTACAAAATTAATATGATAAAATTTCTAAAGGAAAATTTAGAAAAATACCACAAGGAAAACAAATAATGAAAGTGTAGCTACAAATACATCAGCTTCTAGATGAGAAATCAAGATATTAGTGACCGAGCTACATGCCTGTCAGAGATAAGCATCGATATATAGCTCATATACATAGGCGTATTAAGTGTAACAATATTGGCAATTAGAAAACCGTAATATATCTCTGTCACCGAGTCAGTAAGCACCTATCATCGAGTGCGTAAGAGACTCAAGTATAGCTACAGGTCATTCATTACTAATGATGTGACATGCAATTTCACCTACCATGGTTTCTAAGGATACTTTCTGAAGGTGTTAAATGTGAAGAATATAATATAACAGTTTCGTGCAAGTAAGGCGAGCGATTGCACAGGCCCCTTACGGGAACTGCATAGTTCTAGACTCTGCCTCGAAGTCTGTTTGTGGAGGTACTACCTTCTTACCTTTTTTACCGTTAAGCTGCAGTGTTTAGACTGCTTGATTTCAGATTGAAGTGTATAAAAATCCAGTTACTAACATGCTATGAAGGGCAATTTAGTTCTCAGTGGTGATAACGTTGAGAGTTGACTGCAAATGTCTATTAGCTGCAATATACCTACTTATATGTGAATTCTAGCAGTTGATATATAAATATTGTTAGCATTGTAATATACAAAATGATTACGTTGTTAAGATGTTAGACATTTAATTTTGTTTGTCCTTCGGGATTGAAAGACCCAAATTTTTGAAATTTACTAGGGAAATAAAGAATTATTATTTAATGTCCTCCGGATCGAATTTCAGTTACGGCGACCAGTCTTAACGGGCACTAGTCATTTGGACAGAATTATTACTATAATAATCCTACGCCACGAGTGTGTGCGGGCAAGCACAGGTGCACTCTTTGTTCCTTCAGTCTCATAGTCCGATGGGACGGCAATCCGACACGACCGGAGGGAGATCAGGCGCAAGCCCAACGGCTTTACGTGCTTTCCGAGGCACAAGGGGTGAAACGCGATCAAATTCCTGACTACGAGCTGCTACCAAAAACTTCATCACTGAAAAAGGTATTAACTGATTTTGTCCCGACCCAGACTGATGAACCTGGGACAACATGACGAGTAGTCACGTTTGCGACCACTAGACCAATGAGTTGGTACTTTATTTGCTTTAGTAAACTTTATAAGGCTATGTTTATTTACATCACTACATTCCAAACACAGAAAACTCCAGTACTGTGTATACAAAGCTTCGCCATAACAAATGATAGCTTTCAAATTGAAAAACAAATGCGTCTTGACATTGGTGCGTCGAGTTTGGTGGGCTGTTACATGATAGGCGCCAGTTTGTTTTTTGAAATTGTTACTTGATACCTTTTACCCGGAAATAGAGACACGACTCGTAAACAAACAAAACTCATATAACAATGCCATCGAAGTGAAAAAAAAAATCTTTATATACATTTTGATCAGTTCATTGACCACAGGGACGTTGCGGTGATGCTGTTGTTCTCGCTTGGTTAATTTCAACAATGACGACAACTCTGAATATATTCGAAAGCTATCTACTGCATATACTATACTATCGTGCCGCGGTGTTAACTTTACGTGCAGTTAACATCGAGACACTCGTTCGTACTAATCTACGTAGTACTAGTATTTTATGTAACGATTATGCGGTAAAAGCGAGGTAGGACTTAGATATAGTATCAGAGATACGGGTTCATTTACAACGTATTAATCTTGAAAACTTTTTTCTTTCTTCATCATTTTGATATAGTCCACAGCTTGATATTAATAACCTCACCCATAGTGCGAAGAATATGTCATGGTTGCTATGCTTGGCGGATAGATTGTCAATCGCAGAAGCAGATGTATCAGTAAAATAGATTTTATTTTACCTTTACCGCTTCTTCCCGTAGTAATGTGTTTTACATCTGCCATTATAAATAACGGTTATACCATCATCTATCTCTCTCTGACTACATCTCTTATCCCTATATTTAGGATTCTCCTACACAGCACCTTAGTCCTCAGGGGTGACAACGCATCTGCATTTTGATTCTTAATCGAGGATAGATGTAAATGTCTATGGGCCACAGTATCCACTGACCATCAGGTGGACTGTGTACTCGTTTGTCACCCTTATTCTATAATAAAAACAGCAACGAGTGCATTGCAAAAGAGTAACGAACTAGATGAATCCCTAAGTAGACCACCTAGTAGGTTTCATATCTAGAAAAATGCACTGCCTAGCTTGCCTTACTTACCTTTTGTAATTACGTGTAAATTTTTCAGATGTTTTATTATTTCTTATTGATTATGATATAATCATCAAAAAACATTTATTATATGTATTTTTCGATATCAAAATAATAAGCCCTTACTGTTTTTCCGATATAATATAATCTTGATCACCATATCTGTTCGTAAAGTTTCATCGTAAACAGTTCAATCATTTGGAATTATATGTAGGTTTATATTAGCCCGAACAGACAGACAGACAGACAAAAATTTAAAAAAATGGTCAATTGTGTCTTAATTATTAGAAGGCAGTTGTTTCGATATTACAGACAGATACTTCAATTTTATTTATTTGTATAGATAGATGATAAGATTTGGATTGTTTTCTGTGAGGTATTGCCGCAATATTCACATTTTTACTTAGGTATTAATGTCTTTTCATTTTTTGGAATAATTTATAAGTACCTAGTTACACATTTCAATAAACATATGCCATTATTTATGCTTGACGTATCTGATGGAGTTAAAAGTTATGGCTGCAGTATTCTGATCTTATCTGCAATCAAGTGCAGGTAAATCTGTCACAGAATGAAGTATTACTGCAGCCGGTTTTATTTCTCCTTAGTCAAGATTTAATAGGGCATTGCAAACTATGCTATTTGTTATTAAATTCCGATTAATAATATTATTATTATTATTTTAATAGCCTGCCTAACATAAGTTCGACAGTAATCTTAGACAAAGTAGCGATAATGCTATTGAATCTCATTTTTTATAAACATTCTTTATTTATAACTTTCAACCAAATATTCATTTTTACTTGTTGAATTTAATGATAGACCTAAATCATGTTTTTTTTAAATTATGTTATATGTATTTTTAGTTCCTTAAAACCACTGTCGCTGAATGATTCAAAAGTTCGAAACTATTAGATCCCCGTCGAGTCACTGATTCCTTTTGTAATTACGGAAACGTTACTGATAAGTTAAACCTGGCAGTATTTTGCCTTCAGATGAAAGTTAGGATTATTAAAGGTCGATATGTCGATATAGATCTTTTGTAAGAAAGAGCTAAATTTAAGGCACTTAAATGTTTATCTTATATCGATAAAGAAAGATTAGAACAGAGTCATCTGTATTAAATAATCATACCGAGATATAGAGTTTTTGTAATTGATATTCTTTACTTTGTAATATCAAGACAATGCCGATGCCGTCTCATGCATTCTCACAAAATTATCTCAGTACTCGTAATTGAATAACACTGACATTGCTCACTTGACCCATACTCGGTCAATTCAATTTCCTTCTGTCGCCGGTTCAATAAGTTTCCTCCTGTAACGACATTAAATTTTAAATCAGTAGTAGTTAATCACTAAGAAATACAATAATAACAAAATTAGAAAAAAATAACAAAATATTTTTCATTTTTCAAACTGGTATAACATTTTTTTTTTTGCACAAAATGTTCCCAATATCTGTTGCGTCACAGAGGCATAGCTATAAAATGGTTGTACTCGTATATCTTTAAAGGTTATTTCGAATCTCCGTTGTAAGATTGGTTTTTATGTTTTCATAGAAATATACCGGTGTAAAAAACATTAACATAAAATGGGTCTGTAAGTGGTTGTCGCATTTATTGCATAGTTTTACAATCGCATAATATATAAAATGTATATGCCTTGATAATTTTATTTAAGACAGCTGACAAGCGCTGGCTTTAACTGTGCTACGAATAGTCTTCGACAGATGCGGCTGACAGAGACGAGTAAACGGTTTGGATAAACAATGATGCTTTTAGAGTTTTTACTAAAATTAGAGTTATTGCAATACAATGTAGTATTCACAGGTAATAAAAAATATTAAAACATTCAGTCGATAAATCAATCAGTTTCCAAGAAATGATAGAATTTTATTATTATTTATTTGGAATATGATCGGGTTATATTGCTTTTAATTTATGGGCTATTGGAAACATTATCTATAACTTTTAGAATTTTCTAAATATGTACATAAAATGTGTATAACTATGTGGCCCTAATCAATCATGTCTATAGACGTGGTAGAGGCATACTGCAGCTATATTATGCTGCAGCACGAATGGGTCGGCTCGACCGAGGTAGGACCACGCTCTCACACGTGAAATATCAGCTTAATGCTACTGTGTTTCGTATGGTGAGTGTAGATATCCGGGGACCCTTTTTACTGGAAACGAGGCATTCCATCTTAGTCCTCAGGGGTGACAACGCATCTGCATTTTGATACTTAATCGCGGATAAATGTAGATGTCCACGGGCCGCAGCATCCACTTAACATCAGGTGGACTGTGTTCTCGCTTGTCACCCTTATTCTATAAAAACAAATGTCTCGTGAGCAGTGGACTTTTAATGGGCTGTAATAATGATAATGATTAATAATGATAGTAATAATAATAATCATTCAATTGATTTCAGACTAATTATCCATATTTGTTACCAATTTATAATCTAAAGACTTCGGAATGGATGTCTGGAGGGATCTAGACTATTTTATCCGAAAAACTTGACATTTATAGATCCTATTCAGGCGAAGCCGGGGCGGATCTCTGGTCTTATATATTTTTGTATTGTTTGTTTTTGTGCACGAAAAAAGTTTCGAATATTTGTTTTTGTACTTTTCATCAAAATCTCATGCCCACTATAAGTCGTTTCGATTCCTTGTGCTCTCGTTTCCGTGTCCAGACGCATTCGCGGAACAATGCGCCAGCGCATCGGGGGTCGCTGACCTTACGCGGTTCGGACATCGTCCGTAGAATGCTCTACGCGTCGATAATTCGAGATAATTGCCTGTAACGATTAGTAACTTATGGATCATTAAATGTTCTAATCGCTTGCTAAAGTTCGGGTTAAGGATGAATATTACTAATTATAATATTAACATATTGTATAAAATAATACACTTATACCGTGTAGTGGCGGTGTAAGAATATCAACTACCCCATATCATCCCGTGGGTGGCGTAACAGGCGACAGAAGGAAACAAATCAGGAGATGGGCAGCAGTTTCTTCTTAATAACGACTAAAAATAAAAAAACTGCGGTTGCCAATTCGCTTGCCAAGCGCGGCATCTATGGCAAATATTCCCCCTATTAGGCAATCTATGGCGGAGGCCTATGTTCAGCAGTGGAATTTAAGAGGCTGTAACGGATACTCTTATGCCACTGCAGTTGCTGTCCTCTGTTCTGGCTATCACGTTGATAAGGCAATTATAATCATTACAGCCCTTAACAAGTCCACTGACGAAAATAGGCCTCCCACAAGGTATATCACAAAGCACGGTGCTAAACCACCTGCATCCATCGACTTTCTGTATTCCTTACGAGGTCGTCTAGTGAGGGTGGCCCCTCCACTTGCCGCTACACTTCGCTTAACTTTACTTCCCATTGGTTGTCGGCCTTCGAGCTATATGGCCGGTCAATTTCCACTTCAGCTTACTAATTCGATGGACTAATCCGGTTACTCTGGTTCTACTGCGAATATCTTAATTTCTAAGTCTATTACGCAAAGAAATTCTGAGTATAGCCTTTTTCATAGCTCGCTGTGCGACCTTATGCTTCCTTATATAGCCAGCTGTGAAAGACCGCGTTATAATATCCCGAACGCTGTCCAGCCGAGTTGTATCCATCGACTGACCTCTCGATCAAAGTTGTACTTACGGTCCTAGGTAAACATACTCGTCGTCAAATTTAAGCATAGTGCTCTCAATCTCAACTATCGACAAAGGTGGGACATGGATGTTACTTATGATAATATAATAAAATATGTTTATAATATGATAATAGTCTGATGAAAATATAAAGTTACAATTTTTAATAGTAAAATGTTTTGAAAAAAAATGAGCAACATCTATCATCTTTTTTATAGAACTAAATAAATCATCCGAAATAGTTCAGATTCTCATTGTACTGAAACAATCACAGATTAGTTACAATCGCTCGGCCGCAGTCGACGATATAAAAGCAATGCCGATCGAACAGCGATGAGTTACGAAGCAATAGTAGCAGGGAATAATCTACTAGATTCGCTCCGCTTGCCACCGACTGATTTGTGGTCAATTCTTCATCTGGAATAGGTCTTTCCTGATACTCAATTTATGGTTTCGGAGCCCCGATCGTAAAACATTTTGAGTTGTTGGATATATAATAAAGAATAAGATTTATTCGGTTTTCGCTCAACAAATTAGTTATTATTTTATTATTTACTTTCAAGACTGAAAAAATATTATTTAAAGGGTAACTTTCGTAATTAAATATAAAACTAATGTAAATTGAGATAGTAGATTAGTATTATTGATGATCTAATGGCTAACTGCTTGGAGCGAGTATTGACTCACTCTTGGTATGTTAGGTTCAAATCTTAGCCGAAATCAAAAATCTGTACCTACACAATCACATGTTTAAGCAAACGAGCATACGGCTCACTTGATGAATGAATGAATGATTTTTTATTCAATATTGATCACATAATAATACTTATTGAAAGTCATTTTTTATTTACCACAGTCAGATGGTAAGTGATTACCGCAGTCCATGAACATATGCCACGCCAGAGGTATTGCAAGTGCGTATCCGGTTTTTTAAAAAGGAATAGCCTCTTTTCATGAAGGTTTCTAAGTTGTATCAGTCCGGAAAAACAGTTGGCGATAGTAAATTCCATAATGTGACTGCTTGCCAGAAAATTCCTTGTAAAACGCAGGGTCGTGTGTCGCCAACCATCAAGTCGATGTGGATGGAATTTTGAGTTCTGTTGCAGAGTACGATGGTGGAATTTAGCAGCTGAAATTAATCCGAACAACGCTTCAGAGCACTCCCCGTGGTACATGCGATAGAAGACACATGGAGGTGCAACGTCTCTTCGCAAGGACACTGGATCAAGCCGATCGGAAAGAACTTGGTTGTCAATGATTCAAGAGGCTCTCTTTTGAATGCAATCTAGAGGGCCGAGCCGGTACTGGGGTGTTCCGGCCTAGAGATGAGAACCGTATTCTATATGAGGCTGAACCTGCGCTTTGTAAAGCTGTAATACCAGCTCTACTGAGCCCACCAAGCTTTTTAGAGACCAGTTTAGCCTTCCCTTCCAAGTGACTGGGGAACTGTACGTCACTCGATATGTTGGCGCCAAGGATTCCGATGCTGGCTGAGGCAACATCGGGAGTACTCTGAAATTTAAGACATACGACAAAGGGGTTTCTATCTTTGTTCTTCGTCTTATAAAATTTAACCCATCAAAATTATATTTGTATAGATGTGTATTATCCTTAGAGTATAAACAAGCAAGCTATACTTAAATTGCAGTCTTCTTAACATGTTGGAATGCTATTTAGAACTGTATAAGATTTATTTTCAATTTATGTTTATTGTTTATTATATTTACAACCATATTCCCTGCCTACCGTTCTTCCAAATATTATACACAGTTTTTTCCGATTTTAAATTACCAATTTAAATGATTCAGGATATCATAGAGAGTATTATAAAAAGAACTTCAACTTTCTTCACTCCGCCTGCGATTACAACTGCTCTCGTTGCATAATCGTACTCCAATACGGTCTTTATTCCCTCTTACACTTTACAGGATATGCTCTGGGACGCCTTGCCTGGCAATGTTAAAAAAAACACGAATAAGCATGTGTGTATATATACTATTTAATGTAAATCATGATATTTTCGAAATGTAGACGAATCTACCAAATCACTGCACATTTATTATTTTGGTCACAAAAAACAAACTATATAATTTAACTAGCGACCGCCCGCGGCTCCGCTTGTACGGACTTGGAAATTACGGCAATTTTGTTTATAGTTGCTCCCTACTTTTATTAGGATAGGTGTATCGTACCGTGTGTGCCACACCATAGACCATATACTTATAATATTACTGCGTATGATTTATCGGATCATTCAATTAGCTGTAATAATTATAGTCACCTCTTATAATTATGGTTACGAAAATAAGGCAACTTTAAGGCGAAAAGATAAATCTTCTTTATTCTCTATCCCCTTGAGAATTTCGAATATTCTAATATTCTAATATTCTAGTTATTAGTGTTAGTTATACAGTTACCTACTTACAGGCCAAATTTTAAGGCTCTCATAATTATCGTTATAAGGCAACTTTAAAATGAAAATAAAAACCCCTTTATTCTTTATCCCGTGAGAATTTCGTAAAATCCTGAAAAATATTATAAGTGATTACAATTACCTATTTACAAGCCAAATTTGAAAAACTGAAGGGACTGAGAAGAAAGTAATTCAATTAATAAGGGAACCTCTGTGCAAAATTTCAGCTTTCTAGGTTCAAGGATTTGGGCTAGGCGTGAGTGAGTGAGTGAATCGGGGCTTGTCTTTTTATATATTTTGATGACTTATTATTTAATTCAACGCTTTAAAAATAAATATAACGCAATCTAATTATTACTCAAATATAGGTTTATCAAATACGTTAAATATATTTTACAGCTGGAAAATTAACGATGGGAAAGTAAAAATCGATGGGATGACGATGGGAGCTTTTACTATATTGAACGTTCAATCACTGCAGCTCTTGACCGAATAATTTGTAATGCGCTTGCGTTTGATTATTCTATTGATTTATGATGACTGCCTCCGATGGTCTAGTGGTCGATAGTGCTATTGCTGATCATGTGGTCCCGGAATCGAATCCCGGGTCAGGCTTAAAACAATTATAGGGTACGAATGGGTCGGCTCGACCGGGGAAGGACCACGCTCTCACGGAATACCAGCGTAAAATAGCAGCTTAACGCTGCTGTGTTTCGTATGGTGAGTATAGAAAACCGGAGACCCCTGGAAACGAGGCATTCCATCTTTGTCCTCACTGGTGACAATGCATCTGCATTTTGATTCGTAATTGAGGATAGATGTAGATGTCTAAGGACCAAAGCAACCACTTACCATGAGGTGGACTGTGTGCTCGTTTGTTACCCTTATCCTATAAATAAGGGTTTTTCTGTCAAGAAATTCTCAGTAGCAGTATGGAGTCAGGAAGATGGCGGTGTTTCACCCTCGTCCGTCGAAAAACATGCATACTGTGCGTCATCTCTCTCCGGTCGTGTCGGATTTCTGTCTTATCAGACTACGGGAGTAGAGAGTGCTCCTGTGCTTTTGCACTCACTCGTGCACTATAATACTATCGTGCGCAGATGGTTAGATTAGCCAGCTTAAGGCTTTAAGACTGACCGCGATGACCGAAATTCGATCTGGATAACATTATTCTCATTATATATATCGCTCAGTCTATACCATATTGTGACGACTACTGGCTTTTTTATATAGTATAGTGTTTTTATATAGGATTAGGTAGATAGCGCTATAGACAATTTATTAACAAATGCTATGTTGATGGACAATAATGACTCATATTTTCAATACAATACGTTGGTTTCCCTTGATTCGTGCTTTGTGTAGGAGGCTGTCTGTGGAGTCCAACTGTGCTATTGTGTTGACTATAATAAGGAGGAAAGAATTTGTATAGTGATCATACATTATGATGTACTACATAAAAATTTAATGCAAATAATAAATGCAATGAAAGTAAAATATATTTGGAAAATTCTATTATTTTCCTTTAGGTAACAGCCTAATCAAGTTCACTGCTAGATGAAGGCCTTTACGCTCTCCATTTGAATGTGGATTTGATCCAAAATCTTCAGCATGAAATTTTCTTTACATTTTTTTTAATTACAGTATTTTTTTAAATTTTTGATATTGAAATTGCACTTCTTTTCCCAATTATTATATCATTTAATTTAGTTAATTTTATCATTTTAATAAAAATTAGATTTTTTTTTTCTTAATTATATTCATAGTCAGCCATAGTCTCCACGCTGGGCAGGCGTTTTTTAAGTTTTTTAAGTACTGTTTTTCAAGTTCAAATGATTTTTTTTATAGAATAAGGGTGACAAACGAGCACACAGTCCACATGATGGTAAGCGGATGCTGTGGCCCATAGACATCTACATTTATCCTCGATTAAGAATCAAAATGCAGATGCGTTATCACCCGTGAGAACTAAGATGGAATGGCTCGTTTCAAGTAAAAAGGGTCTCCGGTTCTCTACACTCACCATACGAAACACAGCAGCATTAAGCTGCTATTTTACGCTAGTATTCTGTGAGAGCGTGGTCCCACCCCGGTCGAGCCGACCCATTCGTGCTAAAACCATAATATAGCTGCAGCATGGCTCTACTACGTAAAAAATGATTGATGTGTTATGAATTTTTAATAGAAGCGACGGGAAAAATTAAACATTTCATATAGTTATTCTTATTAATAACCATGGATCCTCCAGTATGTGTCGAACACCGTATCTCCAGCATATTATTAGAAACGTCAGAAGATATTTGTGTTCAACATCAAAACGAATCTCCTTTCTCCAAATAAAAGAGTTGTGATTGCAAGATGTTCAAAGAATTTGGAGCACGCATCTGAGCCTAATACGCAATCTATCTCACCGAACGTATTAAATGTGCACCATTTGATTGTCGGCTACAAATCACGGCAATCATGCCTCACCTTCAAGCCCCATATCGGAACAAGGGTAATTAGTATGCTTGCGAAAACAATAGATATTAAAAAAAACTAAACTAGTTAAATATTAAAATATAACCGAAGGGACACTTGACCTCATGTCGATTTTATTTGTACTTTTTACCAAAAAAAAAAATATTGACTTTCTCGTTGGTCTAGTGGTCACAAGTGCGACTGCTGATTTTGAGGTCCTGGATTCGAATCTTGGATCGGGCCAAAATCAGTAATTAAGTTCATGGTTTTGTCAAGAAAAATTTCATCGGCAGCCCGCAATTAAGGGAGTTGGGGATGTTTGACCGTGCCTCGGAAATCACGTAAAGCTGGTGGTCTTGCGCGTGAACTCTCCCCGGTTGTGCCGGATTACAGTCTAAAATCTAAATAAAAGTTAAGAAATAGAGTGGACCTGTGCTTGCTGATCGTGATTCTTTAAGTGATTTTCGCGAATCGTAACATATACTGATGTAGAAGACGTCATCAGTTATAAAAATTAGTTCCTTCGGTAATTAGTTCCTTCAGTATTTTTTAAATATAGTGACAGTTTCTAGGCAAAGAGATTATACCGAAGTGTTTCCGTTTCTTACGAAACAAAAATACATAAGTAATTACAATTTTGTTGTTTTGCATAATCGTAATACTAATTTAAGACTGTCTCAATCATAAAATCAAAACATGCATCAAATAATTATAATGTATAGTAATTCAAGCGTATTTAGTTCATTTGATTGTGATTATAATACGTAACGACTTAAAATACACTCGTGGGCAAATTTAGGGGAAAGCAAAAAAAAAACGGTTTAATTTATCCTGCGTAGTTATCTTTTGTACTGGCTACAAACATTAATTAGCAAATGTAATAGCATTATTAGTATACGAGTCTCGCAGGATAGGGACGTAAACGGAAAACTGTGGCCAGAAATGCCCGGTTCACCGGCGTGCTTAGAAACCGGCACTTAACTTCTTCTTAGATAAGAACTTCCAAGAAGTTCGAGGGCTTACAGTAAGCACAAAAACTTTGAGAAACAGACTGAAATCGGCCGCAATAAATTCACACTTGTCTGCCAGAGGCCCTTTCTTGCCATATGAAATCGAGTAACTCGAGTTAATTTTGCTCGTAATCATGAAAATTGAAATGACGAAGCTTGGAGTTAAGTTCAATTCACGTAAGAGTTTGCCTGAAGCCAGATGATAGAAAGATTAAAGTGTGGAAACGCCTGGGAGAGAGGTACGCTCAGTGCAACATCATTGGAATATGGGATGGATGAATTATCTACATACATAATTAAGTTTATAAGAAACCTTTAGGGCGTGAATCCTACTCTCACTTGTCCGGTTTTTATTTATAGATATAATCGGAGTTCAAGTGGATGAAATGCAACGGCTTTAATTTTTTAGAATAACTAGGTCGAGTTATTTAGAAATGTACCTAACTCCGCAGATGCGCCTCATTAATAGTAATCATGCGCTATAAAATCTAATGTGTAATGCATATTTCCTATGTTCATAAAAAATTATTTCAAATTTTTAACATTTTCTTTTTCAGGTAAGTATTCTCCTTAGTTTTGAAGTTAAATTGCGCGGTAAGTTTTATAAATAAATACATACGTACATATTTCTAAATTATAGAAGACTCTCAAGGATAAATTTCCGTATGGCGGCAAAGATCAAGGGAAATACCAGTATAAATTTGTGACCATTACTAGTCTTTGAAATAACTATCTGAGCAAGTCATAGGGTTTTTAAACGGTGGAGACATGTACCGCGATCACGTGTCCGTCTGTCAAATATGAATATTACAGCGCTATGCAACTAGAGAAAGGCTTTGCAACTCATTTTAGATTTCATAATGTATTATATAAAGTTGTAAATAACTTTTGTTCGAACTAAAATACCTACTTAGTACAATTTCTTTGTGCATTTATTAAACGGTAAGTATTTAATCTGGAGCCGATTTTTCAATTGTCAGATAAAAGTTACCCATTGAATAAATTATAGAATGAATATAAAAGTGAAACAATTGATTTTTTTTTAATCATGCAGGTGTAATTTTTAATTCGTTTTTGTTGTATTTATCTTAAGAGTAATTTTTATTTGACTTGATTAATAAATAGTTTTACTTTTCAAGTTATCGTCGCGTTTACATCGAACTCGAAAATTTAGGTTTAAATTAAGATTGATTTAATTGCATCTATTGAAATTAAAACATAAAGTTGTTATTTATTTCATAACATAATATTCCAGTGTTGTTGCGTGTTTCCAGTTTACGTCTTTCCGTCGTTTTCCTGTTGCGTAAACTTTCGCGGAAGACGCGGCTCATTTATGAGATGAGCGATGAAACCAATGACGTACTTGTTGAGCTTATGTTGCTATGTTATATTAACTAATATTTAGCTATTGTATATGGCTTATTATTATGTATAGGATTCTTTATTATACCGAGAGAAGTGATATGCCTTTTTATTTAATCGTATTTTATCTTTAATATTTATTTGTTATGTTTAAGTGTTATGTGTCAATTGGTTTACCGTGTAGTGGCAGTGTAAGAAATATCCACTAGCCCATATTGTCCCGCGGGTGTTGTAGGAGGCAACAAAGTGAAATGAAACATAAGGTGGGTAGCATCATTTTCCTGACAACAACACAAATTAATAAAAAATTGCCCGCCCAGCGTGGTAACTATTGCTAATATCTTCTAGGCCTACTACTGTAACTTAATATCTAAATTTTACAATAACTTAATCTACTTACTATTTTACATTTACTGATGTCTGTTGAATTGCATTTTTAACTGACAGTTGGTTAGATTTGGGAATTATTTAGGTACGTTCAATAAAACGATATATCGTAATAAATAACAGCTATCGTTACGACTTAATAGCAGAGCTATATTAAATACCTACTGTTACATAAATCACTACCATGAGTGGCATGAGACGTGGGTGAGCTAATAGTTAATTTTAGGGCGTCATGCTTTCCGAGTCTTGGATCCACTAGGAAGTGCGCCGACCTATTTCAGAAGCGGCCCTTTGTTGCTATTCGAGTATATTTATATTTACGTTCCCTTTCGTAACTTTACATCACGAGTTTTAGACGCATACGATCAGTAGCTCTGTTAGAACTGTAAAGGTCTTATTACACTTGCGTTTAATTATATGTGTAATAAATAGTTTATCATAGTCGTTCGGCTATGTTTTTTTTTCTTTTTATCCGTAACAGTCCACTGCTTGACATGGACCTCTTCCGTTATGGGGAAGATTGATCTTAACCGTCACGCTTGGAGGGCGGATTGACTATCGCAGTACCGGAAATTAGACATGGGTAACTCAGCAAAATTCCTTGCGTTAACCCAGTAACTCAGGCGCAGTCTACTGCGCTGGCTCATTGCGTCAACTCAAAGTTGCGCCATCACGCAACAAAATGAAACGCGCCGAGTAAGTAAGAGTTCACTCAACGAGTAAGTGAGAGAGAGAATGAATGAGATCGGGCGTGTTAAAATTTGAAATAGAACGTAGAAAAGAAAGATTACCTATTACTCTTTTCACATTTCATGGAGTTGCAGTTTATAAAAATAACTAGCGATCCGTCCCGTTGATTTCTGGATCTCGACAACAACGCCACCTACTGGGTCCAGTTGTGAATCTAAACCATTCTCTAATCAAATTAATCATATACAAAAAAATTCATCAAAATCGGTCTAGCCGTTTAGGAGGAGTTCAGTCACATACACACGGACGGAAGTATTAATATATAATATGCATGAATTATACATAGAAACATTTCTTTTGAATCAATCTGTCAGATTTTGATGTGGTTTTCATCAATTGAAAACCACAGCAAAATCCGTTACGTAGTTTAAAAGATACACAGACGTACAGACGGCGGGAAGTGACTTTGTTTTATACTATGAAGAGATATAAAATAAGATTCGTGCAATACCACAAGTGTTCAATAACAGTCCTCTACATTCTGCAGGAAACTCACTTTCGGGTCCTGCGCTGTGCGCCAATACATTCTAAAACTTCTATCGCGTTTAATACTACTTATTTTTAAGGCCCACGTTTTTGCTGAATCACTGTTCTTAAAAACTTTTTACTTGCCTCATTTAAGATCTTAGAGCTTCCTGGAGTGTCTTTTTTAGTGGATATCTTGACACTCGTGGGAATGAGATTATGGTCTCTGCATCTCTTCAAGAAATTTAAAGATGTTATGTATCTGCGCGTTTGGTATTGAGATCTTCTAATTTTGATTTAGACATTCGAGAATTCGAATTTTGATTTCGACATTAGACATTTAAGATCTTATATCAGGAAAGTAAAAAGTTGTTAAGAACGGTGATTCAGCAAAAACGTGGGACTTAAAGATAAGTAGTATTAAACGCGATAAAATCCGTAAAAGTAGTTTTATTCAATGTGTAGCGTTCGCGTAAATATAAGAAATCAATATGTCCTTGTAAATGTTGTTTTTTGTAGAAACTGTAAATATAACTGAATATTTTTATAGTTGAAAGCATTTCATTGTGAGTTATGCTTTTGATCAGCATGATTGCTTTTTGCGTATATTAGATACAAATAATAAGTAAAATATAAATAATAACATTGAATAGTCACGACTTTACTAAATGTTTTATAAATTCCTTTTTAAAGGTATTTATAAAGGTAGAGTAATTTAGTTATATAAAGCTGATGTCTCGGCAACTCAAGACGCTAGCGCAACATCACCCTAATGTTATTAACGACTACCCTGAGGCAATTCTAACGAGCAACGCTGTTCAGTATTACACTGATATAATAGTTTACATGTCAGCGGATCATGTGCACGGCTGGAACATTTCTTTTAATCGTGCGTCAATGTATACTGACTGACATGCCGTAACACGTGAAATAGACGAGACGGGTTTGCCTCTGGGGATATTTAGTATTTACCTGCCCATTCCGAAAACAGTTAATAGTAGATTGATGTGTTTCATAATTATCACTTTTGATAACTACAATGGTTAATTAGAGCATTTACAAAGAGGTACACATTCTTACAACATTTTTTTTTTCACACAACACGTTTTTATAATAGTTTTACATTGTAGGATGGCTGACGTTATTGTGACTGCCGGAATTAGCTGTGTGACATATTTTATTTTTAATGAACTAGAACGCCTTGGTAAAAGTACAGTTAGGCGAGGATCCGATTCGGTTAATAAGTGAATTTACCGTGTTTAGGCGGTGTAAGCAAATTAATAACCCCATAGTACATGGGTGTCGTAAGTAAATTAAACAGGAGGTGTGCAGAGGTATCTCCTTGATAACAAGTGAAAATAATACAATACTGTGATTTTTTTTTAATTATAAGGGTGATAAACGAGCACACTGTCCGCCTCATGGTAAGTAGATGCTGTGGCCCATAGATATCTACATCTATCCTCGATAAAAAATCAAAATGCAGATGCGCTATCGCCCCTGATTACTAAGATAGAATGCCTCGTTTCCAGTAAAAAGGGTCTCCTGACATTCACCATACGAAACACAGTAGCGTTAAGTTGCTATTTTATGCTAGTATTCGATGAGAGCATAATCCTTCCCCGATCGAGCCAATCCATTCGTGCTACAATCATCATATAGTAGCAGTGTGGCTCTAAGTAAAGTAAAGTAAAGTTACAGCCTATATACGTCCCACTGCTGGGCACAGGCCTCCTCTCATTTCTGGGAGGGTTTTAGGGCAAGGAAATGTCCGCCGCGCTGCCCCAATGCGTGTTGGGGAACTTCACATGTCTTCGAAATATATTTTTTTATTTCTCAGACATGCAGGTTTCCTCACGATGTTTTCCTTCACCGCCGAGCACGTGGTAAATCAGCACTTAAAATTGCAATTAACAATTTCATTGGTGCCGGCGGGGATCGAACGGCTCTACCACGTACGAATTATCAACCCGCAATTGCAAATGCAATTGTGCAACTATGACAAATATCCCCCTATACAAATTTCGATGGGCTGTAATTGATGATAATTATAATGATTACTGAGTGAATTATATTTTTAGTGCACGACATTTTGTTTACGGACTATCAACAGCACTTTACTGAATTTGCTCTTTAGAAGATTATAAAGGTGTAAATAAATGTAGTAGAACATGCCGCGCAGTTTGATGCTAATAATCGTCGGTATGACATATTGTGTGTATATGGGTATATGAGTGGGTGTGGAAGATAAATTTTAGTGAGAAATCACTCTAATAATGCAATGTTTTTACAACTACTAATAATTGTTTATTCTACTCGTAACTAGCAATAATGTTTTACAAGTAGATTCATCGAAACATTATCTTCCATTCCTCTTAAGCCTACTTCTGTTCTGTAACCGAACATTGTCGCAAAGTTAAATAATGTTTCGATTAATTGGAATTTATTGCCTTTGCATTTGCAACAACTATCATTAATCAGGCCTACACACTTGTTGTCAACGATTAGTTATTAAGACTGTAGGGATGTCACTTACTCGTATGTCCGTAAACGTAGACTTGGTCATCGCCGTATATTTTATAATGTCTACAATATATTAAATCTTGATGTTACTACAATAACAATATTATAATAGCAGGCACTTTAATGACAGCGTAAGAGAATTATTTGGCTATGTTATTGAAAGTGATTATGAGAAATATTGTAAAGATAAAGAGCATTCTTTTAGGCTGACCATCACGGTGTGTTTTTTTTATAGAATTAGGGTGACAAACTAGTACACAGTCAACCTGGTGGTAAGTGGATGCTGTGGCCTATAGACATCTACATTTATCTTCAATTAAAATTAAAAATGCAGATGCGTTATTACCTTTGGGAACTAAGATGGAATGCCTTGTTTCCAGTAAAAGGGTTCGGTTCTCTACACTCGCCATATGAAACACAGCAACATTAAACTGCTTTTTAGGCTGATATTTTCTGAAAGCGTGGTCCTACCCCGGTCGAGCCGACCCATTCGTGCTACAACCATAAAATAGCTGCAGCGTGCCTCTACCACGTAAAAAAAGGTGATAACCAATCAGCAGGCAGTTTGTCAGTGATCCTAGACACAATGATTCTGTAATAGTTTAATATGTGTGAAAGGTTTCTGCTAACTTTTAGACAAGTTTATGTTGAAGTGACGGTGTAGGAATATCCACTACCCTATATCATCCCGTGGGTGTCATAAGAGGAGACAGAGGCCGATGGGCATATCATATCATATCATAATCAGGAGATGGGCAGCAGCGTCTTCCTAATAACGACTATAAAAAAAACTGCGATTGTCAATCCGCTTGACAATACAACATACTAAAACAACGATTTTGGTCAATTTTCACTATAATTAATTACACAATATTCAACAAAGAAGGAGAAATATTGAATAGACCAATTTTTACATAATTGACGCAATGATATTAAGTTTTATTATACAATACACGACAAAGAACCAGTTATTTAAATAAACTTTAATATTTAAATAACTGGTTCTTTGTCGTAATAGTGATTTATTATCTTAAATTATAATAAACCTTGTAATTTAAGATAATATATCAGAAATCACTATAATATGAAGTAATTAGTAGTAGTACTAGTGGCAACTATGGCAAATATCCCCCTTATGAGGCAAACTATGGGGAGGCCTATGTCCAGCAATGGACTTTAATAGGCTGTCACAGTTATGGTCAAGGTGACTTAAAAATACTGATCTTAATATACTACATAGCCTTATTCATAAAAAACGTCAATTTAAGAAATACTCTCTCTCTCTCTCTCTCTTCACTACATGACGATAAGCGATATAAAAAAAAACCGGCAAAATATCTAATCACCTGCTTTGTTTAATTAAATTTTAATCAAAGAAAACATTTAATTTCTTTTTGTATTACATATTTAATAAATGTTGTTGTGGTATAAAAAAGCAAAGATGATTTCAGACATGATACCTAGCAGAGGTCTATACAAATAAATAAAATTGAAGTGTCTGTTTGTAATGTCAAAATTACAGCTTTTTACTCAATGCATATGAAAATATATACGGTACTTATAACAAAAATACAATTTAAAAAAAATTATCTGTCTGTCTGTGTCTATCTGTCTGTCTGTCTGTTTGTTCCGGCTAATCTCCGAAACGGCTGGACCGATTTTGACGGGACTCTCACTGACAGAAAGCTGATGTCATAAGGAGTAACTTAGGCTACTTTTATTTTAGAAAAAGAATTAGGGTTCCTCGCAAAAAAATTAAAACCCCAAAATACACGCGGGTGAAGTCGCGGGGAACAGCTAGTAGATTGATAAAAATTAAGTTGAAGAAAAGTTTATATTGTTATATTTAATATGGCTTTTGAAGGGTAAATCAATGATTGGAGTTGGAATAAATTTAACAACTGTTTTAATTACTTAAAAATTTATCAGGTCTTAACATAAAATGACTGTCGTTAGTATTAATTCTTTTATTTATTTATACATAGGTAAGCTCTCTTACTAATTTCTGCCGTCAAATAGCAGTGATTACACTGCTTTGCCGCAGTCTGAAGGGTATAGAGAGCCAGTGAAACCTCTGCTTCACAGTATGTTAATACTGTGAGGTATTCTATCTTAAATCTCAGAGGTGACAACACACCTGTAGTCTTATTTGTATGAAGTTGACAGCAGGTGTCCATGGACTACAGTAGCCACTTACCGTCAGGTGTACTGTAAGCTCATTTGTCACTTCAGTTTTATAAGAAAGTAATAAAGTCTTTAATAGACCATATAGTTTATAGATGTCTGTCCCAATTTAATATAACTTTAATAATTGCAAACCATACATGGTGTTAAATGGATAAGATGTGAGATCATCTACCATCTTTCTCCGATGCTCAACTTCCCTTTTTTACTCTCTGTATTTTGTAAACATAAGGTCACGAAGTAGCGCCAGAGAACATCACTATACACTTTGAACAGGAGCGAATTATCGACCTTTGCCCGTTTCCCACATTTCGATACGTTCGCTGAGAGGCGTTAGAAAGCTTTCTTATCGACTATAAGCGAAACTGCGGACGCTTTAAATTAAGTGCTGTGATTTTTAATGATAGCGTCTGCAGTGATTAATTGTCCAGCGACGCCATCTACCGGCGTGTCGGAGCTACCAAGATGCAGCGTATACCTAAATTAACGTATATTAATTCGTGACATTATGAAGAGGTAAAAGTAATGGCGGTGAGCGATGGCGCGATTGCACGTGACAAGCTTATTTTTAAACTTTCGATTTGATTTAACACTTCCGCTTTTTTGGGTGCGCAATGTAATTTTTAAACGTCAATCGTTCATACTATTTCAAAGCGATTTTGTGAGCTTACATGAGATACAATAATGTTGTTTTTATGTTCGTAAATGTGAAATGAGTATGCAATCGAATAATAGGCTAATGCTTTATATAACGCTCAAAATAACGTAGAAAAGGTATATTTTCATTTTATGTCCAACAAATTATATAAGGTAAATATTATAATCTACATGGATCACTCAGAAAATTTAGCTAAACTAAATAAAAATCTACGGTTAAAGTATTTATTATGTAATTTTTTAAAGAGTTCTCCATCAACATCTATTCAAAGCTTTATGCGTTTGAACCTATTTTTGAATCACTGTTTTCCGTCCGTCTCAGACACCTCTTCTACGGCCTGCTCTAACGGTATTACTGCAGGTACCAGCGTTGAAAACTGTGTTCCTTTAGCAGATTTTTTATTTTATAGAATGAAAAGAAATCGGAAGGTGCTAGCTAAAGTGTAACACAAAAGTTTAACCGGTATACTGTTCATTATGTCTCTCCTTTTGGATGGCAATGTGGTGAAGCAGTAGCCCGCGGAGTTTCGTGTTCGTTGGCAAGCATTTGAAGTATATAATTTGGCATAGACGCTCCTTCGTATTCATTAAAATATTGACATCAAATACTCTGTCAAATAAAAAAAAAAAAGAGCGATCTGCCCTGTGTTTCTAGATCGGTTCACTTTGGTAGGTGTATTTTTATTTTGAAACAACCAAACCGTCGACTAACACTCTATTTCTGGATCATATTATAAAAACAAATCCAAGATTCAGCACCTGTATAATAATGTCGTTATAAGAATTCAGAACAAAAACAGTGTCGCAGCTGTGGACCGAGAGAGCGCGGGCGCCGCCTGGGCAAGTAGCTGGCACAGTAAAGATGTTGTATTTTCATCTACGACAGTTACTGTGTTTAGGAAAATCCAAAAGGGCACGCCTAATGAGCGTTTCATTTAATTTTGATGAAAAAAAAAATTGTATTCCTGACTTTCAAAATATTTACGTGTAAATTTAGCGCTCTATTAATTTAACAGGTAGTGTCACCTACAGGAAAAAAAAAAGTTACCAAAATAAATCGATTAGACAAAGTATAATCGATATAGGTTGTATGGTACATTTGTTCTTTGTCTATCAAGGGCTAAAAAAATATGAAAGCGCCTTTAAATTTTTAATAGCAATAAAACTTATAAAAGTTGAAAATCATTTTATTAACAAACTTCCCGTACTAGGCTATTGATATGAAATTGGGAACCAGTTGATGTAATTCTGAAGCTAATAAAAAAAATATGTCAATTTAGGTTGTAAATAGATTTGGAGGGAAATTTGAAATTTGAATGTTCATATTTTTATATAAAGATTGTTTTATAACGGGCTAGTGTCTCACACAAAAAACTTAACACTTTCACTGTCCGGTTTTCAGACACAATAGTAAGACAATAGCAATGACCTATATGCTATTGTCTTACTACTATGTGTACGGGACAGCGAAAGGGTTAATACGTGTCCTGTCTTTTATTATCTTCTGTTAATTGCGTACCTATTCATGTACGATATTTTTGTTAAAATTAACTGGTTGTCATTTTTTATTTTAGAGCATATCTATATATTTCAGTTTCAACGGATTTATTCCTTTCAGTTTTTTTGAAAAATTAGTTAAGTTAGAGTAATAACTTCTCCTAACTGTGTAACAAACACCAGCTTTGGTTTTACCGTATACCGCGATTCGACATCGAACTCCCACAAAATAGGAAAGCATACACATAGTACAAATACAATTGAATTATCTATGTTGCAAACTACTCTATTTGCTTGCGTTTACAAAAAATCATAGCAACAGCAACATAGTTAAGTTTCGGAAGCAGTGGTAAAGGATTTTTAAAACTACAATATATATATATATATATATATGTTACAGTTAAAACCCGTTCTTAGATAGAACGCGTTTTCCCTAGTTAAAACTAGTAAAAGTAGCACTAGAGAAGGATAGGGTTTAGAATCAAGTGTTTATAAGTAAACACTTGATTCTAAACCCTACCGTACCATAAAGTAATTATAAAAGTTAACATTTTGGTGTTTTAGTTGGTGCAAGAGCGAGCGAAGCGAGCTCGGTACTTGGGGCACCCCGACTCAGACAGATTAGGTTATCCTCCATCCCCTTCGTGGTTATTTTTTTATAAACCATCCAGAAATAGGAGCCCCGCTTAGCGGGGCTCCGTCGGGTACACTTTGGTATTGTTTCGGCGGAGGGGGGACGCCCCCCCCCTATTAAAGCGATTTTTCTCAGAAATCATTCAATAAAAACAGTTCTAACTGACTCGCTTTGGAAAAACGCGTTTTGTCTAGTAAGAACTAGTATTACCTGATATTCAATTTTTTTTAGTTATAACAAAGGCATTAAGTAAAAACTAGTTTTAACTAGGGAGAACGCGTTCTATCTAAAAACTGGTTTTAACTGTAACATATATATATATATATATATATATATATATATATATATATATATATATATATATATATGTTACAGTTAAAACCCGTTCTTAGATAGAACGCGTTTTCCCTAGTTAAAACTAGTAAAAGTAGCACTAGAGAAGGATAGGGTTTAGAATCAAGTGTTTATAAGTAAACACTTGATTCTAAACCCTACCGTACCATAAAGTAATTATAAAAGTTAACATTTTGGTGTTTTAGTTGGTGCAAGAGCGAGCGAAGCGAGCTCGGTACTTGGGGCACCCCGACTCAGACAGATTAGGTTATCC
Source organism: Parnassius orleans (assembly GCA_029286625.1). Lineage (NCBI taxonomy): Eukaryota > Metazoa > Arthropoda > Insecta > Lepidoptera > Papilionidae > Parnassius > Parnassius orleans. Next base: position 938,026 of record JAGSMP010000009.1, read on the forward strand.
TCCATCCCCTTCGTGGTTATTTTTTTATAAACCATCCAGAAATAGGAGCCCCGCTTAGCGGGGCTCCGTCGGGTACACTTTGGTATTGTTTCGGCGGAGGGGGGACGCCCCCCCCCTATTAAAGCGATTTTTCTCAGAAATCATTCAATAAAAACAGTTCTAACTGACTCGCTTTGGAAAAACGCGTTTTGTCTAGTAAGAACTAGTATTACCTGATATTCAATTTTTTTTAGTTATAACAAAGGCATTAAGTAAAAACTAGTTTTAACTAGGGAGAACGCGTTCTATCTAAAAACTGGTTTTAACTGTAACATATATATATATATGTATATATATAGCCGATTAGCACTTTAACACACAATTCATTACAAGGAACACTAAAGCGACAGCTCGATTCGGTCCTCCATTATGCGGGGAAAATGCGGGGATTTTGAAAATCGATAGCCAGTGCCTTAGTATGGAACCCCCGAGAAACCATGTATATAATGATGGTGGAAAAATATATATATATATATATATATATATATATATATATATATATATATATATATATATATATATATATATATATATAGTACAATAATATTATTTTAAATGAAAACAGATGATTTAAAAAATTTAAAAAAAAATTAAGCACATCTATTTCTTAGAAATTAATCTGGCCTGTGACGTCAGAAACACTCACAAAATTTGACATTAGCTGTCAAGTTGTATACTTTACATAAATATATATATATATATATATATATATATATATATGTTACAGTTAAAACCAGTATAGTTATATATATATAAATAAAAGGTAAACCTGACTGACTCATCTATCAACGCACAGCCGAAACTACTGAACGGATTTCGCTGAAATTTGGCATACATACTGATGTAATGACGTAGGCATCCGCTAAGAAAGGATTTTTGAAAATTCGCCCCCTAAGGGGTGAAAAAGGGGTTAAAAGTTTGTATGGAAGTCCGTCATTTTTAGAGCTAGAAGCCTGAAACTTTGTTTTTAGGTTAACGATTAGAAATAAACAATTATGTGTCCTAGGGTTTTTGAAAATTCAACCCCTAAGGGGGTGAAAAAGGGGTTGAAAGTTTGTATGGGGAAACAAGATTAGTTAAACTATTTTATTCGAAACTTCACAGGAGTACTCCTATCAATAAATGAGTAAACAATTGTTTCAGGCTCTTTCAGAATTCAACCCCTAAAAGGCGGAAAAGGGGTGACAAATTATGAAAATCAACATGAGTATCGTTTTTATGTTTTATCGGGTCGCTGATTACGAAAACAACAACTATTTCAAAATCCAACGTAGCAGACGGGAAATACCTACCATCATCCCCTGTAGGGGTGCGATGTGGTTGAAATGTCATTATGGGTGTCGCTTTATGGTTTTCGGGACGTTAATTACGAAAATGGCATCGATTATGGTTTGAAACCAACGTGGATGGAAGGATGGATGGATGTATTTTGGTTTGTATGTAAAAATCATTATGGGTTGGGTGACTTGGGTGTCATTTTTAAGGTTTTTGGGTCGTAAATAACGTAAATGATATTGATAAATATTTTAAACTTAATTTATTAGAATAGAATAGAATATACTTTTATTGCACAAAAACATAAAACAAAATAGACAAGAAGATTTTTACAAAAATTTTGCACACAATTACACGTGAACAAAAAAACTAATTTAAATATTAAAAAACAATGAAAATAAACAACCAAACCAAATATATTTTTTTACAAATTAATAAAATGGCAAAACCAAAAGAAATACTTAGGTACCTACCTATTTTGTATTGATCTTCAAGTTCCAAGCCCTACCAATAGATGGCGTTGGTATCTTTTTAGAACGCGGTAACGTTGTGTTTTTTCTAACTAATATAAAGTGAATGGTGAATGAGCGCTTCAACCTGTACCACATACAGTACCTATTCGCTGTTAACGGATATTTGACTAGACTTCGACTTTGTTTGCTTGCTTACGGTTTAAGAATTGCTTCGTGTTTCGGATTAGTTGCTTGATTTTGTCTTTCTTACAACCACTGTTCAAACTTGGAATTAGATTTGCTTTGTGATTAGGTATTGTTAATAGAAGTATTTTTTCTCACTGAAAAAATGACTACAGAAACTGTTAATATTAAAGGACAAATGGAAGAACATACTGTCGTACCCATTATAGGTGATGGCGCCTGTTTGTTTCGTACTCTTTCATTTTTAATGTACGGAACCCAAGGAAATGCGATGGTGGTGCGTTCACAAATTGTTAGATTTGTGGTAAATGATTGGCCTAGGTTTTCAGTTATGACCCACGACAGAAATGGCGATAATTATTCAACAGCAAATGATTATTCAGCCGATATGTTAAAAAATGAAACTTACGGTGGACTTTGTGAATTGGTAGCTGCAGGATTAATATTTCTATTTCGGTTTGAAGTATATCGAAACGGTCTGCTATACACAGAGTCCGGAATAGACATCTGTCCAGTAAGGCGATTACGATTTAGAAAGAAATTTAGAAGAAAATTACACAGCGTTGTATGGAGGTACCTGAGAAATTCAAAGAATACCTATCTGAAGATTTTAAAAGGCAATTAGAAAGACAGGGAGATGTGGATGTAGAGCACATAACAGATGTGGTATTTGCCTTTCAGTAATAGAAGATGCTGTATTAGCGTTGGGTGGTCGGCTAATAAAAGAGTATGGGTTACCTCAGCCAAACAAAGAACAACAATTTGAAAATAGAGAGTTTCTTAAAGAGACAAGTTACGATTTCGCATCATTAGAAAACACAGTTAAAAATAATGAACGATCACTGAATGACGAACAAAAAGCAGTTTACAATCAAATGAACACAAAAATTGAATCAAATGAGGGTGGAATATTCTTATAGATGCTCCCGGTGGAACAGGCAAAACATTCCTCATAAATTTGCTATTAGCAAAAGTTAGAAGTACTCGCGGAATTGCTTTGGCTGTGGCTTCTTCTGGGATCGCAGCTACACTGCTTGAGGGTGGACGAACTGCTCATGCAACCTTCAAGTTACTACCCAATTTAACAAAAGCTGCTACTCCCATTTGTAATATATCGAAACAAAGTAATTTTTCTGAAGTATTAAAACATACGTAAATGATAGTTTGGGATGAAATAACCATGGCTCATAAGGGTGACGTAGAAGCTTTAAACAGAAATCTACAAGATATAAGAGGAAATAAGAAGTTAATGGGTGGTGTAACGGTTTTGCTGGCTGGAAATTTTAGACAGACTCTACCCTCTCGAATTTCTTAATACACTGAAACCATCGGGTCTTATACATCATAAGCTTATTCTGCGCGTATTATGTTGTTGCGAAATTTAAAACCTCCTCAACTGTGCAACGGAACCAGACTAAAACTAAAAGCGTTACATCGCAATGTAGTGGAAGCCACAATTATAACTGGATGTGCGCAAGGGGCAACTGTATTTGTACCAAGAATTACCTTGATCCCGAATTACCTTCCCTTTGAATTCAAACGAATACAGTTTCCCCTCGAAGTCTGCTTTTCAATGACCATAAACAAATCACAAGGGCAGACATTAAAATTTGCGGGTATAGACTTGAGAGAGAAAATTGTTTTTCACACGGGCAATTCTATGTGTGGCTTGCTCACGCGTAAGCTCGCCCAGTAGTGTGATAATTTTGGCACACAGTAATAGATTAGCAAAAAATGTGGTGTATAAAGAAGTTTTGTAGTTTACTAGCTTTTGCCCGCCACATCCAGTTATAATTGTGGCTTGTACCAGCACACTCTTTTTCACACATGGGCGCGATATAACCGAACTCCACGCGGACGAAGACGCGGGCAAAAGCTAGTAATGAATATAAGTATAAAAAGAAGGGCTTTTATAGGGTGGTCAAAGGAAGTCTGTTTACTGAATGTATGACACGTTGCTTTTACTAGCAATAAGAATTAAACAGTGGAGTCATCATCTTCCGTAAGATTATACATTCATTACATAATGATTTCTTATATTAACGCGAATACTACACATTGAATAAAACTACTTTTACGGATTTTATCGCGTTTAGTTATACTTATTACGTTTCGTAAAATTAAAACTAAGCCCAAGCATACCACTGCAGAACTTCAAGACACAGTAGAAAAGTAATAATTAAAAAGCTAACGGTTCTCCGGGTTAACTCTGACATCGGGACGTCAATCACCTCAGTGCCCCGTGTCCATGGTGCTATAAAGCACCCGAACCGTCAGCAATTAAAAATAAGTATAATTAAACGCGATAAAATCCGTAAAAGTAGTTTTATTCAACATTCATAACATGTTTACGAGTAATCTAATATTATAAGTTTAGTCAGGACAATTTAGAACAGGTTGTTATGATATTACGGCTACATTCAGAATATGTAACTCCTCCCCTCTTAAGTTCAAAATTACCAGAGGAATAATTATTTAAAGATTAATTTATAAAAAAATTATATTTAAAAACTTTATATACACAGATGAACATAATTAAAATTTAACATAACAATAGTTACGATCCTAAATCTTTTCACATACTTTCAGTGTGTCCATATTAATGCGCGTGCTTTTCGGCTGGTACTGGATGGCAAGAGCTTGTTGTATCACGCTTGAATCTCATCCCATCTCTTTGATGTTGTGACTTGTCTTCATACACAGCATAGAATATAAATTTTTATTCAATATACGTAGGTCACTCAATAAGTTTTGAGATATACAAAAAGTATTCTAGATACTATTAATATTTATTTTACATCTTTTCAAAATATTCTCCATCATGCTCTATACAAAGTTCCATTCGCCTAAACCAACTCTGAAAACACTTTTGCCAGTCTTGATCTGACAAGTCGGAAATCGCTTCTTCGTAGGCAGCCACGGCTTCTTCGGCGCTTGAAAAAAAGTTGCCTTTTATTTTTTCATTGACTCTTGGGAACAAAAAGAAATCACAAGGAGCTAAGTCAGGGCTGTACGGTGGGTGACTTAGAGTTTCAACACCAGATTCCTCAATAAATGCTTTTGTTCTAAGGGAGGTATGTGAAAAGGCGTTATCGTGATGCAGCATAATTCCCCGAAACCCGGTCTTTGGTCTTCTCTCCCGCACAGCTTGAAAAGCTTTGGGTAATGCAACTGCAGTATACCATTCAGAGTTGACTGACCTACAATTTCCCAGCATTGATGTCGACAAATTTCCGCTCCGCGAAAAAAAACTAGCCACCATTTTTTTGCCGATGTTGCGAGGTCTTTGCAGTTTTGTCGGTAACTGTCCTTCTGAGTTTACCGATGATTGCCTTTTATTTTTCGGATCATATTGATAGATGCCCCGTTTTCAAAACGTAGACGCATTTCATGGCACCAATCCACACGAGTCTGTTCCCCGAACTAATGCCTACAATCTTTTCGATGTCCGTATATGTGATTCATGGGTCTTCTCGCACCAACATTTCAGTAGTCCATACATTTTCTGCCGTTACTGCTGTTTTCGGGACCCCGGTTCTTTGGTCATCTTTAAGATCCCTTGTGTTGTACCCCTTGTGAATTCAGCAAACCACATAAAAATTGTTGCGCGTGATGGAGCTGAGTCCCTTAATGCTGATTGTAACAGTTGTAAGCTTAATTGTTCGGTTAAACCAAATTTAAAATCATAATATATCATAGCGCCCAAATGTTCACGGTTAAGATCCATTGTTTTAAATGAAAAGCGCGGGAAGCGTTGCAGGAAAATTAATAAAATTAACTTTGTTTTTTTTTTTTAATATTGAGCAATTGGCTTATGAAGTTTTATTTTTAAATAAATTTGCTTTTTAGAAACATATAACACGGGTGCGTTCCATTTTTAAATTTCGAGCATCTCAAAACTTATTGGGTGACCTACATAGATTACAAGAATACTTATTGGAAGCCATTTATGCTTTTACCAGAAAAAACTTAAAATCCTTATCCTAAAAAAAAACTATGGTAAATATCCTCCATATTTACCGTAGTTACCACACTTGGCAGGCAGGTTGACAATCGCAGTTTTTTTATTTTTTAGTTATTATTGAGAAGAAGCTGCTACCCATCTTCTGGTTTGTTTCCGCCTTTTGCCTCTTACGACACCCACGGGACGATATGGGGTAGTGGATATTCTTGCACCGCCACCACACGGTCAACTTCAAATGTGGTCAAATTTTATACATTGTTCTATTTTAACAAATTATCATAGATTTCTGGATATATAACTTTATTTTTAAATTCTATTGATTTTATTAAATTCTTAACCCTCATACAGTAACTTAAAGTTTAAAATCTTTACTATAATCCACTTATCATAACTTACACTTACATGACCATCTTTTAGTATCACGCTAGGATTCGTATTATAAGATTTAGGATTATTTTGTGCTCCGTGTGGGATTCCAAATTTAAAATTTACTGGAATATATAAATTATTTGCAAAAGCCTTTGAACGCAAAATTAAACGCAAACATTATATGTACGAGTATATCTAAAAACTACTGAAGGTGGATTCCGAATTTGGTTTACTGATAGATTTTTTATTTTTAGTATTATATTGAAATTGTAAGTTAACTTCTATCATAACCACCTTTTTTAATTAATCGCGATGCATTCTTCTGATCTAGGATCACCAAAATGTTGTTTAAATATTTTTTCTAAGCTTTACCAATTGGAAAAATCATCTCTGTCACTTAAAATAAATGCAGCTTTAACGTACAATCTACTGGTTAAACAATGGAATACAAATGAAAATAAAAAAAACATAGACTGATGTGCATTTATTCTGGCCCTTCAAAATTCACTATTGTTTCCTCACACTTTGACGCATAGGAACTTTAGGTGATATAGACATTTAGCACAGAGGAAGGTAGAAACAAGACTTTTACTTGTACATAACCATTTTTTAAACGTATTGTCCTCTATGATTAGAATGGATATTTCCAAGCAATATGAATGAACCAAAATTTTTTATCTATCTAATTCAGAGTGATTTCTCTAGTGCACGGCTATGATTTACGCCTGCTGTAGCAGCAGTGAAATAATTGCAATTTTATTCATTACACCATTGCGTAATAGAGCAAAAACAATAAAGAGCAAAAATCAATATGAGCACGCCGCACGATTCCGTTTTATGATCGAAAGTTTCGTTACGAGATTGAAGCGTTTATTAATCAAATAAGTGCAGACTTTTATTAACAACACCCAGAGACAGAAGTTTCTCTGCACTCGGTGACTGCCATGATGATTATTATTTGAGCTAACGCTTAGTAAAGAAATATTTTCATTTAATTTGAAGAATGAAATTTTTATTTGGATTTGCGTAATGGTGGCTTTCCATTGAACCTCTTCTATACATATCTATCCATTTCTTACACTTTAATTTGTTTACGACCAATGTTATATATAAAAATAATAAATAACTTTATAGCAAATAGCCTTTATTTTTATTTAACGATAATCCATACCTACATCATAAGAAAAGATACTATTATGCTATGCATATTTTGTAAAACAAACGACGAACGACAGGGCAGTAGATAATACTCAACAACATAAATAGCTAGCAATGCATGGTTACTTTCATGTTTGTAATAAGTTTCTCGGAAACGTTTAGGAAGAATAATAGTGTTTTTTAGACCTATCCATTGGGAAACACTATCAAAATCATTGAGCATAGAGTTATCCTCCAGCGATTCTTTCTGCCATAATGACTATATCGTCCGCAAATCATACGAGTAATTGAGCGGTATTTATTTACCATTCATAAATTATCCTTTCTAATACAGTAGTTCTTAAGAGCAACTTGTACCAGTGAGACAAGTATAGGGCGACCCCGACTAGATGAACTGCCGACCTGGTAAGACATGCAGTAAGTCGATGGATGCAGGTGGTTTAGAACCGTGTTTCATGGAATTCCTTGAGGGAGGCCTATGTTTACTAGTGGATTTGTGAAGCGCTGCAATGATGATGATGATAGTTTTTTTCTTTATTTGATTTGATATAAAATCTTTATATATAAAAATTACGTGTCACATTGTTTGTCCGTGATGAACTCCTAAACTACTGAACTGATTTCAATGAAATTTTGCACACTGTGTGCAGTTTGGTCCAACTTGAGAGATAGGGTAGTTTTTATCCCAATAAGTGACCCTCAATATTTTTTATTGCGAATTTAACGATTTTTATAGGTCAGAGGGTCGCCGCAAACGGCAGAACAACGTCTGTCTGGCCGGCTAGTAGTAATATTATATATACTATTAAATGAATGTGTTTTTTAAATTAGGTAGTTTTCAGATTGCCAATAAATGTTTCAATCCAAGTTACTTTTCAAAGAAATGTTTTATTATGTTTCATCATCGTAATCATCATCACCATCATCACCGTCATCATTACTGTCTATCAAAAGTCCACTGCTGAATATATCCATAGTCCATAGCTCTCCCCCAAGGAATGCCACAAAACACGGTGTTTGAACACCTGCATCAATCGACATCCTGCATCTCTTACTAGTTCGTCACTACATCTAGCGGAATGCTGCTCTACACTTTACTTAAGTATGAGGCTGCTCGAGAACCTTTCTTCCCCATTGGTTATCGGTTCCTTGAGGCCACTTCAGCTTACTGATACGGTGCGTTATGTCGGTTACTCTGGTTCTACTGCGTATGTCATGATTACGACGTCTTTCATATTAATTATCTATCTGTAACTGGGATATTATTACTCTCCAAATCATGTCATATGTTTCTCGTCGCATAATCAAAACTATTATAACAAATATGTGTTTAAAATCAAGCCAGATGATAACTTAATAAAACTTAATAATAATGTCCCCCAGACCGAATTTCGGTCACGGCGGCCAGCCTCAACGGAGACTAGCCATCGGCGCAGGACAGGATTATAGTGCCCAAGTGTATGAGCAAGCACAGGTGCACTCTCTATTCCCTCGCTCTCATAGTCCGATGGGACGGTAAACCGACACGACCGGAGAGACGTCAGGCGCTAGACCAACGGCTTTACGTGCTTTCCGAGCCACGGGGGTGAGACACCGCCAACTTCCTGACTCCGGGCAGCTACTGATAGTTTCTTGATGGAAGCTCAACCCGACCCGGGATTCGAACTTACGTGCTTTGTAAAAGGCAAATTTCGAATAAAAATATTTTGACTTTGACACTAACTTTACTGTATTATTATGTCTTATTTATATTAAAAAAAAAGAAAATAAGTTTCAAAAGAAAAAAATTAAGCTTTGCGTGATCTAAGATTAATAGTAGCGATGCGATATTGTCAAATCATCCCACTTTCTTATTTATAAATATTTACTAATTGTGGACTATCCGAGTGAAGTGGATCGATGCTTATCTCATCTGTGGCCATTATGTCTGAAGCTGTTGCCCGTAATCCATACTTATTTTTATTACCTTTACCTACCTCGATGGTGAGAGCGGTGCTTAACTCGCTTCCCTTCTAGCATAACAATTACAATGTTGGTAATTTAATTGCTTTGCCATGTGTATTTTATGTTATGTTTAAAGTTTTATGCGTTATATTGCTCAATTACATTTTATAGGCAGTATATATTTAAACATCTATATAAATAAAAAGAAGTGCTTGTAAAACCAAAACCACGGTGAAGCTTTCGCCACAACCAGAACCACCGTAAGGATATAACTTAGTTTACGTTGTTTTGATTAAATCGTTTTATAAGGGAACTATTTTTTACTTTATAATTTTAAACGTTAAGTTAATATAATATTATTAGGTATTATATAAGTTTGTTCACTAGATTATATTGCCAAATTTAACTTAAAAACGTAACAATTCATTTTTATGGAGAATTTTGTGAATCTTCACTACTCACTACTAACGATAATTGTTTATAAATCGTAAGCTACTTGATTGACGACGGCGGCGGCGTGACATTGAACCACACGTTTTGTAATAAATTCGTTTGAGTGAAAATATTTAGTAATTGATTGTATAATATATACACTAGCTGTGCCCGCGACTTCGTTCGCATACAACAATTTTAACTACTTTAATTATTATATTTCCCTATTTGTGTCGGATTTTTTTCACAATTTCATGGGTTTTAATTTTTCTCATCAGCTATCTGCCAGTGAAAGTCCCGTCAAAATCCATCCAGCCGTTTCGGAGGTTAGCCGAAACAACAAGCAGACAGACAGACGGATAGAAATTTAAAAAAAAATGTTTTTTGTTATAAGTACCGTATATACATACTTTCATATTCATTTCGTAAAAAGCTGTTTTTGACATTACAAACAGACACTTCAATTTTATTTATTTGTATAGATAATGGCAGATTTACAAAACACTAATCTATCGAAACTACATGTGTGTATTATTCGATCCACGTAACCGAGTGAGCTTTTGTTGGAAATATTTTGAACACTTGGTGGTTAGTGAAGATAAGTAAAAGAAAATTGTGAATTCAGTCTAGCTTGTCTTAATGTGTAAAAACAGAGAGTGAAAACGTAACTTCGGAACGTAAGTACTTATTGTTTATTTCTCTGTGTAGATTTATACTCGATTTTTTATTTGTCTATGGATTAATGCGGCGAAATTTGAAAAAAAAAAAAAAACAATATTGACATAACATAAACATAAACACTCACGCCTGTCACCCAGAGTGGTAGGCAGAGACTACGGACTTCCATTTGGCACGATACTGACACACTTCTCTCGCCTCCTTTACATCCATATATCTGCACATACACGCTCGTCGGTTTAGGGTACTCCTAATCTGGCCCATTTTCAATATATCGCCAATTTGGTCAATAAACCTTCGTCTAGGGCGTCCCTTCCCGACTCTTCCGTTCACTTCTGCAACATAAATTTGCTTTGTCACTCTTTCCTCGTTCATTCTTTCTACATGACCAAACTACCGAAGTATTCCTTTCTTAATCCTGGTCAAAACGTCATCTTGCAAACCACACTTTTCTCTTATCACACTATTTCTCATCCACAATATTGAATTGATGTTTTATAATTAAAGTTAATATAATTTTATTTGAATTATGTTGTATTTCCGCCGTGGCGCGTTAGAGAATCCATCAGACTAAGAATTGCTGCTAAAAAGATCCTATGGCTTCCGACAGACGGCGGTAAACCATCTCAATTACGCTACGTAAAATAACCAGACTGGTGACGGAGCAGCGTCATATACTGACTCACGATTGAAAACCTGAATATTATATACAATTTTCAACGTATAACTATAATTCCGTTTTTAAAATATTTTTTTATGACTGGGCATAAAATGATAAAATGAGTAAAACAGGATATATTGTGCAAAGATATTTTTTTTATAATTGAACTATAGACTAGTCTTGCTTAATTTAATATTATGTTAGAAACTGTCTTTACTAATTTAAGAGTTCTATCACTTTTTATTTTAGGGTTAAAATTAAATCGTTTTTTCGGTTTCGGTTCGATTTTTCTGATAATCGGTTGACCAAAGTGCAAAGTTCAACATCTACAAAAACCTCACCAAACAATGACAAAACGCGTTTGGCTAAAGATTCAGCGATTTGGTTCTGTAAATCGTTACTTTCTTTGATTCTGTTTCCGATGAAGGAATGATAGACTTTTTCAAGGTTATACCTGCAATTTTTTCAATCGTTTATTTTACATTCGTTTTTAAACAATTATAATGTGAAACTTTCCTTCTTTTTCTAGAAATATAATATTATTTTTACGAAAGATGAATTACCTTCACGTCAAACTGTCATTCGTTCTGCTTTGGACGATATATATGAAAGCGATATATAGAATCGTCGACGACCGAGTTCTTTCCGATCGGCTGGACTCACTGGCACTGCGTAGATATGTTGAATCTCTTTGCGTATTCTATCGCATCTATCACGGGGAGTGCTCTGAGGAATTGTTCGGACTAATTCCAGCCGCTCAATTTCACCATCGCACATCGCGACAAAACTCGCGATACCATCCATACCATCTGGATGATTGGCGGTCCACCACTGTGCGATTTAGAAGAAGGTTTCTTCCTCGCACAACTTCCTTGTGGAATTGATTACCACCAGCGATTTTTCCGGACCGATACGACTTAGGGACCTTCAAGAAAAGAGCCCAGATGCGTTGCCGACCTGCAATTCCCCTGGTGTTGCAGTTGTTCATGGGCGGCGGTAGTCACTTACCATCAGGTGAGCCGCATGCTCGTTTGCCCCCTCTCCTATAAAAAAAAGCATGCTTAAAAATGTTAAAGTTAAGAATTTTCAAATCATCAAAGAAATATTGCCTTGAAGAATCGTTTGAATTATGGATAGACCAATATCGACGATTAAATAATATTACTTTAACACTTCATTACAGTTAGAATTATTTGTCTATTTAGTTTTCTATAACTTTCAATATCTATCCACCCATTACAGCCAATAAAAGTCTACTGCTGAACATAGGGCACCCATAGATATCTTCATTCCCCCTGATTTTTCCATATTTTTTGTATTGTTTTGCGTTGTTATTAGGAAGATGCTGCTGTCCATCTCTTATTTCATTTTCCCTCTACCTCCTCTTACTCTTATGTTATCAATACTACGGAATGTTGTGTAGTAGTGGATTCTTTTATGTTACTTAACGGTGACTTGAGGTTTCAATAATGTTATTTATATTTACAGATTTTTACTTAAGGCATTCAACTCTAAATTTTGAGCAAATTCCGAGAAGCTATAGTAGTCATATGATTTCACAAGACGTGAACAATAAATCTCGTTCTTCTATTTCGCTCCGAAGTAATCGACATTTTGAATTGCATTTTAGATGACGAATCATTAATTATGGTTCGACTAAAACGTTATATGTTAGAAAACATTGATAAAAGATTTTCCGTCAAAAGAGTGGTTGTGGCTGTAGCACTGTTGGATAACCGTTTCAAGAGTCTCAAAGAAATTGATAAATATTTGACATCAAGGAATAAAACTAGGACTTCCTTCTTTGCTTCCCAAATAAAAGAAGTAATAACAACTTTTATATACCTATATACTATAAATACTCTATATAAACCTTAATACTAAAGGGAAGAGGATGCTATCATTTCTCTCTCAAACTCCAATGACACATCATTGCTCCATAAACTCTTCGTTAAACATACATTGTGTTCAGGAATTTTGGAGATACGTAGCTTCGGCAGATGCAACAGAACCTAAAGATGGAAATATTTATTTATTTATTTACTTTATTGGAGACAAAACAGAAACAAAAGATATGAAAGAAAATATACAAGTAACATAAGACAATGGTAATTACAATTGTTTCCTATAAACTGTCTCACTAAGAACATACATGATATTTATATTATGAAGCAGGTCGTAATTGGTATCGTCTGCACAACAAGCAGGGTAACAAGTCTGTACTTAAATAAAAAGAAAAACAATCATCTGAAAACAATCATCTAACATGTACAATAATAAATACTAAATATCCTTATATATCTAATTCATAATTGCTACTAAAGTACTTTTTAATTTAGTTTTAAAAGCTGAACGGGAGATAGAGAAAATGTCGATGTCGTTAAGCATTTTATTGTGGAGGACACACATTCTGTGTACTGGTGCTCTTTTACCAATGTTGGTCCTGGTTTTTGGTATATGAAATAAATTTTTTGATCGTGTTTTTGGGTGGTATTCGAAACCTTACTCGGATAATAACTGTGAACACTTAATCTCACCAACACAGATATTCCTAAAAGTAGTGGCGTCGATTAAAGTGCGTCGGTCTTTAATGACAGCATTTGATATTTTGTTAAGAGATTTTCATAGGAAACGCGAGGTGAATGCATTCGATAGTTAACAATACGTAAGAATTTCTTTTGGACCTTTTCTATTTTATCTTCATAAACTGAGTAGAATGGATTCCAAACGGGGGACACATATTCTAGATGAGATCTAACTAATGACTGATAAAGGCAGGTAAGAGTATCTTTGTGTTTAAATGATTTTGTTATACGTGTAACGAAGCTTCAGCATTCGGTAAGATTTATTCAATATTTCCTCGATGTGCCTATCTAGTGTGAGTTTGGTATCTAAATATACCCAAGATCACGTATACTGAATTTGATACAATTTTGTGACCACCTAAGTAAAAGTCCGCGTGTACTACATTTTTGTTCCTAGTATATGTTATGTGTTTGCATTTATTATAAGCCAGGAATAATTTATTAATTTTACAATAGTTTTCAAGTCTATCCAAATCGTTTTGTATTAATTTTATGTCGTCAGGTTTAGTAACGGCAGAGTATAATTTTAAGTCATCAGCGTATAATAAGAATTTACAGTGGTCAAAGCAAGTTGAAATGTCATTAATAAATAGGATAAAGAGGAGTGGCCCCAGTATTGATCCCTGTGGTACGCCAGATGTTACTACAACGGTAAGGAAATGTAGCCGTTAAGCACTACCGACTGTATGCGGTTTTGTAAGTAAGAAGCAAACCAACGTAGAAGATTACCTTGATACCATTGTAGAGATTTTTAAAGTAACAAGTGATCAACTTTGTCGAATGCTTTTTCGAAATCGGTGTATACAGTTTCAATCTGAGATTTATAGTCTAAACTGTTAAAAATAAAGTTAGTAAAACAAGGAGATTTGTCAGTGTAGACCTGCCATTAACAAAGCCGTGTTGTTCCTCTAATAATGTATTTTTCAAAATTGAATATATATGATCGTGAATAAGTTTCTCAAAATTTTAGGAATAGCCGAAAGAATTGATATTGGACGGTAATTTTCTACGTTGTTCTTAGAACCTGATTTGTGAATAGGTGTAATGTATGCTTGTTTCCATTGAGTTGAAATGTTCCAGTTTCAAACATTTGTTAAAGATTATATTGAGCGGCATGCAAATTGTATTAGAAGTGTGTTTTAAAACACTGGCTTTATTTTGTCAGGTCCAGCGCCTTTGTTTGGATCAATGTTTTTAAAGCAGTGCAAACTTCCATCTGTGTGAAACGTATGTCATGTAAGTTTATTCCAGTAAAATTATCCTCTAAGTGTTGAGTTAATGCATATGCATTGTCTGACAACGGTTCAAAACGGATTTGAAATGATGTGAAAACATTTCAGATATTATTTTGGGTCGTCTGAAGTTTTGGTTCCCAGCTTCATTACTTGAGGATATCCTGTATTTGTTTCCTTTATATCTGAAGTATATTTCCAAAAGTATTTTATATTATCCTTTATTGAAGACTCAACGTTCTCTATATAATTATTGTAACATTTAATTAAGAGACGTTTAGCACGTTTTCTTAATAGGAGAACTTTGATAGTCACGTAACGAATTGTACGTTTTCCATCGTGCCCACATTTTAGATTTACGCCTAAGTGTATAAATTAAGCTATTAGAGAACCACTTAGGAATCTATTGGTTTTAACTTTGATAAGTGGTACATAAGATTCAATAATATGCATAATTTTGTTATAAAATTTGTCAACTACAGTGTCTATGCAAGAAGAACTGAGTTCAGAAACCCAATCAGCCTCTGATATAGCAGTATTAATTTGGTCATAGTTTGCTCTGTAAAAGTTTCGTTTTGTTTTCTGGTTGGTGGGCATATACTTGGATTGAGTTGTTTCACAAAAATGTCCAGCGGAGGATGGTGAGGAACGGTTTTAAGAGGATCATCAGAGATATTAACTGAACAATCAGGTGAGTTGCAAAAACAAGATCAAGAATTCTACTGTTTTCGTTTTTAATGTGTTTATTTGTTTCAAATTCATAAAGGCCATAATATGAGACAGTAATTTAGCTGTATCAGTAACTGCATTAACAGGTCTCAAGGATGGACCATCAGATGACCATTCCAGGTAGGGTAAATTAAAGTCACCAGTAATAATGTAATGTGAGAATAATGCCTTTGAGTGAATGTCGTGAAGTGTATAAAAGTATTTATCATAGGTAGTAGTTTTAGACGCTGGTGGTATGTAGCATGCACTCAATAACAATTTGAATGTGGGAAATGAAGAAAAATAATTTCTAAGTCGGTGGCCTCTAAGTCAGGTTTTCTAACAACATAGATCGATTTCTTAACAAGAATTAGCACCCCGCCACCGCCCTTTTTATTAAATAACATACAGTTCCGATCGCGTCGAAATATTGTATAAGCATCAGTTTGAATTTCAGCATCCAAAATTGTATCCAACAGCCAGGTTTCAGTTAAAATTACAATATCGAAGTTACAAGTTAGTAAATTTAGTTTTAAGTCTGTAAGCTTAGTTTTTAAGCCTCCACAATTTTGATAGAATATAAGTAACTTATTAGAAGCCATCACGAGAAAGAAATGCAACCGATATAATTAAGTGTATTTATAAATTTGTTTGCTATAAAATTATGGATCTCGATCTCCCGCTGTATTGAGTATTGTAAACAACATACACAAAAACTTATGATAAAACTACTTAAATATGCTACTTTTGGAAAATTAATAAACAAGTAAACGTAATAAAATAGTCATATTTTACTTAAATCATTAGTACAACGGATGTGAATGACACGTGAATCGTCATTTTTCCGTAGCAAAATGCAACCGTTTTTGACCCACACAAATTTATATCCCTTCGACTTCGCCAGTTGTCGAGCATTACTAAATAAAATTTTATTCTTTAGTGTCAGATGTTCGTTTATATAGAATCGTGTGTTTTGAGCTGCAGCAGCGGCACTGTTGGCAGAGCCAAACAACTGAGTAGTGGTGAGTGTGCGGCGCCGCTATCATATCATCACGCAGTCGTCGTGTGGTCAGCTGAAGTACAATGTTTTTTGGACGGTCGTTCGGTACCTTTGGAGCCACGCGATGAACAGATCTAATATCGCTTGCCTTGATATCGACGCCAATTAGCTTACCAACCTCTATAGATAAATGAATCAGGTTTTCAGCCTTTTTATCAGGAATGTTTTGTAATTCCACGTTGCAACTGCGAGAGGCTTGGTCGAGGTCATCAAA